>CM042175.1:17468342-17490842 GCA_023376005.1 Doryteuthis pealeii
TCGCTTCAGAATACTCATCCCCTCTCTATTTTCCCCCCTACTTTCTTTTTGTCTTTTGATATATTTTTTGTGTGGCATTCCTTTTTCTTCCCTTTCTTTCTTTCTAATAAAAAACGGAATAGTCCAATATTAAGCTGAGGTGACGAAACTCATAAGAAATGAAAGTTCGGTGAACCAGATAATCAGGATTTACATTTTTGCATTTTATCTTGGACGGTCTCATTTTTACCCAGAGGGTGTTGCAAGACGGTAACGGATGGAAGATTAAGGAAAAGGGCGTATTATTATTAAATAATAATAATAATAATAATAATAATAATAATAATAATAATAATCCCATCTTAAAAATTCATTCTGCATTCATTCTATTTTGATTTTATTCTCTGTATCTTCTTCCTACTCCCCCCTTTTTTTACATCACTTAATTCTAAGCCATCTGGCATGTTGCCTCGTCGTTAATCTCCCTTCGCCCCCCGTTTTTGTTTCTTCCCCCCATTTATCTCTTTCACATTAATTTTCATTCTCTTATTACCTTCCTTCCAGCCCCCCCCCTTGACGGTCCCTTCATTCTCTCTATTTCCCTATAACCACCGCCCCCCTCATACTTCATTCGATTTCAAAGTCGTCTTAATTAGTACTTTTCACACTTGCCTAAGGCTTGAAAAATCTCTAGAGCACCCGGCGTTAACGGGGATGAACATATGAAATATAATAACGGAAATTCAAAGGGACAGTTTCCGGTTCGCCTGCAAACAAAGAATGGCGGAAGCGGAAGTGGAAGACGGGCTGAGGAAGACGGAATGCTCACTTGTCCAGACTCTTTATTTTAGTTTATTTTTTATTTATTTATATCATGGCCAACCAACTAGGATGATGATGAATGGTTCAAGTCGAAGAAACAAGTTAATCAAAAGTTTATAGATTTTGACACGGAAAGGATTCAAAATGCATTTTTATTTTAATTTTTCAAAATTTTCAACCTTTCTATTTCTGCACCTTACTAATCCCCGAAATGCTGCTGCTGCTGCTACTACTACTACCATTGGAGACGAAAATCGTATAATGGTTATCATCGCTAGGAATGGACACGGTGACACGAGTTCAAATCTTGGATGCGGCTGATTGCATTCCACTTAGTGCTATTATCCTTATAGTAGAACAGACATGACTCATTATAGATAAGAGGCTTATTAAGATTAAATAACTATTATTTGATAATCTTTGAGAATATAATGTAAATAACTAAGGGAATTATGACGTTGGTGGCGACGGTGTTATGATTACAGACAGACAGACAGAAAGACGCCTTATCTCCATTATAATAAGATAATATAGTAGAAAGAAAACAATATGTAGAAGAATAAATAATGTACAATTTTGTGAATAGAGCATGTACATCTAAGTATAGCAACAATCATTGAGAAAGAAAACTCAGAACTCATGTTAATGCTGATATCCTACTGCTACTTCTATTACTGGAGCTGCATTATGTGTAATGGTTATCATGGATGGGAATGAGCACGGTGACACGAGTTCAAATCCTGGACGTGTTACGTACTGAGGGTTTTCACAGTACCAAATCGATATAATGTTGTATACCCTTTCTTACTTCTTACTCTAGTCGTCTTCTCCTCTGGCCGGCTTTGCTATTCTGATCGTCTATCATCTTGGTCTGGTCTTGTCGTGGCGACTTCGGTCTGTTTTTCATTTGGGGGATTTCTCTTTATATGAAAGCCCTGTGTCATTGTTAGTTTTTAGGTAATAAACACAAGACTTTGATTTACGTTGATGTTACTTTATTTATAAATCCCCAAACCAGATGTCTGCACAGATCCTTACATCTTGCTAGCTCGGCTTCTAACTCCTAACTGACTTAAACTTACTATATCCTTAAACGGGAAGACAGGGTTTTCCATGCCTTCCGGTTCTCACGATCCATCCCCGGAAAGCAAGGTGAGAGTGAGGTCAAGCATTGTCACTCATCTTTCAAGGCCGTGGGTTGCACTAATCGCCATTATGTTTTCTACACTATTGCCATAATCATTAGGTATCTAATAATTATGTAACAGACGTAGCTATTTGTATTTCACTTAGTTCTATAAACCTTATAGTAGGGTAGACTCCACTCATTACCTTTGGTATGACAAGTATTCTTGGAGAAAGAAACATTCTGAATTAATATCCGAAATAATGATATAACTGATACTACTACTACTTTTGAAGGTGCACAGTTTATAATGGTCATCGTCGTAGGAAATGGACACGGTACCATGAGTTCAAATCCTGGACGAGGCCGTGTGGATTTTCATCATCATCATGTGGCGCGCGCAGCACGGATACCCATGACAATCTTTCGCCAACCTTCCCTATTACTCATGGCCCCTGGGAGGTCCTCTGTGCAGCATCCAGAGTCTTCGCATAGTTGGTCAATGTAGGTCATTAGCGGGCGTCCCACGTTAGCATGTCCATGTGTTGGTTTCCACAAGAGAACGTCGCTTATGAGCTCATCCCCGCTTCTCCAGCAGTGTCCTGCATGTATAGTCCGTCTCACCCGGTTGCTTCTTTGTGGGGTGCTGAGAAAGGTATTCATCCAAATATTCACCATCCAGCTATGGGTAAATAGTAGGGCAGACAAGGCTATTTAACCGTGGTATGGAAACTGGAGAAGGAAGACTCTTCATTAATCCCGGAACCAATACGGTTGCCAAATCTGATATTACAAGTAGAGGTGCACGTTTTGAAATGAATTCAATTAAAAGTCAGACTGGCTTATAATTGAACTCATGTTACAGTATTCATTTATACTTACCTCGTGCCAGGGATTCAGACGGCTTCGGCCTCTGGACAGGATAAGTAATATTAACAGCGTTGATATACCCCCCATGTAATATTGTAAATTGTGCTGAATACATTTTGACCATACTTCCAAATGCTATGTGCAAATTGGAATCCGTCTTTGAGAATGAGACTCATAAAATTATCTGGGATTTAGGGATGACTATCAGCGGCTACCTGGCGTTGCCTGAGTAGAGGGGGATTTTTTTAAAGTTAGTCCCGCATATCCATTATTACTGAATCGTAAGTTGAATCTTCGTGGGATGCCCCATTTAAACCCCTCCTATGAAAAACAAATAGACCTTGCATTGATCCAGCTACTCAGAAAAAACGTTAATGTCTACTATTTAAAATATTAAATGAAAAAAATGTTGTTTTCATTTCAATTTTATTTCCCAATTATCTTCATAAATATAAATCAAATCTCTTATTTTTGCTCAAAAACCAAGCCCTGATGATATTTAATGTGTATATATATATATTTACTTTTTCATTAGTTATTTCATTTTCGAAGTATCCTCCTTAAATCAAGGGGCAGGTATTACATGGGGGATATACCCCCCGGATCAACGCTGTTAATATTACTTATCCTGTCCAGAGGCCGAAGCCGTCTGAACCCCTGGCACGAGGGTCGGGTTTAAGGTTAGTATAAATATCTGTGACCCGGAGTGATAGTCCCGGTCACGAACCCATCTAAGGGCTAAATAAATTTAAAATCGCGTTTTAAATAAAAATAATAAATTCAACTAACAAACAAACCAACCACTGCATTTCCTTCATATTTTCACTAAAATTTAGAGACAGCTGACTGGGAACAACCAACGTCTATCACTACACTACTCTGAAATGTGTTTTACTGTCTTTTCCGATGTTTCAATTGACAAATATTTTGTTGGAGCTATGTTTCCTTTCAATCAAGTATTCCCAATAGCTTGTTGCAAGATCTCTCCTATATATGTTCACCGTAGAAGAGCGTGGTGTAATGGTTAAAATCATGGGAAATGGACTCGTCGCCCCGAGTTCAAATCCTGGATGTGGAAATTGCATTTTCACTTGGCGCTAATACCCTTGGGAAATGTATGAATCCTACTCTCCCTCCAGCTATGGATAAATAGTAGGGCAAACTAGACTCTTTAACCTTGGTTAGGCAACCGGTCTAGGAGAAGGAAAACTCGGAATTCAAACCTGTTAAACTTAGATTAATAAATTGGACCTTGTATCACATCTTGCTTGTGTGGAGGGGTTGGTAAATATATCTGTTCACTGATTTGTTTATACTGGTGTTATTGATCTTTTTGTTTGGTTTCTTTGTTTAATGGCATATCAACTTCCATGACTTATGTATTAAATATATAATTGTAGAAAAACAGTAGTCGTACTATTTAGCTCATAGTTTGATTCATGAATGATTTCATACTTTTCCCAAGGGTATTAATCCAAAAGTAAACATAATAGCACGACTGGAGTTTGAACTCGCTTACCTACGATGTCACAGTCCTGCACGTTAGCCGCTACACCACGAGGCTCTCCACCCGAAGGAAGAATGTAAGTCAAGGTCAATTGTAAGCAGAAAAAAGTTGGTTAGAATTCATATTGATTGATTAATTCTTCGAATGATTTTATCCCGCCCTGCACCTCTGCAAAGGGGTAAGACTCCTCCAATGGGGCCACCTGTTGGCCGTGGGTGGCGACCCGTGATGCTTAAGGATAGAGCCCAGGTGGATGAGCAGTTCATGACATGCAATACGCTACTTTGGCCCTATCTTGGGCTAGACGACCGGTCGGAGAGGCCCCCTCCGATCAATCGGCTGGTCACGTCAAGACCTAGCACCTATATGATTTTCCCAACCCTATTGCCCTAATGGCAAGCCCCAACCTCTTTTTATCATATGGATGCTAGAAGGCGGTGGCTGCGGGTCTACATGTCCTGGGAATTACGTTAAACTCTATCTGATGGCGAGGTTCCAGTTTTGGAGGTTTGGGGAATGTGGAACACCCCATTCATCACAATTGCTCCCTGGTCCACTCTGACCCGGAGTGGTAGTACCTGTTAGGGTCCCATCTATGGGTTAAATAGAACAATTTATTTATAAAAAAATTGTATTATCCATTAAGAATTGATTTATTTCAAAACTTTATGGCATTAAATGACCCACTGAGGTTGATATGCCGTAAAACAAAACAAACCAAACCAAAATAATTTTATCAGCGTTGTCAACTCCTCGAGGGTTATTTCCTAGTCGATGAAGTGGCCTAGTGTCGGTATCAACCGGACTGTGAGGGAGTCTATCACTTTGCACTAGCACTTGAACAGGGAGACGCCCATGACCAGGATTGAACCTGCAGTCAAGAGATAACGGTCACTTAGAACTGTCTTAGCCTTAACTCCTTTATCCACTAGGCCATGTGTCCAATTACAAGGACATTAGCTATATTTGAAATGCATACTACTTCGTTCACGATTTGAACTCATGTCGCCATGCCCATTACCTACGACATTGGCCATTACACAACCAGTGCTTGTTACTACTACTACTACTACTACTACTACTACTACTACTCGGATAGAAAAAGTGAGAGGAAAGTCAAAAATTAATCTTTCATCTCTGAAACTCGAAGAATTTTATCATCAGGTGTGGAACTCTACCCCAAACTCAAAATCAATCTCCTTGGTCTAGCGCTGGTGAAAATGGGATATACTCCCTCGCTGATTGGCTAATACCGACTTTAGGCCACCCCGACGATTTTAATTTTACTTTTTTTATACATTGAAATCACTATATATTAGAAGTCAATATGAAAAAATAATTTATTATACAAAACATTAATAAGAATATGAGTTTTTCCAAAGTCAAAAAAAGATATTAGTCTGTTCTCGGCAATAAACTTAATAAAAATAAATAGAAAAATATATTGCCAAAAAAGAAAAAAACAAAAAAAAAAAAACAAACACACATTAAAAACAATAAAAACCCCCGACATTTTATTCATTTCGAATCCAATATTAAAATCGTGCAATTGATATCACTAATGAAAGATAATTAGTCCATATATCATGCAATAAATAATTAACTAATTAATATAAGCCCCCCCCCCCCCTGAAAAAGTCGAAGAACAAAAGCAATAGAAACGCGTCTGTCAAGCGAATAATTTGCTGGAGAAGCAACGCTGACGTCATCGGGAAAGCGAGATGTGTTTACGCAAATAAAAAGAAAAAAAAAGAAAAAAAGAAAATGGAGCCAAGCGAGAACATAATTACATGGTGTATTCGTGATTAGCGCTAAATAAGAGAAATATTCTGAAATTAATGCATTTTATTTATTTCCTCGGAAACTACTTTAGATAATCATTGGATAGAGCAAGTTTTCAGCTACAAAATACCATACTACTCTTGTTGTCTTCGTCAAAATCAACACGAAGCCTTACTTTCAGAGCTTCAGTCTTTAGCTTAGTTGTGGCACAAGGCCAGAAATAAGGGAGAGTCAGTGTGGATCACTCACTAAAAATTGTCCACTAATCTATCTCATTACACCTGCCCTGCTGCCTATAATATTCTTTCTTGTAAAATAACATCATAATTTGCAATATGAAACTGTCTGCAGATCCACTGAAAATCAAGTTCGATCCTCGCTGGAAGTCCCATACTTGTGACCTTCTTTCAAGTCCTACCTGCAATATTTGAATTTTATTTGGTTATTCATTATTCTTAAAATTATCGAATCGGTCAGTTAATTCTAATTGTTGTAAAAATTAAATACTTGCTTCAAGCGTCATTTCATTTATGTGAAACCTCTCTAACATTTTATGCTTATATTCAACGTTGTCCATGTCTTCAAATAATATTAGAAGAAGCAGTTCATCTTCTATTGCCATGTCTTTTGAACCCAGTTTTTCAAACATGTAATATCTCGTTGCTTCTTTCAACATATGCAAATATTACCTCACAGTTTCATTTGGGTTCTGTCTGGTTTCCAGAAACTTGGTTCTTTCTGCAATTACAAGTTTCTTCTTCGAACGTATGTTCCATTTTATGATATTTCAAGTTCGCTCCTCGCTGGAAGTCACTTACTTGTGACCTTGTTTCAAATCCTACCTGCTTTGAACAGGTTGTGTAAATGTGTTTAGCGCAATGCTTTTCCAAATTTTTACTTGATGCATCACTTTTTACCGGTTTGGTTTGTTTGTTAAATTTTACGGCATGTCAACACTTGCTGGGTTATTTTATGCCAAAGACATTTTGTCCTATTCATCCTTGATGTGAATTCAATTTTATCAACTAATTTTTTATTCAACCTATAGATGAGACCCTAACAGGTACAACTACTCTTTGTCAGAGTGGACCTGGGAGTAATGGGGATAAAAGTGTACATCGCAATCCACAGAACATCAAAATTGAAACTTCACCATTAGATGCAGTTTAACGTAACACCCACGGTTTGGTTTGGCTTGTTTTCTTTTTGTTTAATGACATATCAACCTTCATGGGTTAGTTAGTGCCAAAATCATCCTTGTAGAAGTGGTATTATTTAACCCATAACTGGTTGTAGAGGGAGTTCATACCTTTCCCATGGGTATTTGTCCGAAAATGAACATAATGGCGCAAATGAAGTTCGGCACATTCGCCACATGATACTTATGATACGCTGACTGTATATCCTATATAGGGACACCCCTAAGGTATGTCCTGATTATGACACTATAATCTATATGGTTGTGAGGCTTCAATTTTGAAAATCTGGGATGTATACGGTATTCTTTCATCGCCATTACCCTCAGGTCCACTCTGACCTGTTAGGGTACCATCTATGGGTCAAATTATTGTCCCATGTGATGTGTCTTATCTAAAATAAATAGTTATTTATTAAGCAGAGATTAGATGCGTCACAGGGTAAGAAGTGTGGGGGCACCCAGTGAGAATCAAACTCAAAATTGTCCATTAGCATAGCTCGATAACCATTACACCATGTGATATGTTCTGTCTACAATAAATAGTTATTTGTTATGCAGAGACTGGATGCGTCACAGGGCTAGAAATATGGGGCACCCAGTGAGAATTAAACTCAAAATTGTCCATTAGCATAGCTCGATAACCATTACACCACGCCAGGTGCCCAGACTACAATAAATATGTTTAACCACGATTTGCAATAGTAAGTTAAAAAAACTTAACAAACTTAATAAAATATTTTTTGTTTGATTATTGATGACAGACCCACGAATAATGGAATCCGTTGGAGTTAAATCAGATGGAAAATAATTCGTACTCAATAGGCCAGAGCGCAAAAAATATCCGAGGAATCAAACACAAGTGTTGATATGAACTACAAAGAACGTGATTCCTTAACTTCTAGGCATAAAATAACCTAATATGTCATTAAAATTCAAATGTAGGAAGCGCGTGGTGTAATGGTTAAAGTCATGGCAAATGGACTCGTCGCAACGAGTTCAAATCCTGGACGTGGTAATTGCATTTCACTTAGCGCTAATACCCTTGGGAAAGGTATGAATCCTACTCTCCCTCCAGCTATGGGTAAATAGCAGGGCAGACTGGGTTCTTTAACCATGGCTAGGTACCAGTCTAGGAGAAGGAAAACTCTGAATTCAAACCTGTTGAACTCCGCTTAAGAAATTGACCTTGTGTCGTATCCTGCTCGTGCGGGGGAGCTGGTAAATATATATATGTCATTAAAATCAATCCATCAGCATTATACCTAAAAAATGAAATAGAATAAAAAAACCTATTATGAAAACGCCATAATATAAAAAGTAATGTTTTTCATCCTTTTAAACTATGGAAACTCTTAAAGGTAACGTTTTGAATCATCATTTCAGGGTTTGTAGATGGTTTTCCTGATATCAAGTAATTAGTGGCATTTGCTGTATTCCATACAAAAACTAGAAATCAAGTACCTGCTAAATATTTTAGCCATATTCCTCTATACCTGTTGTGCTGAAATTGGCTGGAATTATAATATAATTATATATATATATATATATATTATATATATATATATATATATATATATTATATATATAAAGTAAATGTATGTCATGTTGGTTTGAGATTTCTGAGGATCCCACCACCGACTGATTTTCTCGAATTATATGATTAGCCAATTAATCTAAATTTTTGCAGTTCTGCTCCAGGGAAGGGATGAATGAAAAATTGAAAGATAATTATGAAAATCGCTGCTGGGTATTAGACCACGTGGTAAGAGAGTGATAGAAAGAGAGAGACACAGACAGAGAGAGACAAAGACAGAGAGAGACAGAGAGAGACAGAGAGAGAGAGAAAGAGAGATAGAAACAGACAGACAAAGAAAGAGAGAGAGAGAGAGAAACAGAGAGAGACAGAGACAGACAAAGAAAGTGGGGAGGAAAGAGAGTTAAAGGAAAAACAGAATGATCGAATGATTTTTTTAAGCTTCTTTCTCTTTTTTCTTTCTTCTTTCTTCCATCAAACTTTTTTCCAACTTTCTTCTTTATTTCCTATAAAAATGCAGACTATGTTTGATTGAATTAAAGAAAACAATTACAATGCTTGTGTTTGTGCGTGAGCGTGTGTGTGTGCGTGTATGTGAGTGAGTATATATAATGTGTGTGTGTTGAGAGAGAGAGAGAGAGAGAGAGAGAGAGAGAGAGAGAGAGAGAGAGAGAGAGAGAGCATAATAGAAAAAGAGGAAAGACTGAAATAGAAAGTGCTAAAGAAGAAAGAACGAAAAAATTAATGAAAGACAGTTTTTCCTATTTCTATTTCTTTCATTCTATCTTCGAACATTTCCCCCAATTTTATTGTCTTTATTTCTGTAAAAAAAAAAACAAAGTTTGTTCGAATTAAAAAAAAATACAAGAGAGAGAGAGAGAGAGAGAGAGAGAGAGAGAGAGAGAGAGAGAGAGAGAGAGAGAGGGAGGGAGGAGGGGGGGAGAAAGAGGAGAGAGAAGGGCTGAATAAGAAAATAATGAAAAAAAATCAATGAAAGATAGAAGTTTATTTTCTGTTGTTATTTTTATGTTTTTCCTTCCTTCCATCCTTCCTTTTTTTCTTTCTTTTATTCATGTGTATTTTTCTTTCTAATTTATCTTTCTATTTTTCTTTCTTATCTTTCCCCCCTTTCTTTCTTTCTTTTTTTATGTATGTCTACTTTTTCTTCCATTTCTTTCTTTCTTTCTTTTCTTACTTTTTTCCTATTTTTACCTTCATTCTGTATATTTTTATTTATTTCAACAAACTTTTAAAAATATTTTTCCTTTTTTCCTATATTCTTTCCTTATATTTCTTTCTTTTTCTTTTTTTCTTACTGTGTATGTTTTTCCTTCTTTCTTTGTAGATTATTTCTTTTTTTCTTTTCATTCTTTTGTCCGTTCATTTTTCCTTCTGCATATTTCTCTTTTTATTACACGTCTTTTTCTTTCGTTCGTTCTTTCTTTCTTTCTTTCTAAGTTTTTTTATGTTTCCTTTTCTTTCTTTTTTCACGTGTTTGTATGCCTTTCCTTCTTTCTACATTCTTTCTTTCTTTCTTCCTTACGCGTGTTTCCTTTGATTCTTACCCTCTTGATTCTTTTTTCTTTCAGTCATTCTGCGCCCTTTCTTTCTTTCTATGATCTTTTCTTTCTTTCTCTCTTTTTTCTTTCTTTCCTTCAAATCAGCAAAATGAAGACCGGATTCAAATTATTGAAGTGAAAAAGAAAATGACCATTAAAGTAAAAAAAGAAGAAAAACTAAAAGGAAAGAAAATTAGTCGAAGAAAAAAGAAAAACATCGTGTCGTGCAATGAGTGGCGTTACGTGACCAAGTAGGGGAGTTTTAATCAAAGCTGGAAGCAATGTTAACCAACAAAATGGCGGGTGTCTGTTTTGCGCATGCGCGCCGAGTCTCATTTCACAGTGCCTATCATAACAGATATTTCCGTTATTTTTCATTATATTTGCTCGATGGTCTTTATAAAAAATGCTTCGAATCCTTACGACACCCTCCAACACCCTCAAGCTCTAACTTCATTGGCAATAATGATATAATTTAAAGAATCTGAAGATAGCTAAGAATAAATTTAAGACATTTAAATGGCTATAGATACTCACTTTTGAATATTCTCTTAGAAACGAACATTTAGATAATAATAATAATAATAATAATAATAATAATAATAATAATAATACCAATTGTACTTGGTGCACTTGGAACAGTCCCAAAAGGATTGGAAAGGGTTTGGAAAGTTTCGATATCAGAGGAAGGATTGAAACCATTCAGAACACTGCACTGCTGCAATCTGCCAGAATACTCAGAAGAGTCCTGGAGACCTGAGGAGACTTGCTCTCACTCAGACTCCAGTGAAAGACCATCAGCTAATGCTGATGTGAAAACTCAAAAGGAGTAAATAATAATAATAATAATAATAATAATAATAATAATAATAATAATAATAATAATAATAATAATTGGTATATGTACAAACCGGAAACCGTTCTAGTATATGTAAATTGTCTAGGACTTATATATAAACGGCCAGGAAACCAGACCAAGTATTAATTATCAAGAGAACTTTTCATTTTGTAGATAATGCCACCCCGGAGGAGTACAAAGTGAAAATGAAAGAAAATGAAACGATGAACAAATACTTGGGTCTTGCAAAAAAACCCCCAAAAAACTGTAAAACTCGTGGAACATGAAGTTGAAGGTCGTACAAATTATGTTTGATGTCGTTGGAACGGCCCAAATGGGTCTACAAAAGAGACTGGAGGAATTAAAAATCAGAGGAAGAATCGACACCATCCAAGCAACAACATTGTTAAGATCGGTTGGAATGCTCAGAAGTCCTATAGACCTGAGGAGAGTTGTTGTCATTGAGACTCCAATGAAAGACCGTGAGCTTACGCAGGTGGGGAAAACTCGCAAGATGAGAAATAAGAAGACCTGACCTCGTGTTAAAAGAACATATTTTTTTTATCTTATGGATTGTGCTGGATCAAAAATGGAAAATGAAAAAAACAAAACAAAATAAAAACGAAAAGATTGACAAATACTTGCTAGATAAAAGGGGAACTGTGGGAAATAAAGCTGAAGGTCGAAACAATTGTAGTTGGGGCCCTTGGAACGATCCTCAGGCGGTTGGAAATAGTCTAGAGGAATTAGAAATCAGAGGATTTACCGAGACCATCTAAGCTGCAACATGCTTAAGATCGGATAAAATACTCAAAAGTGGCCTTAACTTCGGTGATCCGAAGGAACCAGTGCTGTCAACGTGACTTGATTTGGCACAAAGTCATGAATATAGAGCATCCAGCGATAATCAAACTCATTAACAATGAACTACTATCCTTGCTTTCTTATATATATACCTAACAAATGTAAGTGAAATAAACTTTCAACAATAGAAAAACGAAGGAAAAAATGGAACAATTGAAGAATCGGTTTCATAAAATAAACAGCTTCCTATTTTAGGTAAATATATTTATGTTGTTTTGTTTGCTAAAAATCGCTACCCTTTTTCTAGTTTCATATCAGTCTTCTCATGACTTGTTTTTTTGGAGGTAGAACCCGGATAAACAAGCAATAAATTAGACACATGCACGTTCCTATATATATATATTTTTTCTCTCTCTCTCTCTTCTCCTCTCCTCTCTCTCTCTCCTCCTATAATATATATATATATATAATATATATATATATATATATATATATATTATATACCTATTGGGCAACTGTCAAGAAAAAGGCGAACAATTGATACATACTTTCGAAATATGTAATGTTTACGAATCACCAAGAAGAAATCAATTTCTGCAAACAACGGATGATATATTATATATATATATATATATATATAATATATATATATATAAAATATGCGATCTTCAGACCAAAGCCTGGAGAGCATATAGTCGAGAAACGATCAGTAAACCAGGCGTTGACTTGATTTTCACGTTACATTAACTCAAACATTATACTATATATATATATATATATATATATATAATATATAACACCAAATATATAAAATATATATATAATATATATATATATAATATATATAGGTATTCCCGCCTAATTCATTATTAATTAATTAATTTTCAAAATTAAGGTACGACTCCAATTAAAGCACTTATTCTCAAAAAAATTATCGGCAAAAAGCCATTCTAAAAAACCTTGTTACATATATATATAATATATATAATATATATATATATATATATTATACACACACATATATATAATATATATAATATGTATATATATATATATATATAATATATATATATATAAATTATGTATATATATATATTCATCTGCTATCACTTTTAGCATGGATTTTGCTCGACTCTCCCTCTCCAATCGTCCATATCGGTTATAACTCCACCGGGTCTTCTACGTAGCATCCAGTGTTTGCACAGAGCTGGTTAATGTATGCTTTTCTTGGTCGTCCACACTGGTATGTTCTTGTGTAGTTGTCCATTGTAGAACGTCACTTATAAGTTCATCCTTGCTTCTCCATCAGTTTCCTACGTGTTTTGTTCGCCTCGCCAATGTGTTATCGAAGCATGGTGGACGTACCTGATTCTTTTCTGTCAGGTGCTGCTGCTTGGATTCAAGCGGCACGATATTTCCCAGTGCAGTTCAACTCTAGCTTGTACTACAAGAGCTGTGTTAGAGTCCATGTGGTATTGTCATACAGTAGCACCTATAAAGATTGGAAGAAATCTCGCGTTATCTTAGGTATCAGATCAAATTTCCATATGATGTATAGCTTGTCTATAGCAGTCCATGCCTGTGTGCAATGATATTGGTTTCAGTAGATAAGATATTATTACCTAGATATGTGAACTGGTCTGCTATAAACAGATTATCAGTCATATGGAAATCAGATCTCACTGACGAGTAAAAGCGACTATTCAAGACTCAGTGGTATTGTATGGTTTTACAATTTGGAGCATAACGAAGTACATAAAGAATATGACAGATGGAAGCTGCATAACAATGCTACGTGTGATCTTAAACAAATCGTGGAAACAACTCCCCACAATGAAGCAGCTGTACGGCTGCTTGCCCCCTATCACACAGACCATCGGAGAGAGACGAACAAGACATGCTGGACACTCCTGGAGAACCAAGGACGAAATCATAACCGACGTTCTCTAATGAAAAGCAGCACATGGGCACGCCAATGTAGGTTGTCTATCAAAAGATCTATATTGACCACATTGAGTGGATACTGGATGCTGCGCAGAGACCTCCAGAGAACAATAAATGATATAGACGGTAGGGAGAGATTTCATGGATATCCATGCACTAGCGACATAATGATACAACACGTATATATATATATATATTATATATAATATATATATATATATAATATAATATATAAATATATATATATAAATTTTTTTGTTGGTAGCAGAAAATCATACATACATTTTTAAAATATTGAATTTCTAAAAAAAGAAAAGCTACGGGAACCCTTATGTCTAATTATTTTATTTTTCCTTTTTTTTTCTTTGTTCGGTCATTATCCAATTTGTACGTCCTTCAACATTTGTCAAGTGAATTTCTCTGAAGAGATTGACCAAAAAAAGAAAAAATGAATTAAAATTAAGACATAAGTGTTCCCTAGTTTTTCTTTAAAAAAATGTAATATATATATATGTGTGTGTGGTGTATGTGTGTGGTGTGTGTGTTTGCATGTACGTGTGGGCGCACATGTGTGTATAATGAGACCATGTTTTGAAACCATGGTGATGAATGTAAATAAGGAGTTGAAATCAGGAAACATGCCAAAAAAGAATATTTGGTTGTATCTCCGAAATTTCACTCGTTACATAAACTTCTCTCTCTACAGGCGGATCGAAAGCTTAAAACGAGGGAAACAGATATAACTATAAAGAAGTTGAACTGCAATATATATATAATATATATATATATAATATATATATATATATATATATATATATAATATAATGCGTATCTTTAGATGACTTTTAATATACGCATATATATATATATATATATATATATATATATATATATATATATAATATTATATAATATATATATATATATAATATAAAGTATTTCCGTGATGGTCTACTTAAGATGAAACGGCTGATAAAGAATGTGCATTACGTTCGTTATTTATTTATTTTTTCAGAAAAATGGAATTTGCCTAGTTGCATTTTATGTTAGACGTCTTTCGTTGTCTCGTTTTCTGATTGGTTGAGAGTACCGTTGGCCTCGTTTTCGACTAGAGATATTGAACTGAGTGTTTTCTTCTTTTTTTCATTTTCAAATTTATTACTTGTTTTTTAAGCGGGGGAGTCGGCGGAAGCCGTAGTTTGGTTATGCATTTGAGAAACTCCAGTAGAGAAGACATCTTGAAGGTTTTTCGATATACTAGACATAGTATTTTCAAGATCTCGACATTTCCTTGGATTCTTTTTTTTTTTTTTTGCCCATGGACATATATAAGAATGCAAGAATCACAGTGGATACTCATTCCGTTGCTTAAAAAAAAGAACATCTTATTCGAAACGTCTTGCTGTGCTATGAGCTTATGTTTTTTTACTTCTGAATTCTAGTTTGTATCTAAGAGAAAAATATATTTAGTATGTGATTACAAACATCGGTATTACTGACCTCAAGGAAAGAAAGACATGCGCACTCGAGCTTTGTCTAGGACGAATACAATTTCGTAAGGGTAGCGTAATCATCGATCGTTTACAGAGGATTGTTGTGATGATGATATTGATGATGACCAGAATTGATCCTCTTAGGGGATCGAGAGAAGCAAATATAAAAAAAACCCATCTTATCCTCCGTTGATGTATTGATTGGCTGATTTTAATGACACACAAAACATCTCAGGTTATTTTAGGCCTAGAATTTATGGAATCACACGCATTGTAAATTCATATTTACATTTTTTCAAGTGATGTCGGATGTATTGGCTCGTTTACAATTGATTTTAGTATTGGTAATAGGTCTCTGTGTATGATATATATAAGTATATATATATTATATATATATATATATATATATATATTATATAACTTACACACACACACCACACACACAACACACAACACACCAACACACATATATATATATATATATATATATATATATATATATATTCAATTTGTTTCAATATATTTTTCAGTTAATTTTCTCAGTCATTATGTAGTAAGCTATCTGATGAGACTATCCATATTGAGTTCGGTCGAAATGAATTCATGATAGCCATATGACAGATTGTTAGTTTTTCTTCTCTGAAGTAAAATATTGCTCTGGTGAATTTCTAGTACCCCTACTTTATTAGTTATTATACAACCACTGATCTTTTAGCGCATCTCTTGTAAAACCATCCCCTGTATAAAATCATCCTACTAGTATAAAATAATAAGGTCTACATCCAGCATCATATGGATGTACAGTTGGCTACTTTACCTTTATATATATATATATAATATTATATATATATATACTAATATATATATATATATACCAATAACCCAACCTGGTGATGTAGGCTTATCATGCCCCTTAGTTTTACAATCTTTGTATTTTTGAATATGGCTCCTTCCATACGACGAACGGGCACTTTTGAATCCATTTAAACGCTGCTAAAATATGTGCTGCGACCTCCATCAACAGCCAAACACCCCCCTTCTTATGAGCTGGGTTAAGCCTCGAACTCATTGGCTCAACGAACTTACTGACCAGCTAAGTGTCACCATAAATCCCCATCCCGGACTGATCTACTTCGGGATCTTGGCGGAACACGGTGATTTCAGTTTGACTTAACATTAATCACGAAATGCCGGAAGAATTTACAGATCACAAACCAACCTTGAATATGGCACAAGGCGGCACGTCCTAGAGCACCCGGGAAGAAAGCAACGGAACATTCTTCAATGCTTACTAATCGAGCATTTACTACTCCTTTACAACAGGAGAAATATACGTATACCGTTCATAAAAAGTGAAGGAATAATATAAATAAATAACAATAATAATAATAATAATAATAATAATAACAAAAAAGAAAGAACTGCGCACTGGTGGGATTTTGAAAGTTCGCAGCAGATCGACCAGGGTAACTAATGGAAAAATGAATAAGATGGACGAGATATATCTGGACTTGCCAGAGAAAGAGTCTGAAAATGTTTAGTGGAATGAAAGTAGAGTGTACCAAGTGTACCAATTGTAGTTGTTGCAAATAAGCTTGGAAAACGGTCCCGAAAAGTATGGAAAAGTGGTTTTGGAAAGTCGAAAACAGATTGGAGGAACATTGCCATCTGCTGCAATCTGCCAGATTATATCTGCAGACAGAGTCTGGAGACTTCTGTCATTTTCAGCTCAGGGAAAAGGATCATCACTGACCGCTGATTGAAAACTCAAAAGGAATAATAATAAAATAATCACCCTTATCAAGCAAGATAGACAAGACCTAGTGTTTGATAACACAAACACACAAGAAAGAAAGGAAAGACTTTTAATCTGGTGGATTTTGCCAGTTAACAGGCAGTCATAGGCGTGCAAGCTAAAGGAAAAGGAAAAAACGACATGTACCCTGGACTCCTTGCAGAGAACTGAAAAAGTTATGGAAATAGAAAGTCAAAGTGATACCTAGTTGTAGTTGCGTGCACTGAACGGTCCCAAAAGTAATTGGAAAAGGGTTTGGAAAGTCTGGTAAATCAAACGGAAGGATTGATACCATCCAGAAGCAACTGCACACTGCAATCGTGCCGAGAATACTCAGCAAAATCCGGAGACTGAGGAGACTTTGCTGTCTGAACTTTCAAGACTCCAGTGACAGAAAACCATAGCTAACGCTGAATTCGTAAAACTCAAAAAAGGAGTAAATGATAATATATAATAAATAATAATAATAATAAAATAATAATAATCTAAAAGGGTGCTGGAAGTTTGGAAATTCAGAGAAGCATTGAAACCATTCAGCGAACACTCAAAAACTCTGCAAATCTGCCAGAATAATCTCAGCAGTAAAGCCTGCGAGATCCGGATGGAGACTTGTTGTCCTACCCTCAATTCCTAAGTGGAAAAGACGACATCAGCGTAATACTGAGGTGAACTCATCACAAAGGAAAAAAAAAATAATAATTAATTAATAATCAATAATAATAATAATAATTTTTTTGATGTATTTTTTTTTTTTTTTTTTTTTTTTTTTTTTTTTTTATAATTTTAATATTTATTTTTTTTTTTTTTGTTACTGCCTTATCTTTTTTTTTTTTTTTTGTTTAATTTTTCAACAAATATATGGACAAGAACTATTTGATTTATTGCTTTTTTTGGGGGGGGGGGGAGGTTTTGTTTTGTTTTGTAGGTTGTTTTTTTTTTGGAAAATGTTTGTTGTTTTTTTTGGTTTTGTATTGTAGCCCAGCCTGGAGATGTTGTTATTTTTTTTTTATTAATATTAAATTGGCATGTTCCCCTAACCAAAATGGCCTAGTACCAAACTCCAAGTTTGAATGAGTTTTAAATATGTAATATTTAAAAAGAACATAACGTAATATCTGTGTACATTACACTTCTTACAAACTTAATAACACCAGAAACTTCCCTTTTCTTTCTCTAAAAAGTTTGTTTGTCATTGCTTGGTTTCTGGTATAAATATTGTTGTCCAACCGTTCAGCTGCATGATGAGTACTGTCTGTCCCAGAACCAGTGTCGAAGATGATAATTAAAAAAGAATATAAACCAAATAGGATGATTAGATTAATTAGATGCTAAAAAAAAAGAAGAAATCAGAGAAGGAAAACTTTGGGGTGCTTTCTCCTGTTCTGATGAAAAAGAAAGAAAGAAAGAGGGAAGACATGACAATTCGAACAAATTACGAAACAATAGTAAGTAGAGGGAAAAGAAATAGAAAAATATGAAAATAAATTTGCGAGGCGATTGCAAAAAGAAAGAAGGAAAGAAGAAGATGAAAGGAAAATTTGGTTGATATTAAAAAAAATAAAGAATATAAAAAAAAAAAAAAAAGAAAAAAAGAAAGAGAAAGTAAGAAAGACAAAATGAAATTGAAAATGAACGGGTCATGTTTTGGCAGAGTGTTATTTGAAAGAAAGAAAGAAAAGGATAAGAAAAAAGAAAGAAGAAAGAAATAAAATATAAAAAATGAAGAAGTAGAATAGAATAAAAAAAAAGTAATTATAAGAAAAACGAACAAATTAAGAAATTTGAAGTTAAAGCAGTATCGTGAAAGTAAGATAAGAAAAAATGAAATTTATTTGGCGACAGGTGCGGGGGGGGGGGGGGGGGTGGGGGTGGGTGGGGGGGGGGCGACTATAAATCTAAGAACAACAAGGCAATCACTAATGAGAGAGAAAGCAACGAGATAAGGGATAGATATAAATTTTTGGAAAAGAAAAAAAATTATCGAAAAGAGAGAAATAATGAAGTAAATGAAAGAATAAAAAAAATAAAAAAAAAACAAATAAAAAAAAAAAAAAAAAAGTTTAAATTAAAAAAGAAAAGAAAGAAAGAAAAGAAAAGAAATGAAATTGAAAATGAAATTTTTGCGAGGTATTGAAAGAAAGAAAGAAAGATAAAGAAAAAAGAAAGAAAGAAAGAAAGAAAGAAAAGAAAGAAAGAAAATAAAAAAGAAAGAAAGTAAGAAAGTAAGAAAGAAAGAAAATTGAAAATGAAATTTTGCGAGGTATTGAAAGAAAGAAAAGTTGAAAAATAAATTTTGCAAGGAATAAAAACAAAGAAAGAAAACTAAAAATGAAATTATACCAGAAATAAATAGGGACAAATAGATTGGAAGAGAAAGAAAGAAAGACAATCGAAAAAAACAAAGTAATACCCAAGTAATGGAATAAAAGAAAGAAAGAGGGGGGAGAAAGTTATGCAAAAAAGAGAAAGAAAAGAAAGAAAGAAACGAAGGAAGAAAGAAAAATTTAAAAAGGAAATATACAAGAAATGGCAAAAGAAAAAGAACATCTGACAAATAAATAGATAAATAAATGAATTAATAAATTAAAATAAAATAGAATAAAATAAAATAAACGACATGACTAATTATTTAAAAGAGATGAATAAAAATCTAAAATAACGATTTTCTGTAAAAAAAAAATGAAATGTCAGCATTTTTTTCCCAAATGTGTAGGTTTTTTTTCTATTCGCAATAGGTCAATTTTAATAACGTTCTTTATAAGATTCTAATACAATTTAGGTTTAATCAGTATAAAAAATGGGATTATCTCCTTCAAAAGACACATCCTAATACAATACAAATGTTGTATGTTGGCTGTCAACTCGTGCTAGAGTAAGACCATTTCCTCCTCTTCTTTTTTTTCAGAGTTGAGTGCCAGTAGCATTTGCCACTGTATTCTTGTGTTTTCTCAGACGACTAACTAGGCCAGACCTGGAGAGCCATACTCTTCTGCATAAACTACATGTTGGAACTTCACCACTTTTAATGTTGCTGGACTGAAAATTACCCTTTCTAATAGCCCTATAAGAGGTTCACAGAGTATTAACTCTGGTTCTCATAAAACATTGGGTTACTTAAAGGATAAGTACCCAATGCGGAACACTTCGGTTAGGAAAACGACAAACACGTTAGTTACGTTTATAAGACTTTATTACAACATGTATAGGGGAACAAAGTTCCCCGGACTATAGAATGTCACAAGTGTCCAAACATACACAATAGTATTCATAGACCAAAATAGGTGGAAACCACTTACTGTGAGCAGTGTCGTGTCTGTGGCGTCTGGCATGCACCATAGGTGTCTGCTGGAGAGAGGTGACAAGCACGTCCAGGCTTGTTCAGTGGCATCAGAAGAAGAGTGTTCCCTCCCTGGGTTCCTGTGTCACGTGACCAAAATAGGGTCTCCAGACACAGGATATTTACCAAAGCCCTCAGGCAAGGGAGACTGTCCTTACAGCCCGCTTCAATTTTTGGTGTTTAATTCGGTTAGACTCAAATTCTTTCACAGACCGGTAGATGGTGGCTCTCGAGTCAGGTCTATTACAAACTAGATTCTCCCAAACCTTCACAGCAATAGAAGCGTTCTTCAGATGGTGTCATTGAAAGCGCAATCACAAATGCAAACATACATACATACACAAACACGTACACAGGGGGACAGACAGAAGCCAAGTTTGGAAGTCAGCTGTATAAGTCTGTATTGATATAAGAGAGTACGAAACCCTGTACTCGGCAAATAGACTCACTAAGAGAGAGTTTCTTCCATACTTGTAGAGTTTGATAGAGCTGCATCCTACCACTCCAACAAGATTACAAACCGAATTGACGAATTTTGAAAAGTTTGGGTCTATAAAGAATGAATTTAGACAATGTTGTCAACTGGCCTCAGCGGTGAGGTAAAGAGAATGGGGAGGGGGAGTGGGGAGTCGACTGTTTAAAGGGCCGATAAAAGGGGGATAACAAGAAAAAAGAAATATGGAAATAAAGAAATAAAGAGAAATAATGAGAGTGAGAAGTTAAGTACAAAAAGTAAAGGAAAAGGGAGATAAAAGAAAGAAAGAAAGAAAGAAAAAAGAAAGAAAGAAAGATAATTTAGTGACAATATAAGAAATAACTAACTAAATAAATAAAGAGAGAAAGAAAGAAAAAAGAAAGAAAGAAAGAAAGAATATAAGAAAAAAAGAAAGAAAGAATAAACATAGTTCCTGTCGTTGAATTGACGAATTTTGACACAGTCGATAGGAAAGAACTGGTGCATTAAGGGTTGCCACAAACCCAGTCAACGACCGACCTCAGGAATTTTGAATTCAGAGTTATCCCCCCTCTCTCTCTCTCTCTCTCTCTATATATATATATATATATATATATATATATATATATATATATATATACTTCTTCTAATTGAAGGGTTACCTATCCAATTATGTTCTGAAGGGCAGTAAAATTTGAAAATTTGAAAGGGAAAATACAGGTAAGTTGATTGGCAGATTTTGCTGACATCATGACCTATTCTCCATTAGACAGGGGCAACGTAAGAAAGTTGGTTTAGAAAATCAGTTGTGGCTAGGTGACTGGACGAAAGTAATGAAAAATGGTGTCTTCGTTGAAAGGAGCATTTTCTCACGGTTGATAGTAAATTAGGATTATGAAAATGAAATAAAGAGATCTAAAATACAATATAGTTTTGTGTTCTTTAATCAAAAACTAACAACGACACAAGACAAGAAGACCCATGTCATTCCAACAAGAAATCAAGAAGTTCAAGAAGAAAGTACAGAGAAGCTACCCAGCCCTGCTACAGATTAATACAGTAACAGCTACCCAGATACAGATAGCAAATCCAGAATAACATACAGTCTTTAGTATTATCTGCGTTATTCGGACTATTGTCCCTATCTTCATTGTAATTTGTACAACGTTTCGGCCGATATACCCTCCGGCCTTCTTCAGGTATTTCTAGTCGGACTCGGAACCTTCTCGGACTCGGGAACCTTCTTTCGAACTCGGGAACTTCCGACAAGAAATCCTGATATATCGGCCGAAACGTTGTACAAATAACAATGAAGATGGGGACAATAGTCCGAATAACGCAGATAATACTAATCTTCAAGCCTCATCTCAAACATTCAAAGAAATAGTATACAGTCGTTAATCTACCCAACAGATTTAGAACCATGCACATAGAAGAAACAACAAAGAAATAGAAGAA
>CM042175.1:17495842-17498342 GCA_023376005.1 Doryteuthis pealeii
AAACAAACTATATATAGATATATATTACCAGTCATGTATTTATTAAAACTTGTTTAAAAAAAAAACAATGAGGACTGTCTATTGCTGCATGTTCAAATTTTGACTGTATTTATTCTATATTCGGGTTAGCTCAGTCGGTAGAGCGTTCGGCTAGAAACCACAAGGTTCCTAGTTCGATACCGGTCCTCGCCAACTCAGCGTATGAGTAGCACACGGATCTGTGCGGTAAAGTACGGAGCCGCTGGTAGGTGTGGTGCCTCGCCTCAGATGCTAAAACAATCTCCTTGGTCGAGCGCTAGTGAAAAGGGGATAGACTCCCTCGCTGACTGGCTGATACCGACTTAAGGCCGCCCTGTCGACTTTACTTACTTACTTATGACGATTTTGGGTAATATGACGTAGGCAGTGACGTAATTCTTGTTTCAGACAAAAACCGGAAGTGAATCTCCATTATTAATAGAGATGTATTTTGTAAGCATTTCGCTCATCAGATCTGTCTCTTTGATTAGGAGCGCGGCCTATTTCATTTTTATTTTTTTAGATCTAAATAAACAGTGAAATGTAAGACATTTTCAAATGCAAATTATCATATATATATATATATATATATATATATATATATATATATATATATTGAGCACTTTCGAGGGGATTCTCTGACGACCGCCATCTAAAGCGTAAACACAACGCTCTCATTTAAAAGGATGGAGCGCTCTATGGCGGCCTTTACATACATATAGATGTGTGTATTAAAACAGTTAAAATCCCCTTCGCATTCTGTAGGTGACGATAGCGAGTGGTTAAGATGTCCGCCTGATGCTGAATCGATCCGGTTTCTATCCCGGTGGTAGATATATATACAAATGGCTAACCGCACTGAAGAGGCTTGATAAGTCGAAACACGTGTCTGTGGATGACTATATATATATATATATATATATATATATATATATATATATATATATACTAGCAAATATATGCACCCTCTGGGTGCAAGTATTTGAATTTTAATGTAATGAAATATGTTAAATTTGAAATACTTTTGAAACTAAATAAAAATCAAAATAAAATGATTTGAAACAGAGGCGGTATAATCGAAGAATAGAACAACTTTGAAACTATGTCTTCCATCATTTTCCATCACTCCCTCCTTTTATTGCTGAATTTTCCTAATTTAACTATTTAGTTAAATTAGGAAGTAAAGAATAAAATTACTGTTATTTCTTTATATTAAAGGATTTCTTTTAAGATTTATCCCCGAGTTTTTTGCTCATATTCATTAAGAAAAAAACAAACAATTAGAAATCAATAATACCAAGCGCATATTTAATAAAATTAAACTTTTAATATCAATATGCAAATTAGCTTTCCTGTTCACACTGTAACCGCTATTTGTTGCATATATAAATACAATTGCATGTTATTAGAATGTAGATAAAGTAAAAAGTATTAATAAGGTATAACAATTTTATCAATAACTGAGGTTTAAATAAAATAAATTCATGGTGAATGTGACGTCAATAACTAAGGAATTGTGACTTGAGTAGTGATTTAGTTTCGGCTTCAGACAGACAAACACACAATCTCCATTATAATAAATATATATATAATATATATATATATATATATATATATATATATATATATATATACGTAGCTAATATAATTAATAAATATAATGCTAACAAACTTAAAAGTAAAAGGCTGGATAATGAGACCCCTCAGTGCAATTGTATTGATAGGACACAATTGTATTGATAGGGTACGGTTGGAAAAGTAAGATTGCTCCAAGTCTTTTTAGTCAGATTCTTGCCCTGATCAGCTACTAAGCAAACTGTTAGTAGGTATATCTGACTCATTGGTTAAACTTCATATATATATATATATATATATATATATATATATATATATATATATATATATGATTTGTTTAGCCATACATTTGAATATATATGCCCGCTAAATTCATTAATTATTAACTAATTAACTTTCAGAATTAGGTATGACTTCAATTAGGCACAAATCCTCCAAAAATTGTCGGCTTAAAGCCATATAAAAAATAAACACATTTGTCTGTTTACTTAACCTTATACTGTCGTGTAGCAAGTCAATAAAAAGTGGAATATAAATAAGTTTCAAAACAAACGCAGAATGTGGAAATGGCCAGCTAGTGTAATGCTTAGAGATTTCGCCTGTCAGCTTGACAGTCGAGGTTTCGAGTCACGCACGGAGCAGTCTCCCATGTCTATAACCTTGCTGATGAGACCTAATAGGTCGAAATGTACATTCAGGGATTGTCATTTTCTCGATTTGTTTAGCCTTATATATATATATATATATATAATATATATATATATATATATATATATATATATATATATATTTGAACATATACTATATATATGAACATATATATATATATATATATATATATAACATATACATATATATATATATATATATATATATATATATAATATATATAACTATCAACGCTCTA
>CM042175.1:17503342-17530842 GCA_023376005.1 Doryteuthis pealeii
AATTGCAATATATTCCAATAATATAATCATTTTCAACGCATTTCTATAATGAATCATTTAAATGCATTTCTATAATAAATACTTGTCAATATATTCCAATAAGAAATCAATTGGAATGTATTCCTATAACAAAACCATTTTCTATATATTCCTATAATAGAATTAATTGCAATACGTTCATAAAATAAAATGATTTTCATTGTATCCCTATGATAAAATTAATTGGAATGTATTCCTATAAAATCATTTTCAATGCATTCCTATATCAGAATTAACTGAAGTGCTTTCTTATACTCAAAACATTTGCAATGGATTCCTATCATGAATCAATTCAAATCGATGCCTATAATAAATTATTTCTGATGCATTCCTATAATAAAACCCTTTCTAATGCATTTCTATGATAACATCATTTCAATAATTTTCTATACTAAAATCATTCCATACGCTTTCTAATAATAACATCATTTTAAATGCATTCATGTACAAAAATCATTTACAAGTATTCCTATAATAGAATGATCTAATATACTTTTCTATGATAAAATTATTTCACATCCAAAAACTTTTAATGCATTGCTATAATAAAATAATTTCAAAAGCATACTTATAATTAAAATAATGTCCAATGCATTTTCTATTAACACCAGTTCATATATATTCTTAAATTAAAATAATTTAAAAGGTATTCCTATAATAAAATTGTTCCCTATATATTCTAATAATGAAATAATTTATAATGCATTCCTTTGATAATATTTTTGCTATAAACAATTACGAATTTCATGAAAATTTAAATTATTATAGCATTGTTTTATTAAAATCATTTCAAATTCCATCCTATAATAAATTTATTTCCAAGGAATTCAACGAATTAGAATATTTTGAATGCATTCATATAACAAAATCATTCCTATAATAAAATCATGGTTTTTGATAATGAAATAATTTCAACTTCATCCCTATAATATACTTATTTCCAATGCAATCCAATAATGAAATTATTTCTCCTGCTGGAAGGCATGAGAAATAATTTGAAAAGCATTCCTATTATAAAAACTTACAAGGTATTCCTATAATAAAATCCTTTCATATACATTCTTAAATCCAAATAGTTTGCAGTGTATTCCTATAATGAAATTATTCTCAACGAATCCCAACAATCAAATTATTTCTAATGCATTCCTATAAAAATGACTTTCAATTAATTCCTATAATAAATTTATTCCCCAATGGATTCTAATGGAGAAAGAATTTCCCAATACATTTATGTGATAGAATAATTTCCTATGCATTCCTATAATAAAATTATGTCCAATGGATTCCAATTATGAAATCATTTCTAATTGATTCTAATAATTAACTCATTTCTAATACATTTCTACAATAAAATCATTTTGAAAGGATTCCAATATTTAAATCAGTTCCAATTAATTTGTCTAAGAAAATCATTTCCAATGTATTCTAATAAGTAAAATTATTTCGAATAAAATGTTAGCTATTAACTCCTACATTCGATTTAGCGTGAAATATTTGTACGAAAGAAGAAAGTTACTTGATAAGTAACTGATACTCACCAGAAATCGAGCGGACTGTAGAATGCTCCTCGATCCAATAGCAAAACCAACATGATTGTGTTGTTGTGTTCGTTTTTGATTTCTTATGCATTTGGTTTGGGGTCATCAGGAGAGAATGTGCACCGTTTCGGGCCTTCCTCTCAACGATTTTATTTGCACACCGCCCTCCCCTCACTGATGCGAGACCCCACAAAATATATCCAGTGTTTCGTACACTCAAATATACAAAAATATTTGAGAAATAGTTGTACTATATTATTTTTTTTTATTTTTGGAGTCTATTGAAAAAGTTTTTACTTTGCACCTTAAATGTATTTGATATTAAAATGCATTTAAAATTCTTTTACAATCGGAATGTATTAGATTCATTTTCAAACATAGGTAGTCATTACAAATGATTTTATGACAGGAATTTTTGTTGTATATAATTTGTGGAAAGAGTTGTTGGCATCCTTCCGTCTGCAAAAGACGGTGGAGTAGTGTCCGAAAGTTTTTTAAACTACATAGCCTGGGCGGGTTGATACGAAGGATGTGCTTTTGCACAAGCAGCATACCCTTTTCCACACTACCGCTGTGGTGCAAAGGAAAGGTAAGAAACCAATGCAGTTTGGCAGGGGTTGTTGTGTAAAGCTGAAGTTCAGCGTGACTTGATCTTAGGGACTTCGGCTCCGGATTTGTTTTCTCAGGATTATATAAAGCCATTTGGCAGCGATGGTTTTGTAACAATCTCTTCTTTGTCTAGCTGTATTGATGCCCAGGGTCAGGGAGCCGCATCTAACCAACTTCGGTTTTGTGTGGGTAGTACAGGCGCCAATCCTACTGTCTGGATAGGCTCCCATAGAGCTCATCTGCTCCTTTCCAGCTCCTGTGTGTTTTTCTGTTTTGTTTTTTTAAGTAGATAGAAAATAATTTTACTCTTTATCATAGAAATGCATTGAGGACTGCCTGTCTGTTTCTTTTTCTCCGTCCTTCCATTTTCCTTTAAGTCTTGACAACCAGGAATTGAGAGGCATAATTTGTATACACATAATTCTTTTCATTTCCCCGATACCAACTTAATCGGGAGAATCAGCTCAGAAACGAAGATGTCTTGCTCCTATGAGCTCTCGTTTAACTCTCGGTAACTCTAATTCTAACTTCCCTAAGCTCATCCGATCAATGCCATCCTCTAAATCAATCAGAGAGGCCCGATTCGGGAGACCCTTGGGGTTAAGGCTTGTCAATAAAACTCTATGAACTTTCCATAAACCATTTGATTTAAATCTAAGTACACTTCATTACAAAAATGATAGGCTATGCTGATTCTCAGTCGGTAGATCACTAGGAATCACAAGGTCCTGGTTCGCTACCGGTCTGCGCCAACTCAGCGCCTGAGTCACAGATTGGGTAATCTGATCTGTGCGTTAAAGTGGGAACGCTCCACCTCAGAAAAAAAAAACTTTTACTTATTACTGTACTATATATATATTTTTTTTTGGGGGGGGGAATATGTGCTTAATAGAAGTCGTACCTAATTTGAAAGTTAATTAATTAATAATTAATTAATTAGGCGGGCATTATTAATTAATTAACTTTCAAAATTAGGTACGACTTCAATTAAGCACATATTCTCCCAAAAATTGTCGGCTAAAAAAAAAGCCATATCATAAACACACTGCGTGTGTATTTACTTCTCATATATATATATATATATATATATATATATATATATATATATAGCCATGTCAGTGCAACTCTATGGTTGCACCACGCAGTAGGACTCTGCCTACACAAGGACATACCAGTGAGTGCCGGTCAGAAAAAAAAACTACAGCCCTGCTCGGGTATTGAATGTTGTTCAGAATATCTTCCAAGAGTGATTGCCAATAGAGACGGGTGATGACGTAAAGAGAGAGAGAGAGAGAGAGAGAGAGAGAGAGAGAGAGAGAGAGAGAGAGAGAGAGAGAATCATAGGAATCCGTGCTGTTAGCGTGACTTGATGAGGATGATGATGATGATGATGATGATGATATTAAAGTCTTTATGTTAATAAGTTCAACAATCG
This sequence comes from Doryteuthis pealeii, assembly GCA_023376005.1. Classification (NCBI taxonomy): domain Eukaryota; kingdom Metazoa; phylum Mollusca; class Cephalopoda; order Myopsida; family Loliginidae; genus Doryteuthis; species Doryteuthis pealeii. The sequence continues at coordinate 17,506,964 of CM042175.1, forward strand.
ATGGAGATTATTAAAAAGATTACGCTTTAGAAAACTTATTTCATTAGTAAAAACTACGATTAATATTATACATACCATAAGTATTTTTATACACTACAAAACCTGCCAATCAATTTAACAGAGACGCTAAAATCACAAATAAAGATAGCAGGGCAATAGCAGTTGGGGGCTGGGGCTGCCCCTCCCAATTTTTATTACGTGTAATATTGTGCACCTACACATGGCCAAATCAGTGTGGGTTGATAAGCAAAACACTACATGCACTGATACTAGATGCGGTGCAGAGGACCTGCCAGGAGCAATTGCCTATAGAGACGGGTGGTGAGGAAGTGTCATGAAGACTCGTGCTGTCGTAATGACTTCGTGATGATGATGATGATGATGATGATGATGATGATGATGAAGTAGAAGAACATTGCAAGTAATATATAATGAATTAAGATATCAAACATTAGCAAATGCTCTGACAAAATAATTTTCTAAATACAGATGAGAAAACCAGGCCATTCATTTCAAGTTGCCGAAGGCCAAATCATGTGGCGTCCCGGATGTCGACCCCCACTGGTTGTAAAACGAACCCCTCCCACCACCTTGCGTGACATTCATGTCTTTGATAATCCTTTTTTTTTTTTGTCCCTTCTTTTTAGCCTTTATTTCTCTTTTTTTTCTTTCTTTCTTTCGATGCCTTTTTCATTTTTCATTTTCTTTAATATTGAAAGTTATTTGATGAGTTTTTTTGTTTTTTTTGTTTTTTTTGGTGCCGAACCCAATGTTCAGTTTTTGACGTCTTTTGTCTTAACGATATTAGCATATCGAACGTCAAATCCACGAAATAATCATTCAGCTCAAAATTTGAGTGAAATCTGCTTTATCCTCTATCTTGGAGCATTTTGATTGTATTGCCTAATAAAAAAACCTTGCTATAAGGTGCTGTTTTTACTAGATAAAAGTTATATATATACCCGAAGAGAATTCTAAATCGATAAAAAGAAAGGCAATAAAAGTTAGTGCAGACTGCACAAACTATCATACACTTTTAAACAGTTCTTTATTCTCTTGTTGTATACAATACCTTAATATGTGAAGAAAAAGTGTAAGTGAATCTGACAATATGTGATATTATGAAAAAATAAAAAACACGTTCATAAATGAAGAAATGTTTATTTTGCCTACGCTGCAGTGTTTCAATCTGTTTTAATAGATTTTTATCAGGGTCTTCATTAGTTTGAGGAAAATCAATTGTATCACAGAGAATAAGAAATCTGTGTGACTCGCTTGCACCTGTTGGTCAGTCTATCCAAAATTGTTGAATGAATATCTTTATATATACGTATCTGCGTATATTGTAGCTTATTGTAGAATATAGGTACATACCCATCTTGTATACAGATATTCTAATCTACGATACTTTCTTCTTCTTAGTTTCTGATTAGATAGGGGGGGGGCTGTTATATTATCTCTTCTATTGTTCTGTGTAGATGGCTTTGTCTATCTATTATTTTCTATTTGCTGTCTGGGCTGCTCTGGGCATGCAGATGTTCTTAATCTGGGCTGGATCTTCTGTACTTGATTGTTGAACGTCTTGTATTGTTTGTTTTTAGTTAACTAACACAAGACCGTACTCTCTTTACGTTAATTAGAGCTGTTTATTTTTTATGAGTATCATATTAACAAACATGCGTGTGAGAATATAGTTTCAATGGACAGATCGTCATTTCCGTCCATCCTCTTCAATGCCCGGCAAAATTGCCTTTCATAAACTCTTTATCACGTTCATGTTAGCGAACCGGAAAAGGAGGTCAACACAAGGTTAAAAAGTATCAATCAGTTTTCCGTGTTTTTCCACAACCGTAGTTTAAATTTAGTGTGAATTAAAGTACACTTATCATCTATAATTAATTAATTATGTTACATTATAACGTAGAGCATTCTAAGTGCATATATGTTTAACCCCTTTGCTACGAACAAAATGCGACGCAAAGTCATTTTTAAATTGGAGTACAAATGGTCTAAATTCAGAGTTTACATTTTCCTAAACCGTTTGCGATGCCAAGGTTGCAGAGCTCAGTGTGTCCTACTATTTACCAGTTTATTCATTTATTTACTGGGGGAATGGTTGCATTTCAACCTTCCCCTTTTATACGCGTGTGTTACATATTGTTTCTTATTTCTTCGTACACCCGTGTGAAAATTAATTAAAACAAAATTAATAATTCCGTTATTATTTACTTAGCCGTGATTTCACTGTAAAACTTGCCAGGTGTTAGTGCAGCGTTACAATTTTTGTACGCTTCCATGGAGTAACGTCCATCTCAGATACTGGCTGTGGACAACTAATCGATAGTCGAGACAACGGTGTCTAGGCGTGATAAAATCAATTATGGATTTCATCATATACCCCGAAAAAAGATTCATACATCATATTTATTGTGGTGTGTAGAATTTTAACGTTTCGGTCATTGTATCCTCCGGGATGGTTCAAGTGTTTCCTGTGTATCCGGGCAGAGCAATGACCAAACAAGGGAAATCATTTTGAAAGTTTGGTTGTTTTTCTTCGATGCATTGTTTGATCATTTTGATTTTTCGGACTGTCGTCTTCATCTTTATTTTGATATGTAAAAGTACAACCGATGACAGTGCTTGGGCGAGTCCCACAGTTTACGTAAAAAAGAAGAACAAAATTTGAGTTTGTGACGATTATTCTACTGGACTAAATGATTGTATATAAAACTATAACTATCCGTTACTTAGTCCTGAAGCGAAATTTGCGAGAGTAAATGGAGGAAAAATATTTCAAATCTCGATTTAACGAATGCATATCTACAAATACCATTGGAAGAGAAATGTGCAAATTTATTAACAATAAACACCCACAAAGGTTTGTACAAGTTCAATAGACTGCCTTTCAATATAAAGATAACACCGGGAAAATTTCAACAAATAATGGAAGCCATGTTGGGTGACTTGCATTTTGCAGTAGCATATCTTGACGATATTTTGATAAAAAAAGCAAAACCGTGCAGAACACGCTGAACATGCAAAGCAATATTTGAACAACAGCCACTCTATTCAAAATGATTTCCTAGGTTGGGTCATTGCTATGCTCGGATACACAGAAGACACCTCAGAATGGCCGGAAAGTTGGGATTTTATATACCACAAGAAAGATGAGGACAACAGACCGAAAAATCAAAATTATACAAGGCATCAAAGAACTTTTGAAGATCTTATTCTCTTATTCAAATAATGGCATCATTGTTTTTTTTTTTGTTTTTTTTTTGTTTTTTTGGAACTGAAACATTATGATTTTACATACCATAATAAAGATGAGGACAACAGTCCCAAAAATCAAAATTATACACATCAAGCCAAAAATCAAAATTATACTGAATAAAATCTTCAATAAAGATACTTTTATTGTTGCACGAAGAATATCAAAGAATCATTGACAAATATGATTTTAAAATATCAAATGAGAAGAATAACAACTCGAATGAAAAATGCAGCTGCACTATAAAAACCAAATGTCCACTAAATGGTAATTGTTTGATTATCACTATTATATATAAGATCGCCACCAGGAAAAAAACAGAATACCAGTGATGACAAAACAACATCGTTGCCAGATCTAAATTGAAGAAAAAAGAGGGCACAATCACATCAACTTCAGTAACAGAGGATATTCCAACAGAATCTTTTTTCTGCTTTAATTTTCAGTTTTAATGCATCACTTTTTATTTATCTTATATATATAATTATATATATATATATATTATGGGTGCCGTGTGTGTGTGTGTGTGTTGTGTGTGTGTCTAAGTGCACCTATTACTCAGCACCTAACTATCTTTCTAAATGCTATCTTTCATCATCCCCCCACCCACAATGCTAATAACCTAAAATCACTAAGACCCACCTGACATCTGATACCGTTCTGGAAACCTCACACACGGGACAGCGAACGATTAGTCACTCATGAGAGACATGTGAGATATTTAAAACTTGAAGCGAACCACAAGTGGTTATCGAACGAAGGCGACTCGTTTCTCTACCTCGCCGAACTACGCGAGCACGCTAATCGGTCACCATCTTGGTCGTGCAGCAATTCCCTTGTGGTTAGTGCTGACATCTCGCGAGATTTCGGTCGGCGCCGCTTCAAAAAGAGGCTGGCCTTTGAAATGGATGCGATTGGGATTGAAAGGGGGAAAAAGGTATTAGGTAAAGGAAATTAGGGAAGAAGATGAAATTGGGAGAAAGAAAGAAAGAAAGAGAAAGAAGAATGAATAAAAATAAGAACAAAAGCAAGGAAGAAATATGGGGAAAGACAAGAAATAAAGAAGAATTGGGAGAAGAAAAAAGAAAGAAAGAAAGAATAAACAAATAGGAAGAAAAACAGAAAGGAGAAAAATGAAGACCTAGAATTACCAAGAAGAAATAAGAAAATTGGATACTAAAAGAAAGAAAGGAAGAAAGAAAGAAGGAAAGAAGAATTAAAGAAGGAAGGAAAGTAGCTAGAAAGGATAAAGGAAAGGAAAGAAGAAGGAAACGAAACAACAAGAAAGAAAGAACAATAAAGAAAGAAAGAAAGAAAGAAAGAAAGAAAGAAAGAATGAAATCAAATAAGGAAGAAAAGAAAGGAAGAAAATTGGGGAATTCGAAACAGACAAGAAATAAGAAGAATTGGAAAGAAGAAAGAAAGAAAGAAAGAAGAAAAAAGAATAAACAAAAACAAGGAAGAAAATAGAAAGGAAGAAAAATGAGGACCTACGAATTACCTAAGAAGAATAAGAAATTGCGATACTAAAAAGAAAGAAAGGAAAAGAAAGAAGGAAGAAGAATTAAAGAAGGAAGGAAGTAGCTAAGAAAGGATAAAGCAAAGAAGAAAGATGGAAAAGTGAAAAACAAGAAAGAAACAAAAAAAAGAAAAAAAAAAAAAGAAGAAAGAAAGAAAGAAACAGAAATAAAAACTAAGAAAGAAAGAAAGAACTAAAATTAGGAGAGACGGAATGAAAAAGAAAGAAAATATCCGAAAGAAAAAAATGAAAGTTAAAGTATTAGAATAGAGGAATGGATAAATAGATAATTAAAAAGAAAGAAATACATAAAAACGAAACGAAAGAAAATACAGAGATGTAGAGAAAAATAAAAAGATGAAAAGGAAGGATGAAAGGAAGAGAGTAACAAAGATAAATACATTTTGGTAAAGAATGTATATATATATATATATATATATATATGTGTGTGTGTGCATGTGTGTATATATATATATATATATATATATTATATATATACAATACTAATAATATTATTGTTAGAGGGAAAATAAAGGTCTACATGATTTCAATCAAATTGAAATGATCTCCTCAGGACATACTCAACGTTAACTAAGTCGATGTAATTCCTTAGTTAAATTCTAATTTAACTAAGGAATTACATCGACTTAGTTAACGTAGAGTAGGGTCCTGAGGAGATCATTTCAATTTAATTGAAACCATGGTAGACCCTTTATTTTCCCTCTAATAATAATATTAGTAGTATTATTACTGCTCTATATTTTAATATATTGAGCATTTTTGGATTATTTACTGACGCTACTGTGACGGAAAGTTAAAGCGGCAATTAGATACTATATATATATATGTGTGGGGGGGGGGAGATTATGCGCTTAATTAAAGTCATACCTAATTATGTTAATTAATTAATTATAACTGAATGAATTAGGCGTGCATATCAGATTAAATGTAAAGCGTAAACAAATTGAGAAAAAGTCATCTCTGTATGTACATTTCAGCCCATTAGGCCTCATCAGCAGTGCTATAGTGGTTAGTGGTTAGCAGAGATATAGTGGTTTGTGGTTAGTGGTCAGCAGAGCTATAGTGGTTAGTGGTTAGAATGTCCGCCTGTCAGCCTGACAGGTAGGGTTCGAATCACGCACAAAGCACTGCCCTGTCTATAGCTCTGCTGATGAGGCCTAATGGGCTGAAATGTACATACAGAGATGACTTTTCTCGATTTGTTTACGCTTTACATTTAAACTGATATGCACGCCTAATTATTTAGTTATAATTAATTAATTAACATAATTAGGTATGACTTTAATTAAGCACATAATCTCCCACAAATTGTCGGCATTCGCCATTTCAAACACATCGTTTGACTACTTCATATATATATATATATATATATATATATATATATTATATATAATCCAAAAATCCGGAGAAGGAATCTTCCTTACGACATAGGAGGGTTTTTTTAAAACATGTCGCAATTTGTAGAGCTCAATGTGTACTCTTATTGCTCACAGAGCAAATTTATAAGTAAAAATATAAAAAAAGACTTAGAATTTTTGCATTATAGTCTATTTCAGGAAACTTAGACAAAGTTTCTAACACCCCAAATCATCAGATGCGAATGATGAATTCTTTATTACTTTAAAGGCATTTGAAAAAGATTTTATTGTCCTGTTTTCCCTCAGCTGTGTGGTAATAAAAAAAGGATATTTGACCATTTGCTGTCGGTAATCAATCTATGCCAGATTTCAACTAAGGGACCACCCCAGTCATTTAGATTTCATTTATTTACCTTTTTATTTCTTCCTACTATCTTCCTATTTTTTTCTAAATTACTTATATAATATATATATATATTGTTATACTGGCCGTTCTACTATAAATAGTGAGACACCGAGGGAAAAGGTTGTACTGTTACCGTACTGTTACTGTTTAGCTGCATGCTAGCTGTTCCTGTACCTTTATGTAAATACACTTGTCTCATTTTACCCTACCTCGACTTGACTTCTTTTTTTACTGTTGAACTAACATCACAACAATTAGTTTACTTATTCCTTGATGTTATACGAATTTAATCTGTTAGATACGTTTTGTAAGCTTATAGACGGACAATTTGAAAATCAACATGTGTACGTACGTATATGTTTTAGGAAAAAGGAAGGTATTTGTTGCGAAATGCAGTGGTACTTTGACTTACGAGTTTAATTAGATCCGATTGTAACTCCTTGTATGTCAAATCAATTTTCGCCATTAAAATAAAATGAAATGCCATTAATCCGTTCCAGCCCCCCCCCCACACACACACACAACGGCCGTTCCTACAGTGGAGAATATACATCGGTTCTCACTATAAATAGTGAGACACCGAGTGAAAACGTTGTACTGTTACCGTACTGTTTACTGTTTAGCGGCAAGCTAGCCGTTCTTGTACCTTATTGTAAATACACTTGTCTCTTTTTACCCTAGCTCGACTTGACTTCTTTTTTTACTGTTGACTAACACACAACACACCATTGATACTTGATTATCTTGGACGACGGACTTACTTCTTAACTTAATTATTACATCTGAACCCATACAACATATAATATATTTCTAATTCAATATATACATATACTATATATACATCTATAAATACACACACATACCCATACACATGCATGCATCGCACACAAGCATACACATGTATCATGCATATACATATACATACATATACATATCCAAACAGACATACTTGATATTTATCCAATCATATACCTCCACATTCAAACCCGAATTCCCCTCTATACAACACACGTACACATATACACAGACATACATATACATACATATTTACACACATACATTCATATACACACACGGTTTTGTCCATTTGGATGATTAGTAATATGTAACCTTGTGTGTGTGTGTACGCTTGCAGATTGTGAATCGAAGAAGAAAAGCGACAGGTTTTACTAACATAACTTACCGAAATGAGTGGGAAAGTATGCTAAGGTAACCTGTTGACAGGTGTCACAGTTCTTTTCTAAATGGGTAATTTAGAATTTAAGCAACTAAATGGGTATTGTAAGCAACCTGATTTCTTTGTTTATCAAAAATGAGTTGATTTGGTATTAAATGACACGGGAAGTGTTGATATGTCGTAAAACAAAACAATCAAACATATCTATCTATCTATCTATCTATCTATCTAAATGTATTGACCCGGCGCTTTCATTACTGATAGAACACGCCATTCTTGAGTAGAGTACAACTACTTGAATTCAGAGTTTGTTTCCCTTATCATCACTCATCATCATCCTCATCATTATTATCATCATGGTGTACCGACTACATGGATTTCCTTTACTCCCTCTCTCACTTCTCTCTCTCTCTCTCTCTCTCTCTCTCTCTCTCTGGGTCCATGGGTTAATAAAGGTTGAGGACCCCTGTTGTAGATCAAATCAATTTTCTTAGATTGGTGTGTTGGTTGGTTGGTTGGTTGGTGTTATAGGTGATACACCCTATAGGACTAATGGAATGCGCCGACAGGTTACTATAAATAACTGGGATAATTGTGGCTTAGGAGTAAGCCATTGCGAGCAAGCCAATACTCTATTGTCAGACGAAGTTTTCCACATCTCTCTATTGTATTTGTCTACTTTCTGTTAATACATTTTTCTACTTTTGTTACCCGTCGTTTTGTTCTTATTTGACCCCTTAAAACCTCACAACAGTTGGTTGGTTAGATTTTAAGGCATGTAAACCCTTTTTGGATTACTTTATGCCCGAAAATGGTTTATTCTATTTTATAGTTTTGTTTTACTTATTCTTCTTTAAACTCAATGTGGGTTGCTAACAGGTACTATCAGAGGGGGTCAGAGTAGATCTGACGGTAATGGTACTGAGGGGGTACCACACACTCTCCAAAGCTGCAAAACTGGAAACTCACCCGTAGATGCAATCATACCCAGGACATTAAAACACTCAGCCACCGACGTCTAGCACATGTATAATAAAAAAACGGTTGAGGTTTTGCTATAAGGACAATAGATCGGGACAATCATATCGGTGCAAGGGCTTGGCACAACTAACCGACTGACCTCTCTGACCGACGTCAATCCTAGGTAAGGTCTAAAGTAGATGGTTGTATGTTATGGACTGCTGAGCCTCTAGGATTTTTTAAGAAGGTCTTTTTTTACAAGCGGAGGCCAATAAATCTAGAACTACCCACCCGTAAGCATATTTTGGAGAGTTAAGCAACGATGCGTGCAATGCATAATTGAGTGACCACTTAAGCAACTGTAGATATTGTAAGCAACCTGAGTTCTTTGTTTATCAAAAATGAGTTGATTTGGTATTAAATGACACGGGAAGTGTTGATATGTCGTAAAACAAAACAATCAAACATATCTATCTATCTATCTATCTATCTATCTAGTCAGTTTTGTTTCTATCTATGTATCTATCTTTAACTGGGTGACCAATAAGGAAAACCTAGGTACTGTAAGCACACCGAGTCATTTGTTTATCAAAATGATTTGATTCAATATGAAATGACCCCAAAACTGTTGATATGCCAACAAATATTTGATAACAAATCAACCAAACAAGCAAACATCTATCTATATATCTATCTATTTATCTATCTATCTATCTGTCTATCCATCTATCTCTCTTAGTATGTTTCTTTTTACCTGTATATATGTATGTCTGTCTATCTATCTATCTATCTATCTATGTGTGCTTCGTTCTTTCGTTCTTTTATCTATGTTTCTCAGTGTGTTTCGTTCTTTTTTTCTTTTTATCTATCTATCTATCTATCTATCTATCTCAGTCTGTTTCTATATATCTATCAATAAATCTATTATTAACTGGGTTACGACTTAAGCAACCGTAGGTAGTGTAAACAACCTAAGTCCTTTGTTTATAAAAAAGATGACTTGATTCGGCATTCAATGACCCGAAATGCTATTAAACAATTTAATATTTGGAAGGGAAAGAAAGGGAGAAAATGTCAATTGGAGGAAGCAAAGATGAAAATAAATAAATAAATAAAAACAAAAACAGAAGAGAAAAGAAAAGAAAAGAAAAGAAAAAGCATTTTGTTCGATTGTTATACATTTATTTAAAAAATCAGACACAACAATCGAATTGCATTAACGTCACAATTTCAATGTAAAATGCGACATAAGCAAATGTACGCGGCGAATCGATTTCTAAAAGCTTTATATATATATATATATATATATTATATATATATATATATATAAAAGATATATAATTTATAATAAAAGATATATATATATATATATATATATATATATATATATATATATGTATATATGTATGTATGTATAAATCTGTTATGAAAGTCTTCAAATGAGTTCCATTCGTTGGTGCCATCTCTTCGCGCGACTTTCCAATAAGAACTCGCTTTGCTGTCTCCGGTAGACGTATGTTCCATTCAAAACGTCTTTCCAAGAAATATCAGCACGGCGAATCAATGCCAGCGCGGCGGATCAATATCATCACAGTCGATCAATATAAATACAGTGAATCAAACTCTCTAGTGAACGTTTCCACAACTCTAATAGAGGAACGTTTAAACCCACGGTTAATTACTGGTTTAAAATGTCTTTTCTTCTTTCTGGTTTTGTTGTCCCAATGTGATGAGATACTACTACTTAGGTCTATCTCATCTACAGAAAGCATTCACTGAAGTTAATCAGCAATAAGCGTTTTCAATATTTAATTGGGTGACCACTGCTACGCTTGATTTTTTGTCCGTTAAGTCATCCTCCTGATACACATACAGACACGCACTGAGGCAATACGTGATTAGTAATAGTATATCATTTACCCTACACTCTTTGATGCTATGGTTACCACATCCAAATATATGTACTACATACATCTGCGACAAACCTTACTTACTCCTTCTCTGTCGACCCCTCATTTTAGGCTTTCTTCGTTTATATACCATTTTGTTTTAATAAAGTTCGTTCTGATGAAGCTTCTGATTATCTGGATATTGCTGCAGATATAAAGAAAGATTCGTCAGTGATGTTCACCTGTGGACACACCATTGGGGTCCAACCATAGAATATCCAGCATTCGTCAGATCTGTGCGAATACTGGATATCGTGAAAAGAATGTTCCAGCAATGATAGGGACGGATGGCGCGAAATATATATATATATAAGTGAATTTTGGCAGCATTTTTTCTTTTATACAAGTTTTGTTGAACTGTACAGACAATTCCTGTCGGACAAGTTTTTCGTTGATCCGTTCTAATTTTCGGGCCATCTTTCTGGTGTCGGGGTGTAACTGGTATAACAGTCCCCCAAAGGTTTCGAAACGAGTGCTTTCGGCAATACAATTTGCCATCCTCAGGTGGGAAACGATGGTACGATTTCGTGTCTCGTTAAAAACGAGAACGAGTAGTAGCAAGGAATTAGAAGTGGGGGTAATAACCATTGGTAATAGGAGGTTGTAGGAATGGTAGTGGTTCGAGCGAGCTTTGAAGTAGTGATGATATATATATATATATATATATATAATATATATATATATATAGAGAGAGAGAGAGAGAGAGAGAGAGAAAGAGAGAGAGGGGGAGGGGAAGGAAGAGGAGAGAGAAAATCAGAACAAGTGAATAAGGATGATGATGATGATGATGATGGAATCTATATCTTTTTCTATCTAACAGTCTGTTTCTATTTTTCATACTCTTTTTATCTATCTCTCTATCTATCTCTCTACATATTTATCTATTACATTCTTTTCTATCTTTCCATTTATGAATCTGTATATCTATTTATATGTCACTTTCTATCTATCTATCTCTTTGTCACTATCTTTTCAACTATCTCTCTCTCCACCTCTCTCTCTCTCTCTCCGTCTCTCTCTTTCTCCGTCTCTCTCTCCGTCTCTCTCTCTCTCTCTCCACACACACACACACACACACACACACATATATATATATATATATATATATATATGGGAGAAATGTGGAGAAAAGTAGACAACCGCGGGATGTTATGGAAACTGGATGTTTATCGTCGACGATGTAACGTTTCGGTCATTTAGACCATCATCAGAACCAAAGCTCACATAAACACTCCCCATTTAGAGGGAAGAAAATTCACTACCCATCCCCCAGCCACCACTGCCCCTACTGACAACCTACTGTTTTTCACCATTCTGAAAATATCCTTCATTGAAGCAAGAACTGGGCTTTGGTCCTGATGATGGTCTAAATGACCGAAACGTTGCATCGTCGACAATAAACATCCAGTTTCCATAACATCCTGTGTTTGTCTTCTTTTCTCCATATATATATATATATATATATATATATATATATAATACTGCCACAATGTATGATTAATACAATCTCACTTGATAAAACAATAGTAAGGCCATTATTAATATATACAATTAGATATATATACAAAACGTAATATATTTATTTATTATTATCATTTTATTATATATATATATATATATATATATATATTATATATATATATATATACCTCTAACACTATTTTCATCTATCACTATCTATCTATCTACTTGCCTATCTACCAACCCAACGTTTTTCAATATTCATTTACCTACCCAATTCTTTTTATCTATTTATCTATCAGCTTAATCAATCAATAAGCTAAAGGTCCTTTCCATTTAGATAAAACCAAAAATGTTACCCTCATCAAGAATATTTTTATTAAGTTCTTTACACAAATCAAAAGCAAAACCATTATTAACCTTAACGCAGCAATTTACCGTATATATTCGTATATAGGTCGATTGTCGAAGACATATTCAGTCAAGACTATTTGCATTGACCTTTCGATGAGTAATGATTTTGTGAGGTTGAAAGGACTTGGAACAACCATTAGCTACAAAAAATAATTTCTAAATTAATGGTTTTCCGATCATATGTTTTTTTTTCTCTGTTGTTCTCGGTTGGATCAAAGGAGAATCTAATGGATAAAGGGAAACACATTAAAGAAAAGGAACTTATAAACCTCAATATGAGTATTTATAACTGTATGCCAAATACAGTTTTCTTTCTACAAACGTCTAATTTACTCATAGAGGCACATAGCGTAACGGTTACGATATAGAAAATGGAGCCGGTAAACCGTGTTTAAATCCGGGAAATACAGTAATAGAATTAATGACAATAATAATTTATACTACTTATTCGATTAAAAATAGTAAATAACTAAACTTACGACTAAAAGTTTTATAAAAGTCTTATAGCTATTTTCAGGAAGCGCGTGGTGTAATGGTTAAAGTCAGGGGAAATGAACTCGTCGCTCCGAGTTCAAATCCTGGACGTGGTAATTGCATTTCACTTTTCGCTAATACTCTTGGTAAAGGTATGAATCCTACTCTCCCTCCAGCTATGGGCAAATAGTAGGGAAGACTGGGCTCTTTAACCTTGGTTAGGCAACCGGTATAGGAGAAGGAAAACTCGGAATTCAAACCTGTTAAACTCCGCTTAAGAAATTGACCTTGTGTCGCATCCTGCTCGTGCGGAGTGGTTGGTAAATATATATAGCTATTTTCAGGCAATTGGAAATTTAGTAAAAAATTTTCTCGGTCGCATTTCATCTCTCTCTCTTTCTCTCTCTCTCTCTCTCTCTCTCTCTCTCTCTCTCTCTATCTATCTATCTATCTATCATTCTTTCTTTCTTTCTTTCTCCTTATTATATATATATATAATATATATATATATATATATACACACACAACACACACACACACACACATATATATATATATAATATATATATATATATCACTCTAATGTTGTTTACAGACTTGAGTTCTCTGGGGATTGTAAGAACATATATCCTGTAAGAATGTATCAATTACTTGCTCGCCTCTGATTGACAGTCTCTGATAGCCGAAAAGGTAAGAGACTTTGCAGAGGAAAATTCTGTCAAGTTTCGCTCCCGTCTAGAGGTAGCTGTTAAAAATGTCGAGCTGTACTGATGAGACGTAAACGTCGAAACAAATGTCTGTGGATGACTTATATATATATATATATATATATATATATAAGGGACAAAATGATAAGACAGACAGGAATATTTATTTTATGTTATTTATTTTAAAATTATTCCCAACTAGTTTCGATCTTAGGTGATTGTCAGTTGAAATTTTCTTGTGGGGAAATTGTTTTTAGCAAGTTTTTAAAAAAGTGTTTGAAAAGCCACAAAAAGTGCGGAAAATGTATTGATATCAAGTCCATTTGTTCAGTGAAGTCTTCAAAACGATTTTACCAACTCCAACTCCAGTCACTCCATAATTGCTTTCGAATCCGACTCCACGACTCCGACACTAAAGCCATTCTTCTCCTAGTCCGGTTGCCTAACCAAGATTAAAGAGCCAAGTCTACCTTACTATTTACCTTGATCAGCACTTGGATGAAAATATGCACATTTTGCCAGGGATGAAAACAGCTGTGTATTCTGCCTTGAATCAAAGTATCTGTGTGTATTCTGCCTTGAATCAAAGTATCTATGTGTATTCTGCCTTGAATCAAAGTATCTATGTGTATTCTGCCTTGAATCAAAGTATGTGTGTATTCTACCTAGGATCAAAAATATATGTGTGTATTCTACCTAGGATCAAAACACTGTGTATTCTGCCTCTGTGTTATTCTGCCTTGAATCAAAGTATCTATGTGTATTCTGCTTTGAATCAAAGTATGTGTGTATTCTACCTAGGATCAAAATATGTGTTTATCTACCTAGGATCAAATATCTGTGTATATTCTACCTAGATCAAATATCCGTGTGTATTCTACTAGGATCAAAATATATGGAGGGAGAATACTTAAATCCCTACCTTTCTCAATGGTATTAGCACTATGTGAAATGCCAACAACCTCATTCTGGGTTTTGGACTCGTATCGCTGTGTATATTTCCATTGACGATAACCGTTGTACATGGCGTCTCTTCACTGGGATTAATGGCGGTAAATACTGTAATATTTAAGTGTCGAAAACATGGCGGCAGTGATAAGCAGTTGGCACTATTCGCAGACCATTGTTAGTAGACCCGACGATTATACAGCGTTGAGGGACATTGTCTGATAAAATTCTATTCTGTGAGATCGTGTTCATGTCAGGCTCGCAGAACTCTTATATTGGTGAAGGCACGCTTTTCTAGTTGACGTTTTTATATTTCGCCCAAAGTAAGACATTCTCTACACGTTCTTATTCTTCTTGCATCATTCTGTTGTAGTTATTTTCTAAAAAAGAACTGCTTGAAATCAATACAACGATCGAAAGATAATCAGACCACGGGAAATAGAGAGAAATGTAGAGAGAAAGAAAGGGAGGTATTGTGAGTTCTCTCTCTCTCTCTCTATCTCTATCTCTCTCTCTCTCTCTCTCTCTCTCTCTCTCTCCTCTGTCTCTGTCTCTGTCTACTTCTGTCTATCTCTGTATTTTTCTGTCTGTTTGTCTGTCTGTCTGTCTCGCTGTGAGTGTGTCTGTGTGCTTCTAGATTTTAGGTAAATACTGAAAGCAAGCGAGAAGAGAGGAGAGAGAGAGAGAGAGAGAGAGAGAGAGAGAGAGATAGAGAGAGAGAGAGAGAGAAGGGTTAAAGCATAAAGTAAAAAATATGCCATAATATATATATATATATATATATATATATATGTATATATCCACGTCTTTTTTTTAAAGCGAGTGTTATAAAATTCTAACTGCAGTTCCTTGCAGTTGGAATTTTATAATACTCGCTTTTTTAAAAAAAACGTATATTTAGCTCTTTTTATTGAGCACTTTTTAACTCGATTTTATTAACTCAGAAGTAAATTCATTTGCTTCGCAGGTTGGCAAAAAATCCGTATATATATATATATATAATATATATATATATATATATATATATGGTATTTGTGGAAAAGGTGACTTACCGGTGGAACCGGTCACACTGGTTAGTTGATGCAAGATTCACAATGCTAAGACAGCAATATAACAAATATAAAGTGCTCAATACGTTGGTAGACCAAATTTATTATGATAATGTTTTTTTTTAATTTCGAGGAAGGAAAATATAGTGCTCGATTGCAGTGGTAAGAGCTATACTTATCATAATCCATACATTTAATGGCTGATTCATAAATGTCGTTTTGCTTATCTTCAGAAAAATCGCCTTGTAAATAACATCCAAATGAATATCCTTTATGAATAGCATTCTCGCTTTATTTGACCGCGTGTCTTACTCGTGTGTATGTGTGATGTTAAAGTAACACTCGGAAAGAATTTCGCTTTTTAAGGTGGTTGATTTT
The DNA here is from genome assembly GCA_023376005.1 of Doryteuthis pealeii. NCBI lineage: Eukaryota > Metazoa > Mollusca > Cephalopoda > Myopsida > Loliginidae > Doryteuthis > Doryteuthis pealeii. The sequence goes on from CM042175.1 coordinate 17,523,056, forward strand.
CCGTTGTTATTTTTCTGTCTAAGTTTTCTTAGAAAATATATATATATATATTATATATATATATATAATATATATAATATATATATAATTAATGTTGATATTATGATTTCACACTCATAACTTAAAGTTTCTTGGTAGTCCAATCATCAGATGAGAAGTGGTTGAGATGTCAAAAACCAGTCGTGAAATGTTACGTTACCATTTCACGACTGGTTTTTGACATCTCAACCACTTCTCATCTGATGATTGGACTACAAGAAACTTTAAGTTATGAGTGTGAAATCATAATATCAACATTAATTATAAACTGCTCTGCTTTATTAGCATTGAGCACCTTTCCATGCAAATACTTTTCTCATTTTTTCATTCACTATTCATTATATATATATATATATATATATATATATATATATATATGGTATATCAAATAAACACAGTGTTTATTTACGTAAGTCAATAAAAAGTGGAATATAAATAAGGTCAAAACGCACGAAGAATCTGGGATTGGCCAGCTGGTGTAGTGGTTAGAATCTCTGCCTTCCGGATGAGTCGGTGTGTGACACAAGATCAATCTCTTAAGAGTTTAACAGGTTTTAATTGTTTTCCTTCTAGACTGGGTAACTAACTAAGGTTAAAGAGCCCAGTCTGCCCAACTATTAATCCCTAGCTGGACGGAAATAGTTTGATTCATACCTTTCTAAAATGTATTAGTGCTATAGGAAATGCAAAAAGCCTCGTACAGGATTTGAACTCATCTTAAGGTTTCCATTTCCTACGCTACGAAGGTAATCATCATACCACGCGTCTCTAAGCGACAGCAAGTCTCCTCAGCTCTTTATACTGTCACTTGGACTTCACTGAAGGGTCCCAGTTGTGTAAACTAGTGAATAGCACCCCCGATCCGGAGAAGCCTCATAGTTGGGGGTGGGGTAGGTGGATTAGTATTGTCACCTCAGATAATAAAACTTCCTTTCTGTGTGGAAAACCTCTGTAAATATTGCCGATTTAGTATTTAGGTGTTTTGCGTTGAATTTAGTCCTTGAAGGATCCGAAATTTCTCTGCAGAACATAGTCCACATCTCTTGGATCCATTTATATATGGTTTGTGTTGTTCTAAACATCTTCCGTTCAATTTTATATGGGGTCCGTTGTTCTTTGTACCCCCATACGCAGTTTGTGAGCGTTGTAACCGCCCTCTTTTCTAAGTTCACTATCTAATCACTTAAGTTCTCGTTCTCGCCAAATAAAATATATTTTTATTCTAATCTGAATCCTCCCGCTCAATTATAAGGAACTAAGCGTCAGTATTTGTAGGAGAGCCACTGTGAGCGGTTTTAAGTAGTAGGCAAAGATTTAAGATATGTTTTATTGAAACGTTTTTTTAAATCATTTTCTATTTTTTAAAATTGAATATTTTTAAAAGTATATTGATTTTTTTTATTGAATATATCTGTTTATCGTTATAATTTACTCTTGAGTACTTCGCATACCCCGAATTATAAAATTGGCAAATATGGAAAATTATGAGATAGCAATCTTATCAAGAATACAAAAAGGGGAAGGAATAGAGATGCTAAGTGAATAGGGTTTTCTTCCATCTTCATCTGTAACGTCATCGAAATTTCCATAGCAATTCAGCTTACCCTCTCCAACTAATGACATTTTTCACAATTCCTTATTTTTCTGCAAGGAGTTTGGGGACAAGGACAAAGCAGTGCAAAAACAGAAAAGACACATTATTTCATATCTACATATTATCAAAATGTTCCTTATGTTCAAATAAATAATATCAATTTATGGTATGCGTCGGTCTCGCAAGTTAATACTTGGATCTCAGCACAAACCAGTGCAAAACTTGCACGGAAGGCTGGCAGTTACGCATTGTTTTACAAGAGGTTTTCGAAATAGTCTATATACAAGGGTGTCCTAGAAGTCGCGCACCATATAATTTCTTGTTTTTTTTTGGGGGGGGGCAGATTTTATTGGGTATGGGTGAGAAATTAACAATACAAGAAAGAGTTAAATTGGTTTTATGTTTGGAAGAGATGGGGCTATATACCGCTCTGTAGCTGAAGAATTCAACTGCACTCATCCCGACCGAGAAAAACCATTGAACCATACCACTGTCTGCCGTTTGATAAAACGTTTCCAAGAAACTGGCTCAGTTGCTGACCGCGAGAGATGTGGTCGACGAAAGAGTGCAACTGATGAAGCAACATCAACTATGGTTTTGGCGAATGTTGCTAGAAGCCCCGTGAAACCGGTAAGGAAAATAAGCCAGAAGCTTACGATTAGCAAATCATCAGTACATCGTATTCTCAAGACACACATTTCATCCGTACAAAGTGCATCTTGAGAATTGATGTTTGTATCAATGGAGGGGGTGAACAATTTGAGCATCTATTATGATTATGATGAATAAAATTGATATTCATATGTTTTTTTATACTTTTTATATGTATTTTCATACATGGTGCGCGACTTCTGGGACACCATATATATATATATATATATATATATATATATATATATATATATATATATATAATATATATATATATATATATATATATATATATATATATATATATGGTGCCTGCTTTGTCCGCTGTGTATCGGTGGCCAAACCAGTATAGTCTCTGTCTATGCCTGCTAAAGTCCCGGTTTCAATTTCTGTCGGAGGGAAGTCGTTAGTATACATTGCTGATGAGACTTAATAAAGTCGAAACAGTCTGTACAATGTTCTACACACCGCATAATTCTTTGCCGGGTTCACTTGTCATGATTATTTTCTATAATTATCGAATTTTATGCGAAATACGCATTGTAATTGCCTTCAAGCAAAATATAAATAATAATAATAATAATAATAATATATAATATATATATATATATATATATATATATATATATATATATATATATGAGGAAAATGGGATTGGAATGAATCCGACAGAATGAGGTAAAATAAGGAATGAAAGAACAAATCTCAGACAAAAATGTGTAGTATATTTCGCTGGAATATTAAATTCCGCTTCCTCAGCCTTTATTGAATCATTAGGATCATACAAGAGATAGAAGGGAAAGGAGTAGGTACCATTCATTTTTTCTACCTACTCCTTTCCCTTTTCTCTCCTACCTTATCTTACCCAAAGATGTCTCCTATAACCAATGAAATCTTTCCTTCACCACAAAACTTACCACCTACCCACTTCCCCTTCTATAAAACACTCTAATGATTCGAATGATTCAATAAAGGCTGAGGAAGTGGAATTTAATTTTCCAGCGAAATATACAACACATTTTTGTCTGGGTTTTGTTCTTTCATTCCTTATTTTATCTCATACACACATACACACACACACACACACACACACAATATATATATATATAAATATATATATATATAAAGTTTTATGTAGGTACATAATTTTATTAAGGAGCGAAAAAGCGTATACATTGAAATATTGAATTTCTAAAAAAAGCTAGGGAACTCTTATGTCTTAAGTTTAATTTTTTTTCCCTTTTTTTCGGTCAATCTCTTCAGAAAATTTACATCACAAATGAAACAAAACATCCTTTCAACTTGAACGTTTTGCGTGGTGGAAGAAGTACAAGAACCCCCTCACACGGTTCGTAATGTGAGGAGGGGGTGAAGACGTCAGTTTATTTTTATTTTTCGTTCGGTTATTATCCAATTTGTTCATCTTTCAACATTTGTCAATTGAATTTCTCTGAAGAGATTGACCGAAAATACAAAATAAAATAAAATTAAAAAAGACATAACGGTTCCCTAGCTTTTCTTTTTTAGAAATTCAATATTTAAAATGTATACGCTTTTTCGCCTTTTAATATATATATATATATATATATATATATATATATATATATATATTATGGAAAAGGTTACTTACCGTGAATATGGTCACAATGGTTAGGTGATGCTAAATTCAGAAAGGTAAGGCAGCGATATAACAAATAAAAAGTGCTCAATACGTTAGTAGAGTAAATCTATCTATCTATCTATCTATCTCTCTCTTGGGCGTTATTACGAAGCATCAAAAATATATAAATGAATGAACTTGATATTATGGAGTATTGGATTCACTATTTGTTTTAAATTATTTTTTGTCATAATATTTTCAGGTTCGTTAGATACCCTTTATCAAATGAATGTTTATTATGATTTTAAACGGCTTCCTTGTCTCTGTTGTTACGACAGTGGCAGCGTCTGTGAAATATTTATAATAACAGAGAATTCCGATGTCTGCGTTCAATCCCTTCACGTGCGGTTTGTAATTTTAGAATCCATTTAGTTTCTGATTGTTTCTAGATTGCGCTGTTGGAAATGCGTGTTTCTAATAAAATGCATTTGAGGTGTGTGATAAGGTGTTAAATGAAGTGCTATTGTACTATGCGGTATTTGAGATTTATAGTGGATTTGTGGTTATTAGTCTTAGTCTAAGGATGTTGATGTTTTTCCCACATATCCACTATTTCTGCATGTGTGCAGTATATATAATATATGATGTTAGCGCTATCGCATGTTAGGTGTGGCGGATGGATTGGTTATGTTTGGTAGTGTATTTTTATTTCGGTTTCCGTATGTATGTGACTGCAAATTTGGCATATAGGCTTGTTGCATCGTTTATTACTTTCCGTACAGTGTATTAAGTTTTTCCTGGATGCAGTGAGGAGTTACCTAGGTTGGGTGTTTGTTTATAATGAAGAAAGAAAAACTGTAATTTATTTATTCATGTTTCTGTCCCGTATATATATATATAATATTATATATATTATATATATATTATATATACACGGATAGAGCACTCCTTAGTGGCTTAGTATATTTATAACAGTACAATTCCATTCTCAAAGTGGGTCTGTAGATGGCGTGGTGCTAAAAATGTCTGACTGTTGACAATTCGGTCAGGTTTGAACCAGCCTACCTTGTCTAGTCACCTTGATGAGCTGTTAGACGTGAAACAAGGGCTGTGTGTGAATGAAATATATATATATATAATTATATATATATATATATAATATATATATATATATGGAGGCTATGTGCTTAATTGAAGTCATACATAATTTTGAAAATTAATTAGTTAATAATTAATGAATTTAGGCGGGCATATATATTCAAATGTAAGGCTAAACAAATCTATAAAATGTCAATCCTTGAATGTACATTTCGACCTATTAGGTCTCTTCAGCAAGGTTATAGCCCTAATATGTCGAAATTTACATTCAGGGATTGACATTTTCTCGATTTGTTTAGCCTTACATTTGAATACATATGCCCGTCTAAATTCATTAATTATTAACTAATTAATTTTCAAAATTAGGTATGACTTCAATTAAGCACATATCCTCCAAAAATTGTCGGCTAAAAGCGATATCAAATAAACACATTGTTTGTTTACTTACTCTCATATATATATATATATATATATATATATATATATAATCATCGTCGTCTAAAACGGTCAAAGGGTCATTCAATAAATTAGGAGAATATTGCGGGGAGAGAAGACAATAGGAAGCTCTGTTTATCGCCTCACCTCTTTCAATAGAATCAAAAGTGATGAATACATTCATACACCAGAGGACTGTCAGCATGACCTTATTTACTGACCACGTTGCCTGAGACTCGGTGAGTTTCCTCTCCATAGACTGTCTTTTTGATTCAGTACGAAGTGGCAAACTCATATTTACACAATTTATAAATGTATCTTTAACTAAAAGATGCTTTTCCGCACACACACACACACACACACACCACACACACACACATACCCCCCCACACACATACATTTATTTTGGTATTTTTGCTTTAGTCAGTTTTCTCTTTCTTTCTCTCTTTCTCTTTCTTTCTTTTTTACTTTTTTTTTTTTCAAATTTCTTTCTTTCTTTCTTTCATTCTATACTTCTGTCACTTCTTTCTTTCTTCAAATTAATTTCTTTCTTTCATTGAATTCCTCTTTTTTCTTTTTTAAATTTCATTTTCTTTCTTTCTTGCTGGCTTTCTTCGAATTCTTTTTTCTTCTTTCTTTCTTCTTTCTTTCTTTCTCTTTCTTCAAATTCCTTTTTCTTTCTTTTCTTTTTAATTTTCTTTCTTTCGTTTTTTCTTCAAATTCCTTTTTCTTTCTTTCTTTCATTTCTTCTTTCTTTCTTTCTTTCTTCAAAATTCCTTTTTTTTCTTTCTTTAATTCTTGCTTGCTTGCTTTCTTCGAATTACTTTTTATTTCTTTCCTTCATTCATTCTTTGTTCTTTCTTCAAATTCCTTTTTCTTTCTTTCTTTTATTCTTTTTTCTTCAACTTCATTTTCTTTCTTTCTTTCTTTCTTCAAATTCCTTTTTTCTTTTTTTCATTCTTTCTTTCTTTCTTCAAATTCCCTTTTCTTTCTTTCTTTCTTTCTTTCTTTCTTTCTTTCTTCAAATTCCCTTTTATTTTTTCTTTCTTTCTTTCTTTCTTCAAATTCCTTTTTCTTTCTTCCTTTCATTCTTTCTTTCTTTTCTTTCAATACCTTTTTCTTTTTTTATTAAATTCTTTCTTTTCTTTCTTTTCTGCTTGTTTTTTTTTAAAATTACCCCTCCCTTCTGCCCCTTACCGTTTCTTTTGTTTACTTTTTGTCCCCCACCCCACCCGTTTGATTCTAAATTAGTCTCCGCATCATTAGGAAGAAAATCTATCGATCCGATCATTATTAGAATATTTCACAAGTTTTTGAAATCGATACCCCAATATCTCCCTCTCTCTCTTCTCTCTCTCTCTCTCTCTCTCTCTCTCTCTCTCTCTCTTCGCCACCCCTCTCTCTTCGCCCCCCTCTCTCTCTCTCTCTTCGCCCCCCTCTCTCTCTCTTCTCACTCACTCTGTCTTCCTCTTTATTCACTACCTCTTTCTTTTTTCTTTCTTTCTTTCTTTCTCTTTTTGTAGTAATATGCGGCCTAGATTTAGTCAGTCGATGCCTCTTATTGCTAGAATGGCAACTTTAACTGAACATGCTGCTGCTGCTGTTGCTGCTGTTGCTGCTGTTTCTGTAAAGCACAACCAATGCACATTAGCTGTTGCACACCGACGCCTGTACGTTCCTCTCCTACCAACGCCGTCGCCACGATGTCTGCAAATGCGATCCTGTGCACATGCGCAGCGCGGGAAAAAGAAGACAAAAGTGAAAGTAAAAATTGGGGCAAGCAGCCTCGTGTCATCATGGCCGACCTTAGCTGTTTACTTTTATTTATTTATTTACTTTTTATCTTATTTTTATTTCCTTTTTTTAAATTTTTTTTTTTATTTATTATTTTATTCTTATTTGGCTTATGCAGTTATTTTATGTCTTTTTGTTGTGTTTTCTTTTCACCCCTATTATTCTTTCTAGTCCCTCTCTCTTCTTTCTCTCCTCCTTTTCTTTTCTGTGCTATCGTTGAGAAGGCCAAAAAGAGGCTGATTCCGAGGGTGAGCAGAGACGATACAAAGAAAAACGTTTACTTCGTTTTTATCTGGGTTTTTTTTTTTTACTAACAACCCACTTAAAATACTTTTTTCATTATTTTTTTCTTTGCTTTTTTTCTCCGTAGGTTTGCTTATTGTATGGGTTTATTTCTTAATTTTTTTTATTGTTCTTTCTTTTTCTTTCTTTACTGTTTTATTTCTACTATATTCTTTCTTTTTTTCTTTCTTTTTTCCTTTCTAGTTTTATTATTGGGATTCATTTCTTTTTTTTTGTCAGTCATTCTTTCTTTCTTTCTTTACTTTTTTTATTCTACTATTTTCTTTTCTTTTT
>CM042175.1:17535842-17570842 GCA_023376005.1 Doryteuthis pealeii
AAAAAAATAGGCCGATTGGCCTGATAGTCAATCTGTAAGTTAGCTGGAAATGTTAAAAGTATACAAAAAACACAAACTGTTTCTTTTTTTTTCTTCAAATGTAATATGAAAAGATTAACCATTTTTGTAAACAAAATTTATCGCGAAAAACTTTTAAAAAATCAATATTTAAATGCAAAAAAGTTAGCGTTAGTAATTTACCAAATTTGTCTTAGGCAAAACAGACCGTATACATGATTGAAAAGCATAAAAAAATCAAGGTAAATCACAGCCGTTTTATAATTCGTAGCATTATTGAAAGACAAAGTATAAATAACGTATTTTAATTTTTGAAAGAATTTAAAATTAAATTAAAATAATAACTAATAAATTCTAGCGGTATTATTTTATTATTTTCTGTTAAATTTTTTAAAGTTACCTTCCTTTCTGCGTCAAGTTTATAAGCGACCCAGAATGAGTTAAAATATAATCGGCCTGTATTTCCTCTTACTGTATCAGATGGCCGTATAATACATTGTGCTTAGTTTGTGGCATGTTGTGCTTAGTGTGCCACATAGCCAGATTATGGAGCACCATGCCTACTAGTATACGGCCCATATGATACAGTAAGGGGCAAAAAATAACAGAGCCGATTATATTTTACTCATTCTGGGTCGCTTATTAAACTTGACACAGAAAATGAACCAATTATAACTTTTTGCATTTAAATATTGATTTTTTTAAAAGTTTTTTCGCGATAATTTGTTTACAAAAATGGTTAATCTTTTCATATTACATGCTGAAGAAAAAAAAAAAAGAAAACAGTGTGTGTATTTGTATACTTTTAACATTTTCCAGCCTAAACCCTACAGATTGACTATCAGGCCAAATCGCCTCTTAATTTTTGCCTCTTAATGTATCATTGGGCCGTATAATATTAGTAGGCCGTGTCTGGAGTCTGGGGAATGTGGATCACCCCTTCATCACCATTGCTTCCAGGTCCACTCTGGAGTGGTAGTACCCATTAGGGTCTCATCTATGCATTAAATAGAAAATGTGTTTATAAAAAAGTGAGTATCCTTTAATTAATGAATTATTTTAAAATTTTATCGGCATTTAAATGACCCACTGAGGTTGATATGTCGTTAAACAAAACCAAACCCTAGCCTAAACCAAATCCAATAAATTCAATGAAATTATTAATAATAGAGATTCGCTCTCTATTTGTGTGTAACAAAAAAACAACGTCACTGCCTTACGTCACATTATCCCGAAAATCGTCGATGACATAGAATAAATAAAACTCAAAATTTGAGCATGCAGCATAGACATGTTTTTTTTAAACAATTTTTAAATAGATACATCCCCGGTATCAATATATCTATATATAGTTTGTTTTTATTTAATAGATATTCAAAGATTAATAGAACTTAGTTTCAATTTCAAATTTATTTTTTATTTTTTTTACTCCTTTTGATAAATTTGATGATTTCATGATTATGTTCAAAACTCTCCGACATTTAATTTTTAACTTCACCTCCTTAAGTAAATCTTTCAAAAAAATATTTTTACATCGCCCGGAGGGTGTTTATTTATTTTGATAGTATAAGTAATACCACTCGATTCCTCGTAAAATACTAAACAAGAAAGTTTTGTTTGATCTTGAAACTGGTTTTTGTTTTCAATTGCATCCATAGACAGATTGACTGATAGGTAGAAAGGTTTGGTTGGTTCGTTTTTAACGGCATGTCAACCCTTGTGTTTTATTTAATGCCAAATCATGTTTATCTTTGTAAGTTATGAGTTGTTAAACTTTATGTGTATCAATAAATTGATGTTTCATTAATTTCATGTGTATAAATAATATATTGGTAAATATTTTATTTATTTTGTTTTTATAAACTGCTAGAAATAACTTGACTCAATGTGTATCATAGTAATAAGTAATTGAGAGTTACTTCCCCTACTTTAAGAATAACTTGCAAACATATCTACTTGACCTATACATGGAACCCTAGCAGACACCATGACACCGGAAAAGAGTGAACCTGGAAATAATGGAACTTAAGAGATATCCAACAATCCACAGATCATCATAAAACGATTTAGTGAATTAGTAAGAAAGAAAGTTGAAGAAGAATGTAATAAAAGAAAGAAAGAACAGAAAAGGGTGAATGAAATGAGAAAGAAAGAAAGAAGGAAGAAAGGAAAGAAGAAATATTTGAATGCTTTAGGAAAGAAGAAAGAAAGAAAGAAAGAAAGAAGACAGATAGAAAAAGAAATGAATGTAATGAGAAAAAAGAAGAGGAAGGAAGAAAGAAGAATATTTGAATGCTTTACGAAAGAAAGAAAGACAGACAGACAGAAAAGGATGAATGTAATGAGAAAGAAAGAAAGAAAAGAAAGAAAGAAGAAGGAAGGAAGAATATTTGAATGCTTTACGAAAGAAGAAAGAAAGAAAGACAGACAGAAATTGAAAGTATAAAAAGAAAAAAGAAAGGAAAGAAAGAAAGAAAGAAAGGAAGAAAGAAGGAAGGAAGGAAAAGGAAGGAGGAAGAAATTTGAATGCTTTACGAAAGAAGAAAGAAAGAAAGACAGACAGAAAAGGAAGTGAATGAGAAAAAAAGAAAGAAAGAAAGGAAGGAAGGAAGAAGGAAGAAAGAAAAAAGAAAAGGAAAGGAAGGAAGTATTTAGTGCACGTAAGAAAAAAATAAAAATGAAGAAAGATAAAATTACGTAACAAATATGCCTAAAATTTGATATAAGTTAAGTTTTGAAAAAAATTTCTGCATATCTGAATAGATCTGTCTATTATGTTACAACGATGATAATTATAAATTCATCGCCCCTATTATAGGGACTCACGTTATTTGTACGTCATCAAGGATCTCATTAACATGCTAATTATCACAGTTCCCTTTTAATTGCAAGTGATTATAATCAATCGACCCATCTGGCCAAAGACTTAATTGGCCCTCTTGGAATTTTAATAATCGGAATAATTAAAATAATGGACATTCCAAATCTTTATATTACGCGCCAAATCTCGCTTCAGTTTTGCGTCATAAGCATCAGGTCACGTTAAGGGCTAAATACACTTTTTCTTTTAAAAAAAAACTAAAATCAGCTAAATTAATGCGGGGACGGTAGAAATACCTCCCACAAGTCAGGTGCAAGTGAACGAAGACAAGTTATAATGGTAGCCCCATCTAGCTAACACCTATTTTGATAGCCCTATTGGTTCTAGATTACACCGACTGCACCGACATACGGGTAGATCCCTCCAGTGGCGTCACCTGTTGGCCGAGGGTGGCGACCCTTCGCGGAATCTTGGGTGCTGAGCAGTCCATAACATGCAACACTCCACTGTGGACCCAACTTGGGCTAGATGGTCGGTTGGTGAGGCCCCTCCGATCAATCTGCTAGACACGTCAAGCTCTAGCACCTATATGATTGCTATTATAACAAGCTCCAACCCTTTTTATCATATGGTGCTAGAAGGAGGTGGCAGAGGGTCTTCATGGAAATTACGTTTAAACTCTATCTGATGGTGAGGTTCCAGTTCTTGAAGTTTTGTGGAGTGTGGAGCACCCCTTCATCACCATTCCTCCTTGGTCCACTCTAACCCGGAGTGGTAGTACCTGTTAGGGTACTAACTATGGGTTAAATAGAAAAATGTGTTTAAAAAAAATTGAGTATCTATTAAGAATTAATTCATTTCAAAAAGTTATCGGCATTAAATGATCCACTGAGCCGTAAAACAAACCAAACCAAACCTGATCCTAAATCTGAAAGAAAATTTTGAAATTAGTTAGATGGAGCTATCATTACAACTTGCTGTGTTGGTTGGTTAATTGGTTGGTTGGATTTTTTGTAATGGAAACATCGTCATGCCCGACTTTTGGGTTAAACTTTTAAGCTACTTGCCCACGTTGACCGGCTTCATACAAACTGTGACACTGATAGCTTTTTGATTTAGTGCGTCCTGGAAAGCACATATTTGTTTGAATACCCGCGAAATTTTATGGTCCCAACTAAAGTTTCTTAGTAAATTGTAGGGTTTTTATGTATGGTCTTTAGAAATAACTAAAGCTGCCTAACTCCTACTTTGTAATCTATCGTGTGTAATTCGGTTCTAAGAAAATATGGAAATATATTTACAGTTAGCTTGAAATGGTTACGGAAGAAAAAAGAAAAATACTGGGATATATAGATATGATTTTGCTGCGTCCTTTTAGATTTTTATGCGTCAGGAACACAGGGCGCGTACCTATCAGCATCTCTGTACAATTTATAATAGTTATCCCTTTATCCCAGCAAGGAGAACAGACCTAGTGTTAATTAACAAAAAAGAAAGAACTTGTCAACTGGTGGATTTTGCAGTTCCAGCAGATCCCAGGGTGAAGATGAAGGAAAACGAAAAGATGGACAAATATCTGGACCTTGCCAGAGAACTGAAAAGGCTATGGAATATGAAAGTCAAAGTGATATCAATTGTAGTTGGTGCACTTGGAACGGTGCCAAAAGGATTAGAAAAGGGATTGGAAAAATCTGAAATCAGAGAAAGAATTGAGACCATCGAGAATACTGCACTGATGGAATTTGCCAGAATACTCAGAAGAGTCTTGGAGATCTGAGGATACTTGTTGTCACTTAGACTCTAGGGAAATACTATCAGCTAATGTTGTTGTGAAAAACTATATGTGTGGGGAAAGAGGCGAAACTGTCAATCACATAATAAGCGAAAGCAGTAAACTCGCACAAAGAGAGTACAAACTAGACACCACTGGGTTGGAAAGGTGATTCACTGGGAACTGTGCAAGAAATTAAATTTTCACCATCCAACTAAATGGTATATGCACAAACCTGAATCTGTCCTGGAGAATGAGACACACAAAATTCTCTGGGACTTTGAGGTACAGACGGATCACCTAATCCCGGCCAGGAGGCCAGATCTAGTTTTGATTGACAAGAAGAGGAAGACTTATCATCTCGTGGACTTTGCCGTCCCGGCCGATCACAGAGTAAAAATGAAAGAGAGCGAAAAGATCGGCAAATACTTGGACCTTGCCAGAGAACTGAGAAAACTGTGGAATATGAGGGTGAAGGTCGTACCAATCGTAACTGGGGCTCTTGGAACAATCCCCAAGGGGTTGGAAAAGAGTCTGGATGAATAGAAAAGTAGAAGAAGAATCGAGACCAACCAGACTACAGCATTATTAAGATCGGCTGGAATACTCAGAAGAGTCCTGGAGACCTGATGAGACTTGCTGTCACTCAGCCTCCAGTGAACCACCGGCTTCTGCAGGTGGGAAAAACTCGAATGGAGTGAAGTAATAATAATAATAATAATAATAATAATAATAATAATAATAATAAGAAGAAGAAGAAGAAGAGAAGAAGAAGAAGAAATACAAGAACAAAAAATACAAGTAAAACACCCCAAATAATACCAACAAGAACAGTTATTATTATTATTATTATTATTATCATTATTATTATTATTATTATTATTATTATAAAAATAATAACAACAATTGTTATTATTATTATTATTATTATTATAAAAATAATAATAACAATTGTTATTATTATTATTATTATTATTATTATTATAAAAAATAATAATAACAATTGTTATTATTATTATTATTATTATAAAAATAATAATAACAATTGTTATTTATATTTATCATTATTATAAAAATGATAACAAGAATTATTATTATTATTATTATTATTATTATTATTATTATTATAATTATTATTATTATTATCTCTTCATTCTGTGATCTCACCTTTTTCAAGCCGAAAATCTTTTTCCCTCCATTTTCTCTTCTTTGAGACTTTTTTTCCCTTTTACTTTAGCCTTTTTCTTTTATTGCAATCAAAAACTATTGAAAGTGAAATTCTTCTTTGCTGACTCAGCCATTTTTAGTTCGTTTGCTTTGCAGGGGATTTTAAAAAAAGTACAAAAATAAATATTTAAAAAAGAATTAAAAGATATGACCCTCCCCACCCCACAAACCCGCCCTATTTGTAATTATAGCTTTTCTCTTTCATTTCGACATGTCTTCATTTAGCAACATGCTTCATTTTCATTCCATCACGTTTGCTTTTACTTTCTTTTTCATTATCTGATTCTTTCTTTTTCTCTTTCTTTCTTTCTTTCTTTTCGTTCTTTCTTTCTTTCTTTCTTTTTTTTCGTTCTTTCGCTTTTTATTTTCGTTCTACTTCTCTTTGACCTTCTGTTCGCTTTCTTTTTGTTCTTCATCTCTCTTTTTAACTATCTTCCTTCATATTTTGTTCTTTCTTTCTTTCTTTCTTTCTTTCCTTTTTTCTCTTCATGTCTTACTTATATACCTTACTTTTTATTTCTCTACCCCACTATTGGATTTCTTTCTTTCTTTCTTTCTTTCTTTCTCTTCATGTCTTACTTATATACCTTACTTTTTTATTTCTCTCTACCCCACTATTGGATTTCTTTCTTTCTTTCTTTTTCTCTTCATGTCTTACTTATATACCTTACTTTTTATTTCTCTACCCCACTATTGGATTTCTTTCTTTCTTTCTTTCTTTCTCTTCATGTCTTACTTATATACCTTACTTTTTATTTCTCTAGCCCACTATTGGATTTCTTTCTTTCTTTTTTCTTTCTTCTTTTTTCTCTTCATGTCTTACTTATATACCTTACTTTTTATTTCTCTACCCACTATTGGATTCTTTCTTTCTTTGTTTCTTCTTCTTTCTTTTCGTTCTTTCCCTTTTTCTTTTCGTTCTACTTCTCTTTGACCTTCTGTTCGCTTTCTTTTTGTTTTTCATCTCTCTTTTTAACTATCTTCCTTCATATTTTGTTTTTTCTTTCTTTCTTTCTTTCTTTCTTTCTTTTCTTTATTTCTTTTCTTTTTTTTTTTTCCTTCTTTCTCTTCATGTCTTACTATATACCTTACTTTTTATTTCTCTTAACCATTATTGGACTTCTTCTTTTGCTTCTTTCCTTGTGCTTGCTTTTCTTTCTCATTCTTTTTTTCTTTCTTTCTTTTCTTGCTGTCTTTCTTTCTTTCCGTTATTTATTTCCCGTATCCCCTCTTTGTTTTTCTTTCCTTAACGTTTCTTTCTCTTTCTTTTCCACATATCAAGTTCTCTTTCGTCGTCTGCATTTCCGGTCCATCTCACAGACGCACGCATGACACATATATGTGTGTGCGCATGTGTGTTCATAAATAATTCCATATCCTATGAAAAAAAATCAATATATATATATATAATATATATATATATATTATATATTATATATATATATATATGATTACAAACCAAATGGCAAAACAAGACCGACTTGAGTTTCAAGCAAATAGCGAATCTTCAGTGTAATAGTTGTTCCTCGATGCTGGTTCAATATAGAGTTGGGCTGCTACCATTTTCAGTACGGGGGTGTTTTAACCACACGTTAAACGCCTTTTGATTTATGAATCCGGAAGTACTTAAATTTTTATATTTATTCAAAAAATCTTTCTGGAGCTAATCTTTACTTACTGATGAGGAATCGATCGGGTTTCCATACCACTGGAGGTAGCCTGCAAATGTCTAGCCACACTGAAGTGAAGTGATACGTCGCAACATGGTATCTGCGGATCTATATATAGATCGGTTACCAGGTAAGTTGATATTAAGATGATTCTAAAGTTGGATTTTTCTTCCAGCCGTGGTAAGTTGTTCAGGTCCAAGTTGAGAGATCGATGTTCAATATTATTGAACAGAGCAATATAATTGGTAGAGAATAACCGCAAATGGCGATTTTAGCCTTTTTCTTTACATATACATTATATATATGTGTTATGAAGGATGGGAAATTAATCCGACAGTATCAAATTTAACAACAATTTGAAAAAAAAAAATTTTGATGTTCTAATAATTAAAACTGACAGAAATCTGTTTCGAACAGAAATCTGTTTCTCTTTAGCAATCATATATATATTATATATATATATATATATATATATATATATCTTTATTATAATGGGAGATAGTGTGTTTTTCTTCTGTACCGAACTATATTCTAACTCAAGTCACGAATTCCCTTAGTTATATGATATCATATTCTCCAAATGATTTTTATTTTTATCTAAACCTCAATTATTAATAAAATTGTTTACATTATTAATACTGTTTAATATGGTCTACATACTGACAAACATGCAATTATATTTATATATACACAAAAATAGCGGTTTACAGTGTGAACGGGAAGGCTAATTTTGCATTTAATATTAAAAAATCGAATTTAATAAATATGTGCTTAGTATTATTGTTTCTTTAACTGTTTGGTTTTATTTTAATGAATATAAGCAAAAGCTCTTCTTCAATGATCTTAAATGAAATCCATTAACAAGATAAAATAAGTGTCATTTATTCTTTATGTCCTCTTATAACTAAATACTTAAATTAGAAAAAATAACATGAAAAGACGAGAGTGATGGAAGAGTAAGTTTCAGTTGTTCCATTTTTTTATTATACTCGCCTCTGTTTTCAAAATCTTTTATTAATACTCCGCGTCTGTTTAAATTCTTTTATTATACTCCTCTGTTTCAAATCTTTTTATCTGTATTCTATTTAGTTTCATTAGCTTTCTAATTTAATACAATATTTTTATTATATAAAACTTAAATCTTGCAACCCGGAGGGTGCATATATGCTAGTATAATTATATATATATATATATATATATATATATATTATATATATATATATGAAAAGTAGATGGAAACTTAATCCGACAGTAATGAAAAATTTAACATTTTTGCAAAAAAAAACAAATGATGTTATATAATAGCTGACAGAAATCTGTTTTCGACAGAGGTCAAAGGAGAAGTCTTCTAACGGTTTATTTTTTCTTTTCCCGTCTATCTCTCATATATTGCTCTTGATGATGACCATTTTATCAAGCCGGTCGAAACAGATTTCTGTCAGCAATTATATAACATCATTTGTTTTTGCAAAAATTTTAAATTTCATATATATGTGTGTATGTGTGGATATGGATGTGTGTATTTGTATGTCTGTGTGTCTGTGTATTTGAACTTTCTATAATGAATCAAAATGTGAACAATATTAAAATACAGGAATCAAATGCAAACTTTCCCCAGAGGTACCAATGCTATTTAAGATGCAAACTACGATTTGAACTCGGATCCCCGTTTCTGTTTACTACGACGATAACCATTACCTAACGAGCGCTTCTTAGATATTTATATATATTACAAAATTATTTTTTCCTACCTCTACCTTTTTCTTTTCTTTCTTTCTTTCTTTCTTTCTTTTTTCGTTCGTTATTTTTTGGGGCCAGTAGAGCACCGTCTCGGAACCACAAGATTCGATACCTTGCCAACTTGCCGTCTCAGTACATGTGTAGCTCAGCTCGGTAAAGTAGAGAGCTGATGGTATGTGTGGTCCTCCACCTCAGATAATCTCCATGGTACAGCTCCAGTGAAAAAGGGATTGAACTCCCTCTCTGATACTGACAATAAACAACTCTATCTCTTTATTTACGTCTTTAATAATTTTGAAATTTATTTCTCGTTTGTTACTTTACCAGCATCTTATATTTCTTTTAATTTTCTTTCTTTCTTTTTCTTTTTTTTTCTTTCTATCTTTTTCATTTTCTTTCTTTCTTTCTTTTTTATCTTTCTTTCTTTCTTTCTTTCTTTGTATCTTTCTTTCTTTTCCAAGAGTTCCTTCTTCCCCTATGGGCGTTTTTTTTTTCTTTTCTATCTTTTTCTTTCTTTTCTTTTTTTCTTTTTTTTATCTTCTTTCTTTTCTTTCTTTCATTTCCTTTCTTTCCAGAGTTCCTTCTTCCTATGGCCGTCTTTTTTTTTTCTTCTATCTTGTTCTTTCTTTCTTTTTCTTATCTTTTTTTTATCTTCTTTCTTTCTTTTCTTCTTTCTTTCCCAGAGTTTCCTTCTTCCTATGGGTCTTTTTTTTCTTTCTATCTTTTTCTTTTCTTATTTCTTTTCTTTTCTTTTTTTATCTTTCTTTCTTTCCTTCTTTTCTTTCTTTCCAAGTTCCTTTCTTCCTATGGGCGTCTTTTTTTTTTTATTTTTTTTTTTTTTTTTTTTTTTTTTTTTTTTTTTTTCTTTTTCTTTTTTTCTTTCTTTTTCTTTCTATCTTTTCTTTCTTTCTTTTCTTTCTTTTTTATCTTTTTTTTTTCTTTCTTTCTTCTTTCTCCTTTCTTTTCTTTTCTTTCTTTCTTTCTTTCCGCAGAGTTCCTTCTTCCTATGGCGTCTTTTTTTTTTTTCTTTCTTTCTAATCTTTTTCTTTCCTTTCTTTTTCTTTTCTTTTTTTTACTTTCTTTTTCTCTTTCTTTCTTTCCTTTTCTTTCTTTTCTTTCCAGAGTTCCTTCTTCCTATGGCGGTCTTTTTTTTCTTTCCTATCTTTTTCTTCTTCTTTTCTTTCTTTTTTATCCTTTCTTTCTTTCTTTCTTTTTCCTCTTTCCAGAGTTCTCTCTCCTATGGCGGTTTTTTTTTTTCTTTCTATCTTTTTCTTTCTTTTCTTTTTCTTTCTTTTTTTTATCTTTCTTTCTTTCTTTTCTTTCTTTGCTCTTTCTTTCTTTCCAGAGGTTTCCTTCTTCCTATGGCGGTCTTTTTTTTTTTTCTTTCTCTATTTTTTCTTTCTTTCTTTTCTTTCTTTATTTTTTAATCTTTCTTTTCTTTCTTTCTTCCCTTTCTCCTTTCTTTCTTTCTTTCCAGAGTTCTTCTTCCTATGGCGTCTTTTTTTTTTTTTTTCTTTTCCTATCTTTTTTTTTCTTTCTTTCTTTTTCTTTCCTTCTTTTTTTATTCTTCTTTTTTTTTCTTTTCCTTTTTTTCTTTTTTCTTCTTTCTTTTTTCTCTTTTTTTCTTTCTTTCTTTCTTTCTTTCTTTCCAGAGTTCTTCTATCCCTATTGGCGTCTTTTTTTTCTTTCTATCTTTTCTTTCTTTTCTTTTCTTTCTTTTTTTTTTATCTTTTCCTTTCTTTCTTTCTTTCTTTCTTTCCAGAGTCCTTCTCTTTCCTATGGGCGTATGGCGGGTTTTTTTTTAAATCTTTTTCTTTCTTTCCTTTTCTTTCTTTTTTTTCTTTCTTTCTTTTCTTTATTATTCTTTCTTTCTTTCTTTCATTCCAGAGTTCCTTCTTCTTCTATGTCCATCTCTCTTTTTTTTTTTTTTTCTTTCTTTTTTTCCGACTTTCTATGAGGCCTGTTCCACTTTTTTGTTTGCTTCCGTTTTTTTTTTTCTAACTTAACTTCATAATCTCACTTCTCTTTCTCCTTTTTTCTTTCGTATTGTTCTCTCGTTTTTCTTTTCCTTTCAGGTCTTTTCGGCATAAATGAATAAGAAAAAAAAAAAGAAAAAATGAGCCTTTTTTTTCCTTAATTTTCAGATTTCAAGTAAACATCTTTAAATGCAAGCTTAGTCAATATAACCACAACCTTAGACCTCATCATATTTACCACAGGCGTCTCAAGTGGTATAGTTATTTACTAAGCCATGCTTAGATGTGGCACAAGGCCAGAAATATGGGGCACTCAATGAGAATCGAACTCACTAACAATGGTCTGCGAATCTAACTTGCTAAACATTACGCCACGTGAGGTTCCCAGTAGTTATTTACTAAGGTTAGCCTAGATGTGGCACAAGGCCAGAAGTCTGGCGCGCCCAAGGAAAATCGAACTCACTAACAATAGTCTGCGAATTTAGCTTACTATTACACCACGTTAGGTGCCAGGCCTCAGGTGGTATATGGATTAACGAGCTAGTCTAGAAGACCATATTTTAGTGAGTTTGATCCTCACTGGGTGCACTGCACTTCTGGCTTAGTGCCAAACTAGTCTAGGCTTAGTAAATGACAAACCCATGGTATTTGATGTTCATAATTCTTCGATCCGTATGAGAAATGATTGTGCTGATTTGGCATTTATCGATCTCCATTTCTTTTCCTTGCAGATATGCGACATTTGCTTCTTTTTGGGAGTGCGGAGGGGAGGGGGGCATTCCCTTTTGCTTTTGCAAATGGTCGATTGAAGATATCTATTTGCTATGAGGATATTTAATTGCTGCTTTTGCTAACAACGTTTTGGAGCAGGTGTTTGTATCGCGTTGGATACAATGTGCCTGTATTTATTGAGCGAGTAATTGATATATCTTTTTTTACAGAACTACATCTTATAGCCGAATCAAATTGATTTCGTCTTTGTGCTTCTCCGGATACAGAAAAATCTACCGATTTGAGAAGGAGAGGGGCGCAGAGAAAGTGGCGGTTGCATATGGGAATATATATCGACGGTTATAATTCGATATCTGTCATCATTGCCAATAAAAACAAGGTCATTTGCCTAGGTTCATCAATACACTAAGTAGTCTAACGATAAAGAAAAAAATGATTTATCTTACAGAGCAAATGTTTATTATTCAATATTAAAAGAAAAACAATTTTTCAAAATAAAATAGTCAGTAATAATTTTTTAAAAAATGGAAGATTAGTTATAAAATAATTACACGTTTTAAAAAAAAACATTAATGTGAAGTATTATCTGTGTTATTCGGATATTGTTCTCATCTTCATTGTTATCTGTACAACTTTTCGGCCGATGTACCCTCCAGCCTTCTTCAGGTATTTCTTTTCGGACTCGGGAACCTTCTCGGAATTGGAAACCTCGGACTCGGGAACCTTCTCGTCGTAATCGGGAACATCTCAAACATTCAGAGAAATATTAATGTGAAATTTGTATAAATATTTGTGCAGAGAACAAAAAATAACTAGGATTATTCTTGTTTATTATTTCTTGATTATCATTGTCAAATTGGTTGAAATGACCCTAGTTTTTTTTGCCTCCATTCCGAAATTCCTTAAATTAGTGAAATAGATCACTAATTAGGATTGAGCCTATTCTAGTAGTGACCACCCCAAGCAGAGTTTAGCAGGTTTGAATTCTCATAGACTGGCTGCCTAACCAAGATTAAAGTGCCCAGTCTGCCCTACTATTTACATAACTGGAGGAAGTGTAGGAGGATTCATACCTTTCCCAAGGGTATTAGCACTATGTGAACTGGCTTTGATCCTTACTTAGGCTAGACAGGTGGTCGGAGAGGCCCCCTCCGATAAATCGACTGGTCACGTTAAGCCCTAGCACCTAAATGATTGCCCCAACCCTATTGCCCTTATGGCAAACCTCAAGATATTTAGCATCTGTATGCTCGAAGGCAGAGGTTCCAGTTATGGAGATTCTGGGGAATGTGGAGCACCATTTCATCACCATTACTCCCTGGTCCACTCTGACTCAGTGTGGTAGTACATGTTAGAGTCCCATATATCGGTTAAATAGAAAAATGTTTTATAAACTTGTTTTAAAAAATTTCTACCAAACTATCGCTTATAACAAACTTGAACTTTGCCCTATAAACGTATACCTTTCATTTATCTACACTACCATACTCAATTGATATGTAACCTATTCATTTTGTAACATAAATTACGGCGACAAAATACTGAAAACATTTTGTATATAATACGAAGTGACGTCTTATTTCCTAAAAGTATTTCCCTACCCCACCTTGCACGAGCAGGAAGGTGAGGTAATCTTTAAGCGGAGTTTAACAAGTAGAGATTCAAAGTTTTCCTTCTTATAGAAAGGTTGTCATACCAATGTTAAAGAACCGAATCTGCTCTACTATTTACCCATAGATGAAGGGAAAATAATTTGATTCATAACTTTTCCAAAGGAATTCGTGTCATTGAAGATGCAGGTAAGGTAATCTTTAAGCGGAGTTTACCAGGTGGAAATTCAGAGTTTTCCTTCTCATAGAAGGTTAAATACTCCAATCTGCTATTATTTACCCATAGATTAAGGGATAATAATTTGATTCATAATATTTCCAAAGAAATTAATGCTATTGGAGATGCAATCAGCCTCATCCAGAACTCTTGAACTCGGTTTGCAGTATCCATTTTCAACGGCGATAACCATTACACTCCGAGCACGTTTTTATCTGGATTGTATAGACTCCAGGAAGAAATCTTGGTGGATGAGCTGACTATGACATGCAACGCTCCATCTAGGCCCTTAATTCGGTAAGATGGGAGGTTGGAGAGACCCCTCCGATTAATCGGTTGGTCACGTCAAGCTATACCAACTATATGATTTTCCCAACCCAGTTGCCCTCATAGTAAACCCCAACCCTTTTTTATTACATATGTGCTAGAATGTGATGCCTGTGGGTCAGTGTCCTGGGTATGAACCTAAACTTCATCTAATTGGGAAGGTATAATTGCGGAGTTCTGATGAGTATCCATCGCCATTACTCCCAGATCCACTCTGACTCGGAGTGGTTGTAACTTTTAGGGTCACATCTATGGGATAAATAAAAAGATAAGTCTAAAAAAAAATGTTAAAATATAAATTCTTTAACATATTCTGAATACCTATAATGAATAAATAGAACCAAACGTCTTTGGCATAAAATAACCCAAGAAGTGTTGACATGCCCTAAACCAACCAAGTGTTATTGTGCTTCCCATAAGCTTTTTTGCTGTGCAGTTTATATATGTTATTATAGACCTAGCCTCTCGTTTAATAAAGCTGATTCTACTCCTTATAGTCACATGACTGGAAGTGCGTGGTGTAATGGTTAAAGTCATGGTAAATGGACTCGTCGCCCCGAGTTCAAATCCTGGATGTGGTAATTGCATTTCACTTAGCGCTAATACCCTTGGGAAAGATATGAATCCAAATCTCCGTCCAGCTTTGGATAAATAGTAGGGCAGACCGGGCTCTTTAACCTTGGTTAGGCAACTGGTCTAGGAGAAGGAAAACTCTGAATTCAAACCTGTTGAACTCCGCTTAAGAAATTGACTTTGTGTCACATCCTGCTCGTGCGGAGGAGTTGGTAAATATATATATAGTCACATGACTGTGCAATACCTTCTGAAAAGGCAAGTATTTACCAAACCCATTCGCCTGATAGGATATTAAATAAAGTTACAATTATGGGAGAATCGAACTCGCTATTTCATAATAATGGATCTGTAAAACCAACTCTCAAAGCATTTTACGACGATAGGACGTCTTTAAAAAGCATCAATCAAACTACCCTCCCTCGAGCTATAGATAAACAGTAAGGTTAGACAGGGATATTTAATCTTAGTATGGCAACTAACCCCGGCGAAGGAAAACTCTCAATTCAAACCAGAGCATTTAATCGTGGTGTAATGATTAGCCAGCCAGTCTCACATGTCCATTACCACTACATAACGAGTTCAATCCTAGCTTGATGCCCCGTACTTGTGACCTTGTGCCACATCTTAACCGTGACGAATGTTTTGGGTAGATATGAGCGTCGTCACAAAAACGTTTATTGTTTATTGTTTATTGTAAATGAGGATTATATCATTTTAAAATTTTAACGTGTATCAATTTTTCGGGATAATCGCCTTTTTCGGTTGATACATTTTTCTAGGTGCAATTTTCACAAAAGCTCTTAAGTAAATATATCAAACTATGTAATAATTAAATCATCATACTGTTGCATATCCACAGGTTCTGTTAGTTAAAATAGATAATACCTAAAACTTAGTATGTATAGCTATTTTCAAATTTTCTACAGCTCTTAAGTAAAGATATCAAACGCTGAAATAATTGAATAATCACACTGTGGTGTATCCACAGGTCCTGCTAGTTGAAGCAAATGATACATTAAACTTTATAAATAAAGGTTCTTTTAAGTTTTTCGGGCCATATGACCTTTAGGCACCCATTTTTGGATCTCGATTAAGAAAGGACATGTTTTTCATTTACACTGTCAATATCCGGTTGTTTTAACAGACATTTTTAGATTTAAAAAAAATTATAAAATAACTCCTAACCCTAACCCCTAACCCATACCCCTAACCAACAATATTGACGGTGTAAATGAAAAACATGTTCTTTCTAAATCGAGATCAAAAACGGGTGCCTAAGGGGTTTTGTCTGTAACAAAAATTACGTCACTGCTTACGTCACATTACCCAAAATACCGTCATATCATAGAATAAATACACTCAAAATTTGAACATGCAACTTTAGACAGTCCTCATTGTTTTTAAACACGTTTTAATAAATACATGACTGGTATTATATATCTATATATAGTTTGTTTTATTTTAATACATATTTAAAGTTTACATTTCAAATTGTTTTATTTTTTAATCCTTTAATGAATTTGATGATTTTAGTTACTTAGGGTACAAACTCGCTGACATTGAATTTTTTACTCCCACCCCTCAGGCAATATGTTCCAAAAATCTATTTTTACATCGCCCGGAGGCCGTTTTTTATTTTGAACTAGCATATATATGTGTGTGTGTGTGTGTGTGTGTAAACGTAAACAAATATGGCTATTATCAGCCGACAATATTTGGAGAATATGTGCTTAATTGAAGTCAAACCTAATTTTTTTGAAAGTTATTCATTAATGATTAATGTTAAATCCCGCCTAATTAATCATTGATGAATTAACTTTCAAAAAAATTAGGTTTGACTTCAATTAAGCCCATATTCTCCATATATATATATATATATATATATATATATATATATATATATATATATATATCTCTTTTGTATTTCGTCAATTAAGTTTTTCTTAAACAATAAAATCTGCCTATTATTACTTTCGTCGGGAATTGTCTTCAATCTTTAAACCGTTGAGGAAGAGATATCAACCTACATATATTCTTTCATCCCAATACGTACCTTGACTTTTAGGAACACACGCCACTGTTTACAGGGTACTAGTATATTATATATATATATATATAATATATATATATATATATATATATATATATATTCTCCTTTGTATTTCGTCGATTAAGGTTTTCTTAAACAATAAAATCTGCCTGTTATTACTTTCGTCTGGAATTGTGTTCAATCTTTAAACCGTTGAGGAAGAGATATCAACCTACATATATTCTTTCATCCCAATACGTACCTTGACTTTTAGGAACACACGCCACTGTTTACAGGGTACCTGTGGGCCTAAAGGGCTCTTAGTTCAAACAGGAAAAGAAAATCCTCAAATGAGGCAGATCTGTATCGAATTTACCTTGTAAATATTTTCCTTGGGCCAAGTCGGCAATTCCCAATCTCGGGCCGATAACTCATTCTCTTAGGCCCATAGAGCAGCTTCGTTTTTATTTACTTGGAAAAATAAATAAATAAATAGAGATAAAAAAAAGAAAGACTTCTTTTTCAGTAGAAATAGGGGTGAAAATTAAAAGAATAATATAAAAAAACATTAAAGCAATCAATAAAAAACTAAATATAAAAAAGATGAAAAAAAAGCAAGATAGGGAGAATGGTATCGACGCATGCGCACACTTAATTCTACAAGGGAAGAGATCTAAGCCAAAGTCTTTGTATGACCAGTTGGAATCAAGGGTCTATTGAAATCCTAACAATGGGAGCACGTTGATCTCCAAAACGAGACAGTGAAGTTATTTTTAGAAAAATAAAAAAAATTGCATTGCCGGCTCCCAAGTTACCTTCACCTTTAAGAAGAAAAAAAATCACCCGACTCTTTTTTTATATTTTCTTATATTTATTTATATTTATGTATTTCAAGTAGGAGGTTGCACCAACGGGGGCTCACCATTTGATTGCACGGCGGTCGGCAGTTTTCGGGCGCCATAACTTTGTAGGGAAGGGAAAAAACTCAGTGGCTACGCGGCATCAGGTGTGGACTACACGCAGATCAATAGCCTTGTTTTTTTAATATTCATTTTCGTTGATAATGTTATGGTTATCAGTCATATGGGTCTGTAAGGACCGATTTAGCTCAGTCGATAGAGCGTCCAACTAGGAACCACAATGTTTGGGGTTCAATACCGGCCCTCGCCAACTCAGCGTATGAGTAGCATATGGATGCAGTAAAATGTGGAGCTGATGGTAGGCATGGCGCTCCAGCTCAGACGCAAAAACAATCTCCTTTGTCTAGTGCTAGTGAAAAAGGGATAGACTCCCTCGCTTTCTGGCTGATACAAACTTTAGGTCACCCTGAATAATTTATATGGATTCTATCAATTACCAACTCTACAACATTAACAAAATGCATAATATATATATATATATATATATATATATATATATATATATATTCGTTTGGAGGTTGATTTTGAAGGCTATCACAATGCAGGTGTAAAGAAAAAATAAGGTAACAAACAACACCATTGTTACCTTATTTCTTTTTACAACTGCATTGTAATAGCCTTCAAAATCAACCTCCAAACCAATATATACACAATGCTTCAAGCAAATTATAAAACCCTTATATATATATATATATATATATATATATATATATATATATATTATATATATTCACCAACCTTCCGCACGAGCAGCATTGACACAAGCTCAATTTCTTAAGAGTTTAACTGGGTTGAATTCAGAGTTTTCCTTCTCCTAGACTGGTTACCTAACCAAGATTATCCCAGTCTATCCTACTATTTACCCATAGCTAGGGGGAGAATAGTTCGATGCATACCTTTCTCAAGAGTATTGGCGCTATGTGAAATGCAAACAGCCTCGTCCAGGATTTGAACTCGAGGCAACGGGTCCATTTCCAATGACTCTGGGCATTACACTTCGCGCCTCCACACGCTGTAAATATATATAAATATATAAGCCTTGCCTGATTTTTCGAAGGAGACGGACGCAAGAGAAAGGAGTCTGGAAGTTTGAAAAGGATTGACGCATGTTGAGTGTTTATTCTCCAAGGCACTTTACTTGGGTTAGAGAAAAAATAAAGAACCTGTAAAAAAACAACGCCCGTGTCTTGTGTTCGTTAATTAAAAACTAACAACGGATGCAAGAACAGTAATAACCCAAAGAGATCCCAAATGATTTCAGACTCATAGAAGAACAAATAAAGGCCAAAAACAGACCCAGCTACCCAGCTATTTCGTTCCTGAATAGCAAATATCATTATAATCCCAATTATTATTATTTCAGAGTTTTAAGTTTTTCACACCAGCGTTAGCTGATAGTCCTTCACTGGAGTCTGAGTGACAAGTCTCCGCAGGTCTCTATGTCTCTTCTGAGTATTCTAACCGATTTAAGCGATGCGGTTGTCTGGATGGTCTCAAGTCTATGCCTGATTTCCAGTTCCTCCAGTCTTTTTTCGTAACCTTTTGGGACAGTTACTAAAACAGCAACTACAATTGGTATCACTTTCACCCTCATATTCCACAGCTTTTTCAATTCTCTCGCAAGGGTCAGTTATTTGTCTATCTTTAGGTTTTCCTTTATCTTCAAACTGTGATCTGCTGGAACTGCAAAATCAACCAGATTTCAGGTTCTCTTTTTTAAAATCAATACTAGATCTGATCTCCTGGCTGGGATAGAGTGATCCGTCTTAACCACAAAGTCGCAGAGAATTTTATGCGTTCTCAAGAACAGATTCTGTTTTATGCATATACCATTTTGTTATACGGTTAATCCCCAGTGAGTTGAGAGATAAGTATATGAAAATTATAACCCCTCCTTTAAATTAACCTCATCACGTTACATTTAATTAAGACTATAAAAATAGAATTACATTAAACTTCCTCTGTTGATGTTTTTGTTTGTTTTTAGTACTTGTTTTATTAAGGGTGTGGGGTTCACTTACCGTTAAGTACAGGCCAAATATTTTTTTTTAGTTCTATATATATAGATAGATATACCACAGGTTTATAACCCCGTGCAATTCATCACAACACGTGCGCTATGTGTGTATGTGTCTTTGTGCGTTCGTGCGTGATAGCTCGAGGGTGTCTAAGCATATTTTTAATCTATTATTTCGTTCATAACTGAAATCTATCTTCGAGTCCCGAACGCGCTCACCGTTTTGCTAGACATGCGCATGACAGCAGGTCACTTCCTGATGTTGAGCACACAAGCCTTTGTCAGCAGATACCCTCTAACAAATGAACCTTGGTATATGGATTCAGTGAATGGACTCCGAGTGGAGGAGGGGCTTGCATGTGCTGACTCATCCTCCAAAATATACCACGACGCACAATTGCATGTCTACAGATAATGAAGCAAACACGCACTGAGTGCTTCCTTTTTTACTGCATGCACACGTACACATATAATTAGCCGAATCGTTGTTCTCAAAAGCGTAAAAGACCTAAAAACCACATACAATATAGGAACTTTAGTGGTGCGCTCTGTGTAACGGTTATTGTCTTAGAAAAGACTACTGGCGAGTTCAAATCCTGGTCGAGCTGCTTACGTTTGGCTTCAAGCTATTGTACTGGGGAAATGCATAAATATATTTAACCACTCCGCAGTTATGAGTAAATAGTAGGAGATAGTATGTGATCTTTAGCCTTAGTTAGTCAACCAGTCTAGGCGAGGGAAACTCTGAATTCTATCCGAATTTAAATAAAAATTGACCACGTGCAACACAATGCCCGTAGCGGAACGATTGGTTGTTTGATTGAGTGAGTGACTGATTTTAATGTCATGTCAACCAGTCTCGGGTTATCTTATGCAGAGAGGTTAGGAAATCGCGTACACTGCATGTTAATGTTCATAATTCTTTTGTAATCGTTTCTTTACGTTCACACGATGCAGTCGAATACGAAAGTATTTTAAACAGATCTATTTGCTGGTTAACATTAAAACACGACACCAGGACAAACAGATAAAATATTTGTATTGTTAATTTCTGCTTTAACGAGTGGAATAATAAAAAGAAAATATATGAAAGTGTTTACGTCACAAGCGAATGTCTTTTTAAAATCGCAAGGTTTTCCGTGGTTTGAAATTTGTGATTTTACTGTTTAAGTTTGAAAATCTTTTGAAAAGAATGTTTACTTTGTTTAACGGGAAAGTTTAAATTTTTAAAGTATAAGCTAAGCTGAAATATTATGGTAAAAATTCGTATTTGATAAATGTAAGTATTTAGAAATTTTGTAACAAAATTATATATATTATATATATATATATATATATATATATATATATATAAAAATGGAAAAGGAATTGAATCCGACACTATGAGGAAACATGAGTAAAGAAAAGAAAAGTAAATGGATAAAATGAATTAATCGATATCACATTAATCGATATCACTTACACATGTGTTTCGGTCAGTTTATGTGTGTGAAAATATTTCGCACACATACAAGAATCGACCTTCATCAGAGTGAACATTTATTTTTATGAAAAATAAATATAAAAAAATGTTCACTCTGATGAAGGTCGATTCTTGTATGTGTGCGAAATATTTTCACACACATAAACTGACCGAAACACATGTGTAAGTGATATCGATTAATGTGATATCGATTAAATTCATTTTATCCATTTACTTTTCTTTTCTTTACTCATTTTTCCTCATATATATATATATATATATATAATGTTGTTCTGGTTCCAACGGGAGAAAATTCAATATTTTATAAAAAAAAAGAAGGTTCGCAAAATGTATTATGTTTCAGAAAAAATTTTATAAAAAGATATAGGATAAAAAGAATAAATTTTTTTTCTGAAAACATAATACATTTTGCGGACCTTCTTTTTTATAAAATACACACACACACACACACACACACATACACACACACACACACACACCACACATATATATATATATATATATATATATATATATATATATATATGGGCGAGGGAATGTAGAAATAAATCCGACGGTATGTAGAAATAAGAAAAAATAATCCAAAAGATAAATGTCTTTTTTGTGGAGTCGACGTTAAAATGTTTCAGCTTATCACTCAAGCGTTTTAAGAATATTAGGATGAGTATAGTATTGTCTAAACAGTGTTAGAATTATTTTCAAAATAAAATAAAAATGAGAAAGTATTTGAGATAATTTTTTTTTAAATTCCGTTAGCAACGTTATTTTACACACACACACACACACACACACACACACACACACACACACACACACACACACACACACACATATATATATATAGATATATAGATATATATATTTGGGAATAAAAAGGCCTTAAATACCATGGGTATCGTGTTTATGGACCATTTCCACTCGCGAGTATGCTCACGAGCTTCTTCAGACCACTGATATATGAACTCTACAACAAACTACTGGTAGAGAATTAGGACCCACCTAGAATCACCTTGTACCAAGAAACTTGGTACCGCACCAAAGTATTATATATATATATATATATATATATAATATATATAAATCATAAATATATATATTTATATAAATTCAACGAAATTATCTTAATAAAAATATTTATACAAAACAAGATTAGAATATCCTCTTCAGAATCCCACACAAAGAAAATCAGTTTCCTCATTATGCCCAACAAACTAAATCCATAATGTTCTAAATTCACCACCTTTCCCATGATGCAACACACAACACTATATAGGGAAAAATACATATATTTCCCTTGAATTGAAAATCGCATAGGCGAGAAAATGTTAGTTACGAATCGGTTTTGAAAAGCTCTATCATTGATACTGAACACTCTACTAATAATACCACAGGAAAACCTAGTCCACTAAATGAGCGAGTGATAACCACATTTGGTGAAGAGCATTTTCTTGGTATTTTTTAGGCATTGTGTAGCTGGTGTCTAAGAATAATCCATGGAGTGAACAATTATTAATGATAGTGTCTACCTTGGATTTGAAAAATAGATTTTGAGGTTGTTAGGGGGATATCTTATCTTATTTCAATTGGGTCCAACTAGAGGTAAAGATTGACAATGTGTCGCATCCAGTCAGTGGCAGAATGGTTATATATATATATATATATATAAAGTTATACGTTAATAACCTACTCGAGTTTCACCATAATGATCTTCAGGGTTAAATCCACTGGATTTGTTGCGAAAAAATAAACACGTGAAATCGATTGCAATTAATCAATATCTTGATTAATCCAGTGGATTTTAACCCTGAAGATCCTTATGGTGAAACTCGAGTAGGTTATTAGCGTGTACCTTTATGATAATAAATGTGCTCTGTTAACGTATTGAGCACTTTAAATTTGTTATATCGCTGTCTTATCATTGGGAAACTTGCATCAACTAACCATTGTGACCATTTTCACCGGTAAGTCACTTTTTCCACAAATACCATATATATATATATATATATATATATATATACTAGCAAATATATGCACCCTCCGGGTGCAAGTATTTAAGTTTAATGTTATAAAATATTGTATTAAATCAGAAAGGCTAATGAAACTAAATAAAAATGCAGATAAAAAGAGTTGAAACAGAGGGAGTATAATCGAAAAAATAGAACAACTGAAACTTACTCTTTCATCACTCTCATCTTTCATTGTTATTTTTTCTAATTTAAGTACTTAGTTAAAAGAGGAAGTAAAGAATAAAATGACAGTTATTTTATCTTGTTAATGGATTTCATTTAAGATTCATTAAAGAGATTTTTGCTTATATTCATTAAAATAAAACAAACAGTTAGAAATCAATAATACTAAGCACGTATTTATTAAATTCGAGTTTTTAATATTAATATGCAAATTAGCCTTCCCGTTCACACTGTAAACCGCTATTTTGTTGTATATATAAATATAATTGCATGTTGTCAGTATGAAGACATGGTTAACAGTATTAACAAAGTAAAATAATTTTATTAATAATTGAGGTTTAAATAAAAATAAAATCATGAAGAATGTGAATTGTGACTTGTGTAGGAATATAGTTTTGGTTACAGACAGAAAAACACACAATCTCCATTATAATAAGATATATATATATATAATCAGACTGGTGAGAAAAGGAAAAGAATACGGAAAATTACAATGACATATTGACATGTTTTTCTATGCGGATAGCTTCATATGTATGGAACTTTAATTTAGCCAGATAAAGTCTCCTGATAAAGGAGTAGATTAGTGTCTCGTGTTTTTATATTTCTTTCTTTATTTAGTTTATTTGATATATATATATATATATATATATATATATATATATATATATATATAATTTTTTATAAAGCGGCATTCTTCTGTGTCCTTTCTCATATGTAGACTTCAGTTTTCGAAATAACATACTATTTCTAATGAACCTGTCCTTATATCGAAACATGTCAATTTAATTTGACTCATTGTCTTCCTCTTGTCATATATATATATATATATATATATATATATATATATATATATATATATATATATATATATATATATATATCCTAGTTACCTAATTATTCTTAACATTAGCATTGTGATAGCTTTCAAAACCAAACGCCACCAATATATATATATATATATATATATATATATATATATATATATATATATATATATATATATATATATTGGTTTGGATTTTGGTTTTGAAGGCTATCAAAATACAAATGTAAGGAATAGTTATGTAACTAGGATTATATATATATATATATATATATATATATATATATATATATATAGATAGATATAGATATATATATATATAAGTAACGTCGACGGGACGGCCTAAAATCGGTATCAACCAGACAGCGAGGGAGTACACCTCCTTTTCAATAGCACTAGCCCAAGGAAATTGTTTTGGCGTCTGAATTGGAGCGCCTCACCTACCATCAGCTCCTCACTTTATCGCACAGATTCTTGTGGTACTCATACGCTGAGTTGGCGAGGGCCGATATCGAACCAGGACCTTTATAATTCCTAGTTAAACGCTCTACCGACTGAGCTAAGACGGTCCTTAGGAGAAAGACAATGAGTCAAATTAAAATGATTAAATCAACTCAGCTTTAGTAATATATATATATATATATATATATATATATATATATATATATATATATATTATACGAGTTGATATTTTCACTTTTTAATGTCTAAAGTCTTTTTTCCTGGTTAGTTTAATGACACGAAAGTTATACTAAATGATTCCTTAGTTTTAGGATTACGTAATGTTTGAAAAAGATTCCATTTTAATTGGTTCTAATTAGCCGTAATTTGCAATTAAGTCAAAATCTGACCCGTCCCTGTTTTTATATTCTGCATAACTCTCTTTTCCTCTCTATATAGGAGTGAAGGGGAGATGGGACAGTGATTAACAGACACTATTATTTTTATACCAAATCTCAACTCTTTTATCATATGTGCTAGAAAGTGCTGTCTAAGAGTCTTAATATCCTGTGTATAAGTTAAACTGTATCTGGTGATTAGGTTCCAATTCTGAATTTCAGGGAAGTGTGGTATACGATTCCGCTTCCGTTGCTCCCAGGTGTACACCACTACTACACCATCCGAAGCGGTAAAAACTTTTAAAGACCCATGTATGGTTTAAATAGATAAGAGATAAGTTTTAAAAATATGTTTAAAAAATGAGTCTAAAAAATTGAATACCTAACAAGAATGATTAAAACAGAAACGTCTTCGGCCTAAAATAACCCAAGATTCGACTTGCCGTAAAACCCAACCAACCAAAAAGTCCTTTCAAATGAACACCATTATTGTTCATAGATTTTAAAACTAGTACATGACTTTATGAACACTCTGTATATCTATATGTGTTTCTGATATCGAATCAGCCCGTCTTTGTCAAAAAACTCCATACATACATACACATATATATATATATATATATATATATATATAGCTTGATCGAGAGTTACCTACCTGGATAAATATGGGCATTATATATATGTGTACTTTACATTTTTCTCCATCGCTTCGTGTTCGCGCGCATTTATCTGTGCGTGTCTTGTTGTCTTACTCTGCGCATGCGTATTCGCCTTTATCAAAACACATCGTTATACGTCCAGCATTTACTAGTAAATAAAAAAAGAATAAAGAAAATATAGATAGCAAAACAAACAAAAAAAATCAACAAACAATTCGTTCGCTCACCACTACTGACAGTGCTGTAGATCTTTTGGCTTATACCTTTTAATTTTATATTTTGTTCTCTCTTTTTTTTTCGTCGTGGTTGTTTAATTCTGCTTCTTCTTTTTATTATTATCTTTCGCTTTCTTTGGATTGAAGCATCGTGGCGCTCGGGTCGGATGGACATGGGATCGGTGTGTTGGAGGTGACTGGATGCTGACCTTTAAAACATGAATGAACGGACTTCGTTTGTTTAATGCTGATTCAGTACTCGCTTGATTTTTGCTGATCTATCAGATTGTGGGGTGACCTTGAGTAGATCATGAGAAAAGCTGTTGAAAAGAATAGGGGAAGCAAGAAGAAGAAGAAGAAGAAGAAGAAGAAGAAGAAGAAGAAGAAGAAGAAGAAGAAGAAGAAGAAGAAGTGGTATATAGTGATGGTTGCTACAGGTTGTTATGCCGGACTGGGACTGCAACATAGACAGATAAATATATAGATATAAAGTAAAGTAAAGTAGTCAGGGTGGCCTAAACTAAAGTCAGTATCAGCCAATCAGCGAGGGAGTCTATCCCCTTTTCACTAGCGCTAGACCAAGGAGATTGTTTTTTTAGCATCTGAGGTGGAGCGCCACACCTACCATCCGCTCCTTACTTTACCACACAGATCCCTGTGCTACTCATACGCTGAGTATGTGAGGGCCGGTATCGAACTAGGAAACTTGCGGTTTCTAGCCGAACGCTCTACCGACTGAGCTAACCCGGCCCTTTATATAGATATAAATAGGCTTAAATTATATATATATAATAACATATATATATATATATATATATATATATATATATATATACCAACCCCTCCGCGCGAGCAGGATGTGACACAAGGTCAATTTCTTAAGCGGAGTTCAACAGGTTTGAATTCAGAGTTTTCCATCTCCTAGACTGGTTGCCTAACCAAGGTTAAAGAGCCCAGTCTGCCCTGCTATTTATCCATAGCTGGAGGGAGAGTAAGATTCATACCTTTCCCAAGGGTATTAGCGCTAAGTGAAATGCAATTACCACATCCAGGATTTGAAATTAGATATATAGATATGAAGAGACTTAAAGACGAGGGATATATATGAAGAGACTTAGTACTCTGAGAGGGTGTCCCATATTTTGTTTCCAAGCGCTTTCAACCACGTCTTCAGGCTGATTATTTGACGTAGTTTTATACATCATGATGCGCCGACAGCACGGATAACCATGACTTTCCCACTCAACGACAGTCCCTATCGTCCATCGCCTTCGACCGACCGACCATCCAGAATCAGCACAGAGAAAATGGATGAATAGTTTTGTAGGATGGCTTACTCTAGTGTATCCATGTACAGGGGTCCACAGGAGAACGGCATTTGTGAGCTCGTCATTACTGCTTCAGCTATGTCAATCATGTCATATTTATCTTACTTGGATGCTTTGTGAGATAGTAAACCCCTGACCGTATAGCTGCTTTTTGTGGGGTGCTGTTTCTAAGGTTTATTCAAAAGAGCCCGCAACATCCTTGTGTATTTCCCATCAAGCTTTTTCTCTTAGGGCTTAGCTAGAGTCCAAGTGGTGCAGCCATACAGTTGTACTGATGTCAACACTTGTAATATTTTTGTATATAAGTTGTGCTGTAATACACCACTTAAATTTATAGACTAAGTGAGGTCACGTGGTTTAAACCGTAGCCAATCAATAGGCCGAATGCGTGTCTGGTTAACTATTTATTCGCTGATACTGACAGACGTTCATTTGCAATCATTGACGAAGGACCTGCAGGACTGAGGAGCACCAAGGAACAACCAAAGGATTCTTCACTAAGGATCGCACTCTGCTTAACACAAAAGATCTCCGATGTACAGCGCTCTTGCTTGAAGCCTAAAGGATGACCAGAAAAATCGTACCATTCGCGCTTTATTTTATCAGTAAGACCAGATTCCCAAATGATCGATAAAATGTCTGCAGTAGACAATAACTTTGTTATGCGTATATTGATACTATTTTCTGTAGATGAGATCTTACTACCTAGGTATGTGAATTGGTTTACCAATTTCAGGGTCTTCCTGTCTAGTGTGGCGATGTCTCCCTCTGGTTGTAGAACATGAATTCTGTTTAAATGAGGTCACCTAGAGACTAATGCCTCTGGCTTCCTTCTTTAGGCCATGAAACTATGATTCGGCTTGTGTAGTTGAATTTGTTTGAAGTGCTAGATCATTTGTGTAGTACACTTCTGTAATAGTTTCTGTTGTGTATCGTCTTCTCCTTGCTTTTTTCGCGTGATATATATATATATACCATATAATTTAATATACCAAGCGTGTTGGTAAACCCTCGCGGTGAGAAAAAAACTCAGCAAATAGTGTGATTGTAAAAATATACTACCAAACATCAACCGGGGTGAAAAAAATTTTTGGAAAAAAGAAAAGACCAAGATAGTCATACCAACAAAAAGTAATCTATTGGTACAGTATTTGACCAAAAGAAAAAAACAATTTATATGTATATATATGTATATAAGATATATATATATTCATACAACCGCTAGGAAAATAAGCTAATCAGTAAAAAGTTGCACAATACCTAAGTAGAGCAAATAATAAAGCCCTGAAGAGCATTAAGCGAAACTAATAGTAGGTTCATCTGACTCATTAGATTTATCTTTATATATACTAGCAAATATATGCACCCTTCGGGTGCAAGTATTTAAGTTTTAATGTAATAAAATATTGTATTAAATTAGAAAGGCTAATGAAACTAAATAAGAATACAGATAAAAAGATTTGAAACAGAGGGAGTATAATAAAAGATTTGAAACAGCGGGAGTATAATAAAAAATGGAACAACTGAAACTTACTTTTCCATCACTCTCGTCTTTCATTGTTATTTTTTCTAATTTAAGTATTTAGTTATAAGAGGAAGTAAAGAATAAAATGACAGTTATTTTATCTTGTTAATGGATTCATTTAAGATTCATTGAAGAGATTTTGCTTATATTCATTAAAATAAAACCAAACAGTTAGAAATCAATAATACTAAGCACTATTTATTAAATTCGATTTTTAATATTAATATGCAAATTAGCCTTCCCGTTCACACTGTAAAGCGCTATTTTGTTATATATATAAATATAATTGCATGTTGTTAGTATGTAGACATAGTTAACAGTATTAATAATGTTAGACAATTTTATTAAAAATTGAGGTTTAAATAAAAAAAAATAAAATCATGGAGAATGTGATGTCAATAACTAAGAGAATTGTGACTTGAGTAGGAATATAGTTTCGGTTACAGACAGAAAAACACACAATCTCCATTATAATAAGATATATATATATATTGTTATTTTGCAAAGGCAGCAAAGTTGAATGAAAGACAACAATATTATTTCCAACCAGTCCTGCAATATATTACTCTGTCCTACATATCATGAAACCCATGTAGAATATTTAGTAAAAAATGTTTGGATATTTTTATGCATTCGCATCCCCGGCAGCGATATACTCACGCTAATTCTCTCTCTCTCTCTCTCTCTCTCTCTCTCTCTCTCTCTCTCTCTCTTCTCTTTGCCTCCACAAATATGACTCTTAATACTACTCTGTTCCCGCTCTCTCTGTCACCCTTTCTTTCATTCTCTTTCTTTTCCTAATAGATATCTTCTTTTGATTATATATACTAGCAAATATATGCACCCTCCGGGTGCAAGTATTTAAGTTTTAATGTAATAAAATATTCGATTAGATTAGAAAGGCTAATAAAACTAAATAAGAATGCAGATAAAAAGATCTAAAACAGAGGGGGATATAATCGAAAAATAGAACAACTGAAACTTACTCTTCCGTCACTCTCGTCTTTCATTGTTATTTTTTCAAATTTAATTATTTAGTTAAAAGAGGAAGTAAAGAATAAAATCATAGTTATCTTTTCTTGTTAATGGATTTCATTTAAGATTCATTGAAGAGATTTTGCTTATATTCATTAAAATAAAACCAAACAATTAGAAACCAATAATACTAAGCACATGTTTATTAAAAATCACATTTTAAATATCAATATGCAAATTAGCCTTCACGTTCATACTGTAAACCGCTATTTTGTTGTATATATAAATACAATTGCATGTTGTTAGTATGTAGCTATGGTTAACAGTATTAACAATATAAAACATTTTTATTAATAATTGAGGTTTAAATAAAAATAAAATCATTGAGAATGTGATGTCAATAACAAAGGAAATTGTGAATTGTATAGTAATCTAGTTTCGGTTACAGACAGACAAACCCACAATCTCCATTATAATAAGATATATATATATAATATATATATATAATTTGGCAGCAACGATATACTCACACTCATGCTACTTCTCTCTCTCCCTCCTCTCTCCTCTCTCTCTCTCTCTCTCTCTCTCTCTCTCTAAGTCTTGCCTCTACAAATATGTCTCTTAGTAATACTCTGTTCACCCCCTCTCTATGTCTTCCAGTCTTTCTTTTCACTCTCCTTCTTTTCCTTATTAAAATCATTTTTATGTTAATATACTGCAACGATATATATGATGCTAAATTTCTTTCACTCTCTCTCTCTCTCTCTCTCTCTCTCTTTCCCTCTCTCTCGGTCTGTCTGTCTGTCTGTCTGTCTCTCTCTGCCTTTACAACTGTCTTGTAATAATGTTCTTTTCACACCCTTTTCATCTCTGTTTCTCTTTCTTTTTCTTATTGTATTATTTTTGTTGTTTTCAACTATTTTACCGTTGTTTTTTTTTTTTCATATTCTTTTGACGAAAACAGAATTGTTCGTGAAAATTCATATTTTCTAACTGTATGAAATAAACACATCTCTCCCTCTTCTCTTCTCCCCCCTCTCTCTCTCTCTCTCTCTCTCTCTCTGTGTATATATATATATATATAATATATATATATATGAGGAAAAAATGAGTAAAGAAAGAAATGTAGATAGATAAAAATGAATTTTATCGATATCACTTTTAATCGATATCACTTACATGTGTTTCGGTCCGTTTATCAAAATGTATACGGATTTACGCTATTATTATTATTAAAGTTGAAATGATGATGATAATAATAATAATAATAATAATAATAATAATAATAATAATAATAATAATAGGAAAAATGTAAAAATATTCCGTACACAGAGAGATTTTTTAAAATAAAAAATTCACTCTGATGAAGGTCGTAAAAAATCTTTCTGTGTACGGAATATTTTTACATTTTTCCTATTATTATTATTATTATTATCATTATTTCAACATCTGATTATTTTAATGATAATAATAGCGTAAATCCGTATACATTTTGATAAACGGACCGAAACACATGTGTAAGTGATATCGATTAAAAGTGATATCGATAAAATTCATTTTTATCCATCTACATTTCTTTTCTTTACTCATTTTTTCCTCATATTGTCTGATTCAATTCCCTTTCCATTCTTACACACACACACAAACACACGCACACACACACACACACACATATATATATATATAATATATATATATATATATATATATATATATATAACTTATCGTAGCGTGGACATGCAATCACTGCTTACTGAGAGTTTCTCCACCTATGCAGATCACATAGGCGAGAAACTGTCAGTAAGCAGGCAAAGTTAACTCCATACCCACGTTACCTTAACTTAGATATAAATGCTCTATCTATTCTATTGAGCACTATTTACTTGTAAATATACCACCCATATTATCTATATATCTAACTAGCTAGCTGGTTAGCTTAGTCGGTAGAGCGTTCGGCTAGAAACCAGAGGGTTCCGAGTTCGTCAACTCGCCGTATGAGTAGCACTGGAAATCTGTGCGGTAAAGTAAGGAGCTGATGGTAGGTAAGAAACGTAAGTAAATTCTTTTTTCGAACACTTCAAAATTCTCTGTATTTTGACCGTTTTAACTTCAAATATCAAGCATTCTGCCTTGCAAAAGGGCAATATATATATATATATATATATATATTTCAAAACTTTATCGGCATTAAATGACCCACTGAGGTTGATATGCCGTAAAACAAAACAAACTAAACCAAACCTTCTAAATCGATCAGCTCTGCATAGGGACGGATGGCGAGGAAGAGACATCGAAATACGTGCTGTTGGCGTGACTTGATAATATGATAATATGACATCATATTTTCTAATGTTCATTATCAGCCACCACGCCACAGGGACCCTCCCCACGGGGACCCTCTCCACCCATTTAGTAGATTTCATTGCTTCGGGATTTGAAACATATGACGATCAATTAAATCCTAGACACTGAGACTCGAGCTACAGGTAGCAATTTGTTATGGCGATAAGGTGTGAAGGAAAAGGGAAACGCCCTGACACCTGCAGCAATTTAAAAAAAATCTTTATTTTAATGTTATGTTTGCAGCAAAATTTTGATGCATTGATAATTTCCATTTTTCACTGTATTTTCTGCACTTTTCGGTTGGTATTATTATTATTTGCTCCTTTTGATTTTTCCCATCAGCATTAGCTGATGGTCTTTCACTGGAGTCTGAGTGACAGCAAGTCTCCTCAGGTCTCCAGGACTCTTCTGAGTATTCTGGCAGATTGCAGCAGTGCAGTGTTCTGAATGGTTTCAACCCTTCCTCTGATTTCCAAACATTCCAGACCCTTTTCCAATCCTTTTGCACCAAGTGCACCAACTACAATTGGTATCACCTTCACTTTCATATTCCACAACTTTTTTACTTCTCTGGCAAGGTCCAGATATTTGTCTATTTTTTTCATTTTCCTTTAGCTTCACCCTATGATCTGCTGGCACTGCAAAATCCACCAGTTGACAAGTTCTTTCTTTTTTGTTTATCAACACTAGGTCTGGTCTTCTTGCTGGGATGAGGTGATCCGTTTTTATTTCAAAGTCCCAGAGAATGTTATGCGTTTCGTTCTCAAGAAAAGATTCTGGTTTATTCATATACCATTTTTTTGCATGGTCAAAATTAGATTTTTTGCATAATTCCCAGTGGATCACCTTCCCAACCCAGTCGTGTCTAGTTTTGTATTCTCGTTGTGCTAGTTTGCTACATTCGCAGAGTATATGGTTTACAGTATTATTATTATTATTATTATTATTATTATTATTATTATTATTATTATTGTTGTTGTTGTTGATGTTGTCTGTTGGGATATTCACTGACCAAAATAATAATAATAATAATAATAATAATAATAATAATAATAATACAGTTCTTATAAGTTTTTCCCTCAAGCGTTAGTTGATCTTTCACTTGAGTGTGAGTGACAACAAGTCTCTTTAGGTCTCCAGCACTCTTCTTAGTATTCTACATGATTTCAAGAACGATTTTGTCTGGATGGTCTCAATTCTTCCTCTGATTTCCAGTCTCTTTTGTCTATTTTCTAAGCATTTAAGAACCGTTCAAAGTGTATCAATTAGAGTTGATAACATTTTCACCCTCAAATTCCACAGCTTTTTAAATTCACAATCAAGGTTCTGGTATTTGTCTATCTTTTCGTTTTCTTTCTTCTCCCCCCTGTGGTCTGCTGGCACTGCAAAATCTACCAGTTGACAAGTTATCTTTAAATAGTTAACCAATAATAATAATAATAATTATTATTATTATTATTATTATTATTATTATTATTATCATCATCATCATCATCATCATCATAATAATAATAATAATAATAATAATTATTATTATTATTATTATTATTATTATTATTATCATCATCATCATCATCATCATTATTATTTCACACCTTGTGAGTTTTTCACACCAACCTTAGCTGATAGTCTTCCACTGGAGGCAGAGGGACAAGTCTCCACATATTTATAGAACTCTTTTGAGTATTCTAGCCGATCTTAACAATACTGTTGTTTGGATGGTCTCGATTCTTCCTCTGATTTCCAATTCACCCATCCTATTTTCCAAACCCTTAGGGACCGATCCAAGAGCTCAAATTAAAATAGGCGTGATCTTTACCTTCATTTCCAACAGTTTTTTTTTTCAGTTCACTGGCAAGAACCAAATATTTGTCTATCTTTTCGATTTCTTTTCTTTTCTCTCTGTTATCAATCTCTATCATTTATCGCAGTGGACAATATCTATCTATCTATCTATTTAAAGTTTTTATATCATTCTATCATATATGCATCGATAGATAGATAGATAGATAGGTAGGTAGGTAGGTAGATATTAACGGAGGTGTGTAGGTAGATATTAACGGATATATTGGACTATGTAGATATGTGAATCGAAAACCATAGCATTTGTTTCCGAGTAATAAAAAATTCGTCTTTAATTTTTTCCTTAATTTATTGAACAAAATCCGTTATGGCTTTTTAAAAGTCAACCCCAACATTGGACCCATATCTATCTATCTATCTATCTATCTATCTATTCATATCTTTATACATATATATACATATATATACACACACACACACACACACACATATATATATATATATATCTTTTAATATTTATCTATCTATGACTGATGACTGAATCGCAACATATATCTTTCGACCATACACCGGACTAAAAAAAACGATGAAGGAACAATAATATATATATATATATATATATATATATATATATATATATATATATATATATATATATAAATTGGTAATTTACTTGAAGAATTGTTTAGGATGTTATTATATATTAAAGATTTGAAGGCAATTACAATGCATATAAAAATAAAATAAAACAAACAAAAAGATGTTATTAATTTAACTCTTTTTGTTTTTATTTTTTATATTCATTGCAATTGCCTTCAAATCATTAATATATTATAACATATATATATATATATATATATATATATATATATATATATACATATATATATATATATATATCTCCGTTTGGTTATTTCAGTGACCATTATCTATCTATCTATCTATCTATCTATCTATCAATGTAATGTTTTATATCTATTCATCTATCATATATGCATTGATAGATAGATAAATAGAACTAAAGTGTGTAGGTAGATATTAACAGATATATTGGAATATGTAGTTTTGTGAATCGAAATCCATATTTATGGTCGATGCACCAGAGCAAATGAAGGGAACAATTTATTTAATGACTTGGGTTAGAGAATGGGAAATGTTGCCGAG
>CM042175.1:17575842-17590842 GCA_023376005.1 Doryteuthis pealeii
CTCAAATAGTTCTTCTTCTTCTTCTTCTTCTTCTTCTTATTATTATTATTATTATTATTATTATTATTATTATTTCAGAATTGTCCCACTAATAGTATATACTCACAGGGTTACCGTGTACATTGCGTGGCAACAGCTGCGGTACTTCCTGAGACTCGTTCTTTTAGGTGAAATACCTTTCTTCGATCCTCTGAATTACAGAGTTCGGGAGTGAGCGAGTTCCTCCGGATGTTCCTACGTTGACTGGTGGTACCACGAACTTGTCTGAGTGATATGCCTATCTGAGCAGTTTGCGATTCTCGAAATCTCGGTCGAGCCCAGGTCCAGGTCCGACGGGACGAGATTGTCACTAGAAATTGAACTTCTACAAGTGGAATCCCATGCAACTGAGTTGTTACCCTCGGAGTAGAAATATTTAATCTGGTCAGGTTGTTTCGGCACTCTCAGCCAAGGATTACGGTTGGTGATTTGATTGCTTGATTATTGTTGGGTCTAATAGTGTTACATAATCATTAGATACCTAATGATTATGACAATAGTGTAGAAATCATATTAGTGCAGCTGATGGCCTTGAGGGTGAGTGACGGCGCTTGACCTCGATCTCACCTTGCGTTCTGGGGATGGAACGTGAGAACCAGAAGGCCCCCTTCCGGCTTAAGGGATAAGAAACTCAGTTAGTTAGAGTTAAAACTTAGAAGCGAAGCTAGCAAGATGTGAGTCTCACTGCGCAGATGTCTGGTCTGGGGGTCTACGAATAAAGTAACATCATCGTAAATCGAAGTCTTGTGTTTATTACTAAAAACCAACAATGACACAGGGCTTCTGATAAGCAGTGATCCCCAACAGAAACCAGACCCGAAGTCCCCAAGAAACACCACGACAAGACCAGACGAAGATAGATGATAGAAGAACCCAGCCGGCCAGAAGTATAGGCGACCAGAGTAAGACGTAAGAAAGATATATAACATATACCTATTCAGTGCCGGTAAAGAAGATATATAAAAATAGTGTATTAACTCTTGTGGCTTATTTAATACAAAATCTTTTCTTTTTTTTTTTTAGACATATGATTTATTTAATCAATATTTTGGTGTGAACATTTTTCATTAACATCACAAGCAAATATATATGTTGTATACCCTTTCTTACATCTTACTTCTAGTCGTCTTTTCTTCTGGCCGGCTTTGCTATTCTGATCGTCTAACATCTTGGTCTGGGTCTGGAATCTTCTAAGGTCTGGACTTTCTTGGGGACCTCGGGTCTGGTTTTCTATGGGGATTTCTCGTTATCAGAAGCCCTGTGTCATTGTTAGTTTTTAGATAATAAACACAAGACTTCGATTTACTTTTGATCTTATTTTATTGTTAATCCCCAAACCAGACGTCTGCGCAGATCCTTACATCCTACGAGCTCGGCTTCTAACTTCTAACTGACTTAAATTTACTATCCTTAAACCGGAAGACAGGGTCTTCCATGCCTTCCGGTTCTCACGATTTATCCCCGGAAGGAAAGGTGGGAGTGAGGTCAAGCGCCGTCACTCACTCTCAAGGCCATCAGCTGTACTAATCGCCATTATGTTTCTACACTACCTTATATAAGTATTAGGGATCCAATAATTATGTAACATATACACCCTCTTGGTGCAAGTATTTAAGTTTTAATGTAATGAAATATAATATTAAATTAGAAAGGCTAATGAAAATAAATTAGAATGTAGATAAAAACATAACGAGATATAACCGACAACTGAAAGTTACTCTTCCATCACTTCCGTCTTTCATTGCTAAATCTTTCTTATTTAACTATTTAGTTAAAATAGGAAGTAAAGAATAAAACTAGTTATTTCTTCTTGTCAATCGATTTCTTTTAAGATTCATCCCTGAAATTTGTGCTCATAATAATTAATATTAAACAAAACAGTTAGAAATCAATCATGCCAAGCACATATTTATTAACAATCACATTTTTATTATCCATATGCAAATAAACCTTCCCGTCCAAACAGTAAACCGCTATTTTGTTGTATATATAAATACAATTGCATGTTATTTGAACGTAGATAAGGCGAACAGTATTGATAACGTAAAACAATGTTATTGATAATT
Source organism: Doryteuthis pealeii (assembly GCA_023376005.1). Taxonomy (NCBI): domain Eukaryota; kingdom Metazoa; phylum Mollusca; class Cephalopoda; order Myopsida; family Loliginidae; genus Doryteuthis; species Doryteuthis pealeii. Next base: position 17,577,948 of record CM042175.1, read on the forward strand.
GAGGTTTAAATGAAAATAATATCATGGAGAATGTGACGTAAATAACTAAGGGAATTGTGACTTCGGTACTGATATAGTTTTGGTTGCAGACAGACACACATACAATCTCCATTATAATAATAATTTGCTTCTGAAACATACATGGAGGCGCCCGTATGTTATGGTTATCGTCGTAGGAAATGGACTCATTTTTTTCTCTTTTTCCTTTTTTTTCTTTCTTGCACGCTTTTATTTCCTTCCCCCCTCCAATTTCATTCATTCTTTCTTTCTTTCTTTCTTTCTTTCTTTACATGTTTTCTCTCCTTCTTTCCTAAAATTTTATTCTTTATTTCTTCTTTCTTGCTTCTTTGATTCCATAATTTCTTTCTTTTTTTCATTCATTCTTTCTTTCTTTCTAGTTTGCCTTCTTTCCCCTCTTTCCTCACCTTTTTATGTTTTCTTTTTGTTTGTTTTCTTCTATACCTTCTTCTCCTTTTTTTCCTTCTTTTTTCTTTTATTTCTTGCACGTTTTTTTCATTCTTTCCTCATTTCTTTCTTCCTTTCTTTCTCCCATTCTTTCTTGTTTTCCTTCTTCCCTTCCTTTCAATATATGCAGTTTAACATCATACCCAGAACAATAAGACCCTTAGCCACCGCCTTCTAGCACATATATGATAAAAACAATAAGGGGGTCTGCTATGATGCCAATAGGGGGTTGGACAACCCTATAGGTGTTAGAGATTGACATATCTAGTCAATTGATCAGAAGGCGCCTCTCCGATCGACCGTCTAACCTAGAAAAGAGCTAAAGGGGAGTGTTGCAAGTCATGGACTGCTCAGTCACCTTGATTCCGCCCTCAAGCATCATAATATATATGTAATATATTATCATATACATATATTAGAATAGATTAATATATATTCATAAAAATGGACGCGTCGCCCCGAGTTCAAATCCTGGACGTGGTAATTGAATTTCATTTAGCGCTAATATCATTGGGAAAGGTATGAATACTACTCTCCCTCCAGCTATGGATAAATAGTAGGGTAGACTGGGCTCTTTAACCTTGGTTAGGCAACCGTTATAGGAGAAGGAAAACTCTGAATTCAAACCTGCTGAACTCCGCTGCTCGTGCGGAGGGGTTGGTACATATATATATTATAAGAATCACCACCCTCGGCCAAGAGATGGTCCCATTTTACCCCTCTGGTGAGGTGCAGTCGGTATATTGTACATCCCTGGCCGATAAGGCGGCTTAGTACCCAGGTCACAGTGTTCAGCAATCACAATTGTGCCTTCAGGCAGCCCTATTGATTCAGTCTTACTCCTTTACAGAGGTACAGTCGGTATATTCTACTGCCTCAACCGACAAGGTAGACTGGTGGTTTATACACTAGATGACACTAGGATGATTACATTAGAGTAAGAAATATACTCGTCCACCCGAGTTCAATTCCTGGCCGAAGCTGTTTGCATTTCACATGACGCTAATACCGTTGGGAAAGGTATGAATCGAATTCTCCCTCCAGCTATGGGCAAATAGCAGGGCAGAATGGGCTCTTTAACCATGACTAAGTAACCAGACTAGGAGAAGGAAAACTCTGAAGAATTCAAACCTGTTAAACTCCGCTTAAGAAATTGACCTTGTGTCGCATCCTGCTCGTGCGGAGGGGTTGGTAAATATATATACACCAGATGACAAGGAAACCTTGAGTTCCTAAAGATTTCAGGTGCAGATGCATCTCTTTCCATTTTAAGGTCTTATTCATTTATTTCAAAATCAATGTCATTATGTTCCTTGTTTAATTCTCATTAATTCCAATTAAGCCGAACGAATAATTTTAGACAACATTACCTGTATTTAAATTAGAAAATAAAATATTATTTTACTCCCTATAAATATAGCAACGATTCTGCATCTGGAATGCCGGTGGGTGGGAGAATACAAACTTTCGGACACCCGGTTCTTGGTAAAGGAGAGCACCCAAGGCCGTGTGCTACTCCGTCGAATTCTCTTTGCCGCTTGAATAATTAACGTTCTGCTGAGTCAGGTAATTAGAAAAATTCCGTTACGCCTCGTTAATTACAAGAATACCTAACATTGGAACTCCCCATCCGACGAAAGAGAAGAGGGATGAGAGAAAGAATACGTTTGGCATTTTGAAAGCAGATTCACATTGGCTTGAATCGAACCTAATTATAGGAAAGGCTGACAATGCACTCAATGTTGGTGAACGACTAACATTTGAATATTCGCACTAGAGATGCACTGAGCCAATGTCAACATTGACAATGTAAGCATTCTTGTAGGATCAATTCAAAAAGGCCATATATTCAAGGATATATATATATATATATTATAATATATATAATAATAATATATATATATACATCATTCAAAAACGACATATATATATATATATATATATATATATATATAATATATATATATATATATATATAAATATGAAATATAAATGTATATATATATAAAATATGGCCTTTTTGAATTGATATATATACACACACACACACAGACACACACACATGTATTTATATATATATATATATTCTTTTTGAATATATATATACACATATATGTATCCTTTTTGAATTGATAGATATATACATATATATGTATGTATATGTGTGTGTGTGTCTAATTTTATGTGTATGTGTATGCTTTTGTGTGTGGCGGAAATGTCCATCTATCTAGCTAGCCACGTCTTTTTTTCTCTCACACACCCACACACACACACACACACACACACACACACACATATATATTATATATATATATATATATATATATATATATATATAATATATATAAACACCTCTTCTCGAGTAAGATTCAGCACGGGGTCAAGTTCTAAAGGGGAGTTTAACAGTTTTCCCTTCCACTAGATTATTTCCAAACCAAGTTTAAAGAGCCCAGTCTTCACTACTATTTACCCATAGCTGGAGGAGGAATAGTTTGATGCATACCTTTCTCAAGAATATTAGCCCGATTGGAAATGCAAACAGCCTTGTGTGACTGAATCCATTTCCTACGATAATGAAAATAACTCACGGGCGCCTCCATATGCCAATGCGCAGCCGAGCCAGTATTAGTTCTTTCTATCGGGATTTGCTAAATGCAGGTATTTTGTGAGCCCTTCCAAGTAAGTAAACCTATGTGTCAGACTATGCAAGCTTTGTAAATAGCAAGCACTACTTCAAATCTAAATAGAGGGGAGAGAGAGAGAATGGAAAAGAGAGGGTTACATAGAGGAGAGAGAGAGAGAAAGAGAGAAGGAAAAAGAGAGGGTTAAATAGAGAGAGAAGAGAGAAGGGAAAAAGAGTGGGTTAAATAGAGGAGAGAGAGAGAGAGAGAGGGAAAAGAGAGGGTTAAATAGAGGAGAGAGAGAGAGAGAAGGGAAGAGAGGGTTAAATAGAGGAGAGAGAGAGGAGGGAAAAGAGGGTTAAATAAATAGAGGAGAGAGAGAGAGAGAGACGGGAAAAGAGAGGGTTAAATAGAGAGAGAGAGAGAAAGGGAGAGAAGAGGAGAGAGAGAAAGAGAGAAGGGAAAAAAGGAGGGTTAAATAGAGGAGAGAGAGGAGGGAAAGGAGTGGTTAAAATAGAGAGAAGAGAGAAGGGAAAATAGAGGGTTACATAGAGGAGAGTGAGAGAGAGAAAGAGAGAAAAAGAGAGAGTTAAATAGAGGAAAAGAAGAAGGGAAAGAGTGGGTTAAATAGAGGAGAAAAGAGAAGGGGAGAAATAGAGGAGAGCGAGAGAAAGAGAGAAGGGAAAAAGAGTGGGTTAAATAGAGGAGAGAGAGAGAAAGAGAGAAGGAAAAAGAGAAGGTAAATAGAGGAGAGAGAGGGGAAAAGGAGTGGGTTAAATAGAGGAGAAAGAGAGAAGGGAAAAGAGAGGGTTACATAGAGGAGAGTGAGAGAGAAAGAGAGAAGGAAAAAGAGTGGTTTAAATAGAGGAGAGAGAGAAAGAGAAAGGGGAAAAGAGTGGGTTAAATAGAGAGAGAGAGAGAAAGAGAGAAGGAAAAAGAGAGTTAAATAGAGGAGAGAGGAGGGAAAAGGAGTGGGTTAAATAGAGGAGAAAGAGAGAGGGAAAAGAGAGGGTTACATAGAGGAGAGTGAGAGAGAGAAAGAGAGAAGGAAAAGAGTGGGTTAATAGAGGAGAGAGAGAGAAAGAGAGAAGGGAAAAGAGTGGGTTAATAGAGGAGAGAGAGAGAAAGAAGAAGGAAAAAGAGAAGGTAAATAGAGGAGAGAGAGGAGGGAAAGGGAGTGGTTAAATAGAGGAGAAAGAGAGAAGGGAAAAGAGAGGGTTACATAGAGGAGAGTGAGAGAGAGAAAGAGAGAAGGAAAAAGAGTGGGTTAAATAGAGGAGAAAGAGAAGAAAAAGAGGGGAAAAAATAGAGGAGAAAGAGAGAAGGGAAATAGAGGGTTACATAGAGGAGATGAGAGAGAGAGAAAGAGAGAAGGAAAAAGAGAGAAAAATAGAGGAGAAAGAGAGAAGGGAAAAAGAGTGGGTTAAATAGAGAGAAAAGAGAGAAGGAAAAAGAGTGGGTTAAATAGAGGAGAGCGAGAGAAGAGAGAAGGGAAAAAGAGTGGGTTAAATAGAGAGAGAAGAGAGAAAGAGAGAAGGAAAAAGAGAAGGTTAAATAGAGGAGAGAGAGGAGGGAAAAGGAGTGGGTAAATAGAGGAGAAAGAGAGAAGGGAAAAGAGAGGGTTACATAGAGGAGAGTGAGAGAGAGAAAGAGAGAAGGAAAAAGAGTGGGTTAAATAGAGGAGAGGAGAGAAAGAGAGAAGGGAAAAGAGTGGGTTAATAGAGGAGAGAGAGGAAAGAGAGAAGGAAAAGAGAAGGTTAAATAGAGGAGAGAGAGGAGGGAAAAGGAGTGGGTTAAATAGAGGAGAAAGAGAGAAGGGAAAAGAGAGGGTTACATAGAGGAGAGTGAGAGAGAGAAAGAGAGAAGGAAAAAGAGTGGGTTAATAGAGGAGAGAGAGAGAAAGAGAGAAGGGAAAAAGAGTGGGTTTAAATAGAGGAGAGAGAGAGAAAGAGAGAAGGAAAAAGAGAAGGTTAAATAGAGGAGAGAGAGGAGGGAAAAGGAGTGGGTTAAATAGAGGAGAAAGAGAGAAGGGAAAAGAGAGGGTTACATAGAGGAGAGTGAGAGAGAGAAAGAGAGAAGGAAAAAGAGTGGGTTAAATAGAGGAGAAAGAGAGAAGGGAAAAAGAGTGGGTTAAATAGAGGAGAAAGAGAGAAGGGAAAAGAGAGGGTTAAATAGAGGAGATAAGTGTGAGCATGCATCCTCCTACCCCTCCTCCTCAAGGTCAATTTCTTAAGCGAAGGTTTGAATTCAGTGTTTACCTTCTCTTAGACTGGTTGCCTAACCAAGGTTAATGAGCCCATTCTGTCATACTATTTAACCTTAGCTTCAGGGGGATTGGGTGGATGCATACCTTTCCCAAGGGTATTAACGATATGGAAATGTAAACAGCCTCGTCCAGTATTGAACTCTCATCGCGCCGAGTCCATTACACTACACACCCCACGGCATAACTGCTTTTTGTGGTTTGCTTTTTTCTTAGGATTTGTTCAGGTCAGCCCCAAAATAGCTACCACACACAACACACACACACACACACACACACACATATATATATATATATATATATATATATATATATTATATGAATAAGATATAATGAAAAAACAAACGATGTTTACAACTGAAATAGGCTCATCAGAAGAGAAAGTGTGCAAACCGTTTCGGGGCCAATTCTCTTGACGGTTTTTTTTTGGCCCCGAAACGGTTTGCACACTTTCTCTTCTGATGAGCCTATTTCAGTTGTAAACATCGTTTGTTTTTTCATTATATCTTATTCATACTGTCGGATTAATTTCCATTTTATTTTCACATATATATATATATATGTGTGTGTGTGTGTGTGACTTAATAAACTAAGCAACTACAAAAAACTGCCATAAACCTCCAAAACGAATAAAACTCGCAACTAAAAAACGATAGCCCTGAGGACGACTAGTGACATTTGAAAGCGTCAGGTTAAAATATATGAGACACCTTCTCTACCATCTGGACACTCCTCTATGAAAAACTAAAAGAAAACTTGATCGTCCACATTTAAATGCGTCATAGAAAATAGAGCTATAATAATTGTAGAATAAATTATGGGTCCACCACGGTTTTACTTCTTCAGGGTCTCATCAAAAACCTGGGTTTAACTGGACTAAATCACATTGCTACTATTTATACTTTGTAGAAATGTAACTTATACATGTGATATATATATATATATATATATATATATATATATATATATATATATATGTTATACCGACCGTTCCTACAGTGGAGAATATACACCGGTTCTCACTATAAATAGTGAGACACCGGGGAAAAGGTTATACTGTTACCGTACTGTTACGTACTGTTACTGTTTAGCGGCAAGCTAGTCGTTCTTGTACCTTATTGTAAATACACTTGTCTCTTTTTTACCCTACCTCGACTTGACTTCTTTTTTTACTGTTGAACTAACATCACAACAATATATATTATTATATATATATATATATATAGAGAGAGAGAGAGAGAGAGAGAGAGAGAGAAAGAGAGACTTACACACAACAATACATATATATATATATATATATATATATATATATATATATATAAACATTTTTAACTGTCTCTAACGGCCTCTGCGTTCCTAACGATTTAAAAAATACTCTTTTTTTGAACATTTGAAATTCTATTTTTGTCTCCAACTCAAAAAATAAAAAACCCACTCTGACGAAGGTCGTCAAAATCTCTCTGTGTACAGAACATTTTATACATTTTCCCATTATTATTATCATCATCATTTCAACTCCATCTGATTATTTTAATGATAATAATAACGTAAATCCGTATACATTTTGATAAACAGACCGAAACACATGTGTAAGTGATATCGATTAAAAGTGATATCGAGAAAATTCATTTTTATCCATCTTCATTTCTTTTCTTTACTCATTTTTTCCTCATATATATGTGTGTGTAAAGTAATCCAAATGACTGGTAAATATGTTTCACTGTAAAACCATACTGTATGCTCTTGTAGGTGCAAACACATATACACATATAAGGAATTTTATAAATCCCCAAACAGAGCTCAATGTATAATAATCAATAAATTAAATGATATACAGGGCAATATTTAACTTTCAAAGAAAGAAAAACTTAACAAACTCTCATCACGTTATAATTTTATTTAGAACAGAAACTCAAAACATGAGTTTAGCCTCATCAGACCGGTTTTACACACACATACACACACACACACACACACACACACACATATATATATTTATATATATATATATAAAGAAAATTTTGAAAAAACAAGTGTTCTGAAAATGGGATGAATTTAATTACCTATGTTTAAACATTTCGGTTACATTGAACCTTCATCAGGATGTCTCTTGGGGTGAAGAAAATGATGGATGTTTTTATATGTGACAGGAGATGAAAATATAAAAATATAAAACATCCATTTCAAAAATTTTCTTTATATTGTCGGATTTATTTTCCATATTTACTCCCATAATATATATATATATATATATATATATATATATATATATATATATATATATATATATATATATATATATATATATATATAAACATTTTCACAAACAGTTCTATTTGACCCTGAAATACTGATATGCTTCAACACCGGATGCATTTTTAGAGATATACCCAGTACCTGATGAAGATGGAAATAATCAACGAAATATTAAAAATACCATAGATGATTTATCTTCGCCATTTATATCTCAGTGTTTTTAAATTTATCTATATTCCTATTCATGCTCTTCATACTCATTCTCTTTAAGTCTATAAGTACTGGTAAGTAAACTAATATATATGTATGTAATTTGCCGTTTAAAATCAATATGTACTCCTGTTTGTAACCACACGTACACAACGTACCTCTTTATTCTGCTTTGACACTGATTGGTCGCTGGTTTTTGCCCAGAGTGTCAGCTTTCAACATTGATCACATGAAGCAATCTTCTTCGACATTTCTAGTAATAAGAGAAGCCGCTGTCTTCGTTCCCAACGCCATTCCGTCATATCTATTTCTTTTTTTGCGTGAACCTAATCCTTCACAATTGAATACGATCATTTCGTTTGATTGTTCCGTTCCGGTATCTAAATACAACCTTTATTCATATGTTTGACTTGAATCGATTTATAGGAAGCGGGGGGCAACGAATCGAATATAGACCAGGACAGTCTCTCAATTTCAGAAAACATAATCAGTCATTCGATAATGATTATAAGAACTGGTTATTGGCTAGTTAGAAAAAAATCAGCCACAATTCTGAGTGCCAAAAAATTGGAGACCTAATACCAAATAGCTCCTTTATAACACCAGAGCAATACCAGATGTACAAAATAAAATAAGACAAGAAAGAAAGAAAGAAACGACAGACAGACTACGAAAGATATCGAAAGAAAGAAAATAGAAAGAAAATAGAGAGTGACAAGAGAGAGACGCGATGCGAGAAAGACTACTGTAAATGAAGAAGATAAACAAATCCAATTGATAATGTATGAACACAGAGAGGGGGAGGGGTAGCCAGAATATTGGTATATCTCAACAAGTAAGAATCAAATAGAGACTGAAAAAAAACAAGAGTATGAATAGAATTAATAGGAAAGAAAGATGGCCGAAGGGGAAGACAAAAAGAAAGATCTTTCATTAGATGAACTTAGTTTGGACTAAGCTTTACTCATTTTTCGTTTCATCAAATAATGGCAATAATTCACATGCGGGATTACATAAGAAAATATAAACGTGGAAATTTGATAATGCCGGATCGGTGGGCAGAACCTAGACTAAAGTGAGTGAGAGTGAGTGAGAATGAAAGAGAGTAGAGACGAGACAGCTGACGAGAGAGAAGATGCAGAGCAGATGAGTGAGATGAGAGGGGGCGGACTTGTGGAGAATGGTCTGATGAAGAAAGAGAGAGTAAAGGTTGAAGTGAAGAAGAAAAGTCACAACACATACTACTCACACACACACAAGGCTGTGTCAAAAATAAAGTATGAATAGTATAGGGATTTTTTGTAACATAATTATTGTTAGAAGCATAGCCTGTTGTAATATAAGAATGTGAAGAAAATTAACGTTCTATTAATTCTATCGTTTCTATTGGGGTATATAATACTTATTTTTAAAGGTGTGGAGATAATTTCATTATTTATTCTGAGGCTACACACTGCTTGTAATTTTAACATGTGTTTATCGGGGAATACCTGCGTTTAATAAAAGTTCACATTGTTAATTCTTCTCATATTCTATCTTGGTAATACAGCTTTGGGACATATTTATGGTTCTTTATTTTTTGAACATTATTAAAAGTTGATGTGGAAATTGATGATCTCACTATTTGATAATTTTGAAAAAAAATATATGAACTGATATAATAAATTTAAATGATAATTACTTATCAATTTTATCTTGAGAATTAATGTGACAGCTTTAAAACTTTTATACTTGGTTTTGACTCTCCAGACCCTTGTATTCTAGAAAAATTATAAGAACGTTCCCATTATTCTCTCAGCTTACTATCTTGCGCTAAATACAGCTTAAGACTGTACTTGTTTTGGTAACAACCTTGTATTTCTGAAAAAATAACGTTCTAATTTATTGTTCATTTCTATCTTGGTAAATACGAGAGATTTTTTAGCTGCCATATCTGATACTTTGTATATGAAATTCATTGTATTTCATTGGTAATATTGTAAATGGGTAATCAAGGGTAGGTCGGTCAAAATCTTTCCTGGGTTGTTATTGGAGACTGTAATACGTTCTCCTATAGTGTGTTGGATTTCTTGATTTATTCAATTTAACTAATAAGATTTATATATTCTCCTTAACTATAATATTTATTTTTCTTCAAAACTTACTCGTCTTTTCATTTGAAGTAAGTATATTCATCTATTAATGATGATTTATCTCTGACGTTATCAGTTAATATGTGAGATTAAGTAGAAGAGTAGAAATATTGAAGGTGTCGGTGTAATGTTATTGTGGAGTGAGAAACTGGTATCTCTCAGATTATATCATTCTAAGATTAGTTGTAAATGGTCTTGGTTTTATGATTACAAGTATAGTGTAATTTAAGATAGATAATAACAATTCATTAATGTCTATATTTCTAGTTTCTAGCTATTTGTACTTTATACGTTACATCTCATTTTTTTATATACCCCATTTCTCCTAGTGAATCATAAGTTGTTAGGCTGCAAATATCGACGTGTATTCCATTTCTATATGACGAGTTTACTCAAACCTAACGAACTACATTATGATGCGACAACAGCTTCTCCTCTCACGACTATAATTAGTATGCGTATAAGTAATGAGATTATCATATCGTTTTTTGGTATCAGAATTTTATTATAAAAGTTTTAACATTATATCTTTACGCTGTTTGAGAGATTTATGATTATTTATATTAACAATGTGAAAAATAACTACGTACATATAATGTTGAGCATTACGTATTTCTAACTATTATTGGTGGGCTCGCAGGGAGGGCATACTCAGTACTAAGTAGATTAGAGCAATATGTTTTAGGGTTATAGGGAGTTTGGTCACTATGCAGGATTCACATCATAAATGTAGATCGAGGGACACTCGGTTTTACAAGTGTTATATTAGGTCTTCGGTCAGATTATAAGTTTAATTTACTACGCAGATATTAAGTACTATTTCACTATGGATCATAACTTGACATACACAAGAGATTTCTTTATGTTATTTAAATGAGTTATTTATAATGCTCTATTTGATATTAATTTTTCGGTGTAAGTTGTTGATTCCATACTTCGACGGTTAGTTATGATTTATTTGTAAAATTATTGCGCACACCTACGATCAACTGATCTAACACACGCTCGGACCTATTTATTATTTGTAGGGGTTATCATATGTAAGTATAGTTGTATATAGCTGAGTATGCGGCATGTGTGGTCAGGTGAAGGGTTTCGAGACAGCGAAAGCGTAAGAAACAGCAGGTAAGGGAGCTATTCTAGTTTCTTGAATCAGATAGGCTGTATGAAGTAGGCTCGTGGTGATATCCAGTTTGTATGATCGGGTACTAAAGTAAAGGGCTGGATGGTAGGTACAAGAAACAAGTACTAGATAAATGATATGTAGCTTTTTGTCAGCGCACCGATCTCAATTATTTCGTCGTTATCTTGACTGTGTGAATTTATACAACTTCATGGCACTAATAATATAATTCAAGCATTCTGATTCTTGCAGCATATACAGGTGTAATATCTTTATGTTAGATAAATATGATAAAAATCTTTCACGTAAGAGCTATCGATTTCTCATAATAATAATAATAATAGTGTGGTTTAGTCAATATATAAATCAATTCTGGATCATATTAGTGATGTTATCTCTTTAACGGTTGCTTTTTCTTTCCAGTTCCGACTGTCTGTGTTGGTAGTTTTGTGAAAGATCGGTATATGGGCAAGTAAGATTTTGGCAATGCTATTAAAAGACGGTATGTTTATTTTAGTTATACAAGAATAGTCTTAATTTATACTAGTTGGAGTATAACATTTAAAAGGGTATTTTAGTTATTTTTTGCTTGGAACGCATTGGGTGGTTGTATTGGGTATTGTCTAGGTTGGTTTTCTTGAAAAGGTCTATTATACAATGGGTAGAGTGTAAATGAATAAGAAAGAGGTAAAATCCGAGCTTCGCTGGTGGTGTGTATGTTTTGTTTATATACCTGGTGGATATTAATTCATTCAAGTACTCTTGAAATATATTTCGGTGGTATATAAAGATATACATTACATGAATGTGCATTAAATACTCTAAATTACAACTGAAGATTTGTTGCTTAAGTGTCTGTTCATCTTGTGTTCTGTCTTCATGTTTTCCAAATTCTGTGTGTGTGTGGTGTATTGTTATGTGTAGTGGATGTGTAAGTGTGTGTGTGGGCGCTTATGTTGGTGTGTCTGTTCATTTCCTTTTTATTTTATTTAAAAAAAAAATGATTATTTTACATTTTGGCTCGCCTCTAAGCATGTTTTTTTTTTGTTTACTAAAAGGACAATCGACTATTCATTTTTTTAATTTTTTTTATTAATATGTGTCTGAGATTAACATTCCAGATATCGTTTGATTGTTTTATGGGTGCGGGTGTGGTAAATTTATGTCATAAATCTCTGTTGTCTGTTAGCGAAGACATTATTAAACGACGCCGCTTAGTAACAATTAGTTGGTCTCGCTATGGTGAGTTTGTTAAATACAATGATTTGATTTTTTGCTTCAATTATTTACTGAGAAATGAATAGAGGATAAATTTTGGGATTTTTTAACAAAGAATGTGTTCATTTTTGCTTCTACATTTGGTAATTCAAATTTAAAATGGATGATAAATATTTTCGGATGATGTATGGTTATCTTTATAGAGTATCCGTGTGCGATTGTTTAGCTTCTGTATATCTGTTTAAAAACGACCGGCACCATTGACCTAACGAACGGATGGAAACGATGTAAACGGTACANTAAACGATAACCAGTCTAGGAGATAGAAAACTCTGTTAAACCTCAGTTGAGAAATTGACCTTGTATCACATCCTACTCGTGCGGGGGTTAATGATACACAGTTATCCCCTCACTTAGTTAAACCCCGCCCTGTCGGCTGGGGCGTTAGAATGCACCGACTGTACCTCTGCAGAGGGGTAAGACTCCCCCAATGGGGCCACCTGTTGGCCGTGGGTGGCGACCCGTGATGCTTAAGGATAGAGCCCAAGTGGATGAGCAGTTCATGACATGCAATACTCCACTTTGCCCTATCTAGGCTAGACGGGCG
>CM042175.1:17595842-17608342 GCA_023376005.1 Doryteuthis pealeii
CAATATTTGGTTGGTATCAGTGTTACTCGGATAAGTTAGCATTATAACAAATATAAATTGCTCAATACGTGGATAGAGCTGATTTAGTATAACAGAAATAACCTACTCTAATTTCGCGAAACTGTTTTCAACGGTAACAATTACAATTAACTCCCGCAGTTAACTGTAATTAGTCAATATCTTTATTAATTCAGTGGATTTAACTCTGAAGATCCTTATGGTGAAACTCGAGTATGTTATTTCTGTACACACTATAATACTATATATATATATATATATATTAAACAATATCAATGTGTATGGTTGGCGCCATTACACTTGAAAACGCAGTAGTGATCCAGCGTACCGTATTATTAGAAGAGTGCTCAATACCTGTGATAGAGCGTAAATGAATAAATAAATATGTATTTTAGTAGATATTTATTTTTATTGGAACAAGTCTGCTACCATTGGTTTCATGCTATGCAAGCTTAATTATTTAAGCGGAGCAATCGTCGGGCAGCGAAAACTTTTGAAAATCATTAAATGTTTTTATACAATATATATTTCATTATTTACATATATATATATTAAACAGTACATAAATATATAAACCTGGTTAGTGAAGATTGCATTAGGGAGAAACTGTCAGTAACTAGGAGTTTACTCCATATCCACGCTAACTTACCTCAAATATAAATGATATTGAGCACAGGCTGCTAAGAAATATATCACCCATATTATCCACAATATATATATATATATAAAGTAGAGTCGACGGGGTGGCCTAAAGTCGGTATCAGCCAGTCAGCGAGGGAGTCTATCCCCTTTTCAATAGTGCTAGACCAAGGAGATTGTTTTAGCATCTGAGGTGGAGCGCCACACCTACCATCAGTTCCTTACTTTACCGCACAGATCCCTGTGCTACTCATACGCTGAGTTGGCGGGGACCGGTATCGAACTATGAACCTCGTGGTTTCTAGCCGAACGCTCTACCGACTGAGCTAACCCGGATGCATGTTAAACAGAATATATATTTCAATATATTATGTATATATTAAAAATATATATATATATATATATATATATATATATATATATATATATATATAGAGAGAGAGAGAGAGAGAGAGAGAGAGAGAGAGAGAGAGAGAGAGAGAATGCGAATGTGTTGAGAATAGTCATGCAGGCAGAATAATATATCTGCGAAACGATAGGCGATAACGTTGCAAAAAGGGAAGCCACTTTTCACGCAGTGCGCATGCTCAGCGGGTTACATTAGATGACATTACCTTCACAGCGACAAGGTCCTTGGGAAAGAGAGGTCTTCAACAGCCTTTATGGCCCGGGGAAACAGATCCGGTCAGGCAATTCCAACTCCAATTATCTTTCTTTTAGCGACTTTTACGCTCTATTTAGTTTTCTTTCACCCCCTCGGGCTAAATGCGTTGACCAGTGAGGATCAGGATGTTGCATGTTCCATGTTCTTTTCCATATATATATATATATGTTGTATCTCTACTTATACATATGTATATATATTATTTATCTATTATATCTGTGTATATTATTTTTATATTAAAAGTTATATTACACACACGCACACACACACACACACACACTCATATATATATATATATATATATATATATATATATATATATATATATATATATATATTATCCAGTGCTGTGTTGTTGAAATACATTTTTTTTCTTTACAATATAACTCCATGTACATATCTATGCTTACTTTCTCCTATGTATGGTCAAAGAGAATTGCATGTGTACACTCACACACACGCATACACACACACACGCGCATATATATTATATATATATATATATATATATATATATATATATATATAATATATATATATATATTATATATATATATATATATTATCATTTTATTATGATATTTTATATTTAGACTTTGTTTGAAAATTGCATTCGCCGAGAACCTGTTAGTAAGAAAGCACTCTTGATTTCAATGCTACCCAACATATATATGTGTGTATGAGTATGTGTATGTGTATGTGTATGTGTATGTATGTGTATGTGTGTGTGCGTATATGTGTGGGCGTATGTGCGTGAATGTGTGTGTGTTTGTGTGAGAACACATGCATTGGATTTTATATATATGAAGTGTCCCTTGAAGAATACGAACAGAGCAATCATGTAGTTGATAGGGCTTGATATGGTCAACTGCTTGATCCCCAGTCTAGCCGTATTAAGGGCCTTAGTGGAGAGTTGCATGTCCTGATACATTTAGTACCAAGGTCACAGAGCGCTCAGACACCACAATTCTCTCCTCGGTCATTATGGGTCATCAACCAAGGCCCCATTGATGGTGGTGGATCATACTCCTCTGCAGAAGTGAAGTCGGCGCAGAGGCCCTAGATAAAAGAGGGGTGCAATATCTTCAAATTATAGCATCCACCTCGGAACACCTGGTTTACGGGTACGATATCGGCTCTTACCAACTGAGTAGCACAGATTGGATCTGCGGAAAACTGAAGAGCTGATGCTAGATGTGGCACTCAACCTCAAATGCAAACACATTCTCCCTTTGCATTTGAGGAGGCCTGTGACAAGGGAATAGACAGCCTCACTGTCCGGCAGGGAAGACAATAAACCCCTCCGTCTATTTTACTTACTATGGCCTCCGACGATTTCTCTCAATTTTATTGATTTCATAATGGGGAAGGGGTCACGTGGTGTAGTGGCTAACGTGCTTGACTGTTATATCATAGTAAGTAACTTTGAACTCCAGTCTGACTATAACGTTTACTTTTGGACTGAGGGCCAGCTTAGCTCAGTCGGTATAGCATCCGGTTAGGAAACACAAGTTTCCGGGTACAATACCGGTTTCTCGCCAAACAGAGATATGTGCAGTAAAGTGAGGTGCTGATAGTAGGTGTTGCACTCCACCTCAGACACAATAACAATATCCCTGGTCTAGCGCTAATGAAAAGGGGATAAACTCCTCGCTGTCTGGCTGATACCGACAATAGTCCACTCCGTCGATTTTACTTACTTTTTTATCCTTGGAAAATGAACCCCTCCAGCTATGGATTAAATAGTGCTTCTACTGTTTCTTTTACAAGGATGGCTTTGGAAGTAAAATGACCCCCGAATGATGATATGTCATTAAAGCCAAAAAAAAAAAAAAAAAAAAGCTCCACCCGGACGACGTAACTTACTTAATTTACACAGTCGATAGGAAAGAATTGGTGCACAATGAATGACACAAGCCCACTCACCGACTGATCTCGGGTTTTTCAAATTCAGAGTTTTCCTTCTAGACTAGTTACCATCCATGGTCAAAGAGCCCAGTCTCTCCTACTATTTCACCCATAACTGGAGGGAGAGTATATGGATTCATACCTTTCCCAAAAATTTTAGCGTTATGTTAAATGCAAACAGCCTTGTTTAGGATTTCAACTCTGGTCGACCAGACAATTTCCTACGACTTTAGCCATTATGCCTCACTTCTCTCTGTCTGTCTGTCTCTCTCCCTGTCTTTCTCTGTCTCTCTCTGTCTCTGTCTCTGTCTGTCTGTCTGTCTGTCTGTCTCTCTCTCTCTCTATATATATATATATATAAACTCTTTTCCAAACCACTGGGAAACCATTCCAAGGGCTTCCACTACAACTGGTACTACCTTTACCCCCATGTTCCACAGTTGTTTTTTGCTCAGTTCGCTGGCAAGGTCTAGGTGTTTGTCTATCTGGTCTCTTTCTTTCATTTTTGATGTAATCTACTGAAACGTTAAACCCCATTAGATGACAAGTTCTCTTCTTGTTAAATAACATTAGGTCAGATCCTATGACCGGCATTAAGAGATCCGTCTGTATCTCAAATACTTCTTCTTCTTCTTCTTATTATTATTATTATTATTATTATTATTATTATTATTCAGAATTGTCCGACCAATAGTATATACCCACAGGGTTACCGTGTACATTGCTGGCAACAGCTGCGGTACTTTCTCGGGCTCGTTCTTTTAGGTGAAATACCTTTCTTCGATCCTCTGAATTAAAGAGTTCAAGAGTTAGCCAGTTCATCCGGTTGTTCCTACGTTGACTGGTGGTACCACGAAATTGTCTGAGAGATATGCCTATATGACCAGTTTGCGATTCTCGAAATCTCGAATTCGGTCGAGCCCAGGTTCAGGTCCGACGGGACGAGATTGTCACTAGAAATTGAACTTCTACACGTGGAATCCCATGCAACTGATTTGTCACCCTCGGAGTATAAATATTTCATCTGGTCAGGTTGTTTCGGCACTCTCGGCCAAGGATTACGGTTGGTGATTTGATTGCTTGATTATTGTTGGGTCTAATAGTGTTACATAATCATTAGATACCTAATGATTATGACAATAGTGTAGAAATCATATTAGTGCAGCTGATGGCCTTGAGGGTGAGTGACGGCGCTTGATCTCGATCTCACCTTGCGTTCTGGGGATGGAACGTGAGAACCAGAAGGCTCCCTTCCGGCTTAAGGGGTAAGCAACTCAGTTAGTTAGAGTTAGAACTTAGAAGCGAAGCTAGCAAGATGTGAGTCTCACTGCGCAGATGTCTGGTCTGGGGGTCTACGAATAAAGTAACATCGTCGTAAATCGAAGTCTTGTGCTTATTACTAAAAACCACCAATGACACAGGGCTTCTGATAAGAAATGATCCCCAACAGAAACCAGACCCGAAGTCCCCAAGAAACACCACGACAAGACCAGACCAAGATAGATGATAGAAGAACCCAGCCGGCCAGAAGAGTAGGCGACCAGAGTAAGACGTAAGAAAGATATATAACATATACCTATTTAGTGCCGGTAAAGAAGGTATATAAAAATAGTGTATTAACTCTTGTGGCTTATTTAATACAAAATCTTCTTTTTTTTTTTAGACATATGATTTATTTAATCAATTTTTTGGTGTGAACATTTTTCATAAACATCACAAGCAAATATATATGTTGTATACCCTTTCTTACTTCTTACTTCTAGTCGTCTTTTCTTCTGGCCGGCTTTGCTATTCTGGTCGTCTAACATCTAGGTCTAGGTCTGGAATCTTCTAAGGTCTGTACTTTCTTGGGGACCTCGGGTCTGGTCTTCTATGGGGATTTCTCGTTATCAGAAGCCCTGTCATTGTTAGTTTTTAGATAATAAACACAAGACTTCGATTTACTTTTGATCTTATTTTATTGTTAATCCCCAAACCAGACGTCTGCGCAGATCCTTACATCCTACGAGCTCGGCTTCTAACTTCTAACTGACTTAAACTTACTATCCTTAAACCGGAAGACAGGGTCTTCCATGCCCTCCGGTTCTCACGATTTATCCCCGGAAGGCAAGGTGAGAGTGAGGTCAAGCGCCGTCACTCACTCTCAAGGCCATCAGCTGCACTAATCGCCATTATGTTTCTACACTACCTTATATAAGTATTAGGGATCCAATAATTATGTAACATATACACCCTCTTGGTGCAAGTATTTAAGTTTTAATGTAATGAAATATTATATTAAATTAGAAAGGCTAATGAAAATAAATAAGAATGTAGATAAAAGTATTTGAAACATAACGAGGTATAACCGACAACTGAAAGTTACTCTTCCATCAATTCCGTCTTTCATTGCTAAATATTTATATTTTAACTATTTAGTTAAAATAGGAAGTAAAACTAGTTATTTCTTCTTGTTAATCGATTTCTTTTAAGATTCATCCCCGAAATTTGTGCTCATAATAATTAATATGAAACAAAACAGTTAGAAATCAATCATGCCAAGCACATATTTATTAAAAATCAATTTTTTATTATCCATATACTAAGCACATATTTATTAAAATCAATTTTTTTTATATCAATATGCAAATAAACCTTCCCGTTCAAACTGTAAACCGCTATTTTGTTGTATATATAAATACAATTGCATGTTATTTGTACGTAGATAAGGCGAACAGTATTAATAAGTAAAAGTAAAGTCGTCGGGGCGGCCTAATGTCGGTATCAGCCAATCAGCGAGGGAGTCTATCCCCTTTTCACTAGCGCTAGACCAAGGAGATTGTTTTTGCGTCCGAATGTAAAACAATTTTATTGATAATTGAGGTTTAAATGAAAATAATATCATGGAGAATGTGACGTAAATAACTATTGTGACTTCGGTACTGATATAGTTTTGGTTACAGACAGACACACATACAATCTCCATTATAATAAAATGTGTATCAATAAATTATAAGAAACAACTTCATATGTATTAATAAACAAGTTGTTGACCCTCAGTTACCGCCTTCTAGCACATAATTTGCTAGACCAGATGTTAACCTTTAGGTACCGGCTTCTGAAACATACATGGATGCGCCCGCATGTTATGGTTATCGTCGTAGGAAATGGACTCGGCCACTCAAGGCTGTTTACATTTCACATTGGGCTAATATCTTTGGAAAATGTATGCATCCAACTATCCCGCTCCAGCTATGGGTAAGTTGTAGTGAAAACTGGGCCTTTTAACTTTGGTTAGGCAACCAAATTAGAAAACTTTGAATACAAACTGTTGCATACACGCCCTACTAATATACACGGCCGCACATGTCAAATAAGCAGGCAGAATTCAAACAGGCCGATTCGTTTTATAGTCAATTTCTGTTTCGAAAAAAAAAATGTTAAAACTCTAAAAAATAATATACAAACTTGTCTTTTTTCTTCAGATGCGCTTCACAATTTGTGACCGCTCATAAATTCTAAGACAAACCAGTTAAACCCAATTAAAGAAATTGACTTTGTGTCACATGCGACTCGTGCGGAAGGGTTGGTATAAAAGTGATTGAATTTTGCCATAAGACTATTTGCATAATATGGTCGGGATAATAATATAGGTACTAGGGCTTGACATGACCAGCCAATTACTTATTTATTTTTAAGGGATTTTTTTAAAAATCATAAAGTACTTTCCACGATTCCTCATTCTCCTCCTCCTCCACTTCTTTTTTTTTTCAAAGAGTTCTTAAATTACTTAGGTCAAGATTGGTACAAGGCCATTAACGGAGGGATGCGCACGGAAGAAAAAACTCTCAAGCAATAAATAATAATGTTTGCTTCTGACATGGTTCTCTACATATATTTACAAAGTTTTATCATATCAACTGCAAGGCCATAGCACAGGGTCATCTTTACGCAATAGTAGATGCTTTGTATAGATCCGAGTAAGTGATGGAAAGTTCTGTGCCCGACTAAAAAGGGAATAACCTAGAGCAATGAAATGTAAATACATGGTATAGTCAACGGGTAAGTATTGAACCTTGAAGAAATGGTGATTACTCCACATTCCACAGAGCTTCCAATTTCATTCAGTCATTCTTTCTTTGTTTGTTTGTTTCTTTCTTACCTATTTTCTTTCGTTCATTCCTTCCCTCATTTTTTCTCTTTTTCCTTTTTTTCTTTCTTGTACGCTTCTTTTTTTTCCTTCCCCTTCCAATTTCATTCATTCATTCGTTCTTTTTTTTCTTTTCTTTCTTTCTTTCTTTACATGTTTTCATTCCTTCCTTCCTAAATTTTTACTCATTTCTTTATTTCTTCTTTCTTCTTTCTTTGATTCCATAATTTCTTTCTTTCTTTCTTTCTTTCTTTCTTTCTTTCTTTCAGGTTGGCTTCTTTCCCCTCTTTCCTCACATTTTTATGTTTTCTTTCTTGTTTGTGTTCTTCTATAACTTCTTCTCTTTGTTTCCTTCTTTTTTTCTTTTATTTCTTGCACGTTTTCTTTCATTCTTTCCTCATTTATTTCTTCCTTTCTTTCTCCCTTTCTTTCTTGTTTTCCTTCTTCCTTTCAACATATGCAGTTTAACGTCATACCCAGAACAATAAGACCCTTACTCACCGCCTTATAGCACATATATGATAAAAAGAATTAGGGGGTTTGCCATGATGCCAATAGGGGTTGGACAACCCTATAGGTGTTAGAGATTGATATGTCTAGTCAATTGATCAGAAGGCGCCTCTCCGATCGACCGTCTAACCTAGGAAAAAGCTAAAGGGGAGTGTTGCAAGTCATGGACTGCTCAGTCACCTTGATTCCGCCCTCAAGCATCATAATATATTCCAATATATTATCATATACATATATTAGAATATATTAATATATATATTCATAAGAATGGACGCGTCGCCCCGAGTTCAAATCCTGGACGTGGTAATTGAATTTCATTTAGCGCTAATATCCTTGGGAAAGGTATGAATACTACTCTCCCTCCAGCTATGGATAAATAGTAGGGCAGACTGGGCTCTTTAACCTTGGTTAGGCAACCGTTATAGGAGAAGGAAAACTCTGAATTCAAACCTGCTGAACTCCGCTTAAGAAATTGACCTTGTGTCGCATCCTGTTCGTGTGGAGGGGTTGGCACATATATATATATTCATAAGAATCACCACCCTCGGCCAAGAGATGGTCCTATTTTACCCCTCTGGTGAGGTGCAGTCGGTATATTGTACATCCCTGGCCGAGAAGGCGGCTTAGTACCCAGGTCACAGTGTTCAGCAATCACAATTGTGCCTTCAGGCAGCCCTATTGATTCAGTCTTACTCCTTTACAGAGGTACAGTCGGTATATTCTACTGCCTCAACCGACAAGGTAGACTGGTGGTTTATACACTAGATGACACTAGGATGCGTGTGGTCTAATCATTAGAGTAAGAAATATACTCGTCCACCCGAGTTCAATTCCTGGACGAAGCTGTTTGCATTTCACATGACGCTAATACCGTTGGGAAAGGTATGAATCCAATTCTCCCTCCAGCTATGGGCAAATAGCAGGGCATAATGGCCTCTTTAACCATGGCTAGGTAACCAAGTCTAGGATAAGGAAAACTCTGAAGAATTCAAACCTGTTAAACCCTGCTTAAGAAATTGACCTTGTGTTACATCCTGCTCGTGCGGAGGGGTTGGTAAATATATATACACTAGATGACAAGGAAACCTTGAGTTCCTAAAGATTTCAGGTGCAGATGCATCTCTTTCCATTTTAAGGTCTTATTCATTTATTTCAAATCAATGTCATTATGTTCCTTGTTTAATTCTCATTATTCTCAATTAAGACCGAACGAATAATTTAGACAACATTAACCTGTATTTAAATTAGAAAATAAAATATTATTTTACTCCCTATAAATATAGCAACGATTTTGCATCTGGAATGCCGGTGGGTGGGGAGAATACAAACTTTCGGACACCCGGTTCTTGGTAAAGGAGAGCACCCAAGGCCGTGTGCTACTCCGTCGAATTCTCTTTGCCGCTTGAATAATTAACGTTCTGCTGAGTCAGGTAATTAGAAAAATTCCGTTACGCCTCGTTAATTACAAGAATACCTAACATTGGAACTCCCCATCCGACGAAGGAGAAGAGGGATGAGAGAAAGAATACGTTTGGCATTTTGAAAGCAGATTCACATTGGCTTGAATCGAACCTAATTATAGGAAAGGCTGACAATGCACTCAATGTTGGTGAACGACTAACATTTGAATATTCGCACTAGAGATGCACTGAGCCAATGTCAACATTGACAATGTAAGCATTCTTGTAGGATCAATTCAAAAAGGCCATATATTCAAGGATATATATATTATATATATATATAATATATATATATATATATATATAATATATATATATACATCAATTCAAAAACGAATATTATATATATAATATATATATATATATATATATATTATATATATGTATGTATATATATATATATATATATATAAAAATATGAAATATAAATGTATATATATATAAAATATGGCCTTTTTGAATTGATATATATACACACACACACCACACTCACGTATTTATATATATATATATATATATATATATATATATATATTCTTTTTGATATTATATACACATATATGTATCCTTTTTGAATTGATAGATATATAATTATTATGTATGTATATGTGTGTGTGTGTCTAATTTTATGTGTATGCGTATGCTTTTGTGTGGCGGAAATGTCCATCTATCTAGCTAGCCACGTCTTTTTTCTCATACACACACACACACACACACACACACATATATATATATATATATATATTATATATATTATATATATATAATATATATATATAAACACCTCTTCTCGAGTAAGATTCAGTACAGGGTCTATTTCTAAAGCGGAGTTTAACAGGTTTTCCTTCCCCTGGATTATTTCCAACCCAAGGTTAAAGAGCCCAGTCTTCGGTACTATTTACCCATAGCTGGAAGAGGAATAGTTTTATGCATACCTTTCCCAAGACTATTAGCACAATTGGAAATGCGAACAGCCTCGTGTGATTGAGTCCATTTC
This sequence comes from Doryteuthis pealeii, assembly GCA_023376005.1. NCBI lineage: Eukaryota > Metazoa > Mollusca > Cephalopoda > Myopsida > Loliginidae > Doryteuthis > Doryteuthis pealeii. The sequence goes on from CM042175.1 coordinate 17,606,168, forward strand.
CTACGATAATGAAAATAACTCACGGGCGCTTCCATATGCCAATGCGCAGCCGAGCCAGTATTAGTTCTTTCTCTCGGGATTTGCTATATGCCGGTATTTTGTGAGCATTCCTATGTGTCAGACTAAGCAAGATTTGTAAATAGCAAGCACTACCTCAAATCTAAATAGAGGAGAGAGAGAGAGAGAGAGAATGGAAAAGAGAGGGTTACATAGAGGAGAGAGAGAGAGAAGGAAAAGAGAGGGTTAAATAGAGGAGAGGGAGAATGGAAAAGAGAGGTTACATAGAGGAGAGAGAGAGAGAAGGAAAAGAGAGGGTTAAATAGAGGAGAGGGAGAATGGAAAAGAGAGGGTTACATAGAGGAGAGAGAGAGAGAAGGAAAAGAGAGGGTTAAATAGAGGAGAGGGAGAATGGAAAAGAGAGGGTTACATAGAGGAGAGAGAGAGAGAAGAGAGAAGGAAAAATAGATGGTTAAATAGACGAGAGAAAGAGAGAAGGAAAAGAGAGGGTTAAATAGAGGAGAGAGAAAGAAGGGAAAGAGAGGGTTAAATAGAGGAGAGAGAGAGAGAGAGAGAAGGAAAAATAGATGGTTAAATAGACGAGAGAAAGAGAGAGGGAAAAAGAGAGGGTTAAATAGAGGAGAGAGAAAGAAGGGAAAAGAGAGGGTTAAATAGAGGAGAGAGAGAGAGAGAGAGAGAAGGAAAAAGAGAGGGTTAAATAGAGGAGAGAGAGAGAGAAGGGAAAAGAGAGGGTTTACATAGAGGAGAGAGAGAGAGAGAGAGGGAAAAAGAGAGGGTTAAATAGAGGAGAGAGAGAGAGAGAGAGAGAAGGAAAAAGAGAGGGTTAAATAGAGGAGAGAGAGAGAGAAGGGAAAAGAGAGGGTTACATAGAGGAGAGAGAGAGAGAGAGAGAGAGGGAAAAAAGAGAGGGTTAAATAGAGGAGAGAGAGAGAATGGAAAAGAGAGGTTACATAGAGGAGAGAGAGAGAGAGAGAGAGAGAGAGAAGGAAAAAGAGGGGTTAAATAGAGGAGAGAGAGAGAGAAGGGAAAAGAGAAGGTTAAATAGAGAGAGAGAGAGAAGGGAAAAGAGAAATAGAGGAGAGAGAGAGAAGGGAAAGAGAGGGTTAAATAGAGGAGAGAGAAGGGAAAGAGAGGGTTACATAGAGGAGAGAGAGAAAGAGAGAAGGGAAAAGAGAGGGTTAAATAGAGGAGATAAGTGTGAGCATGCATCCTCCTACCCCTCCTCCTCAAGGTCAATTTCTTAAGCGAAGGTTTGAATTTAGTGTTTACCTTCTCTTAGACTGGTTGCCTAACCAAGGTTAATGAGCCCATTCTGTCATACTATTTAACCTTAGCTTCAGGGGGATTGGGTGGATGCATACCTTTCCCAAGTGTATTAGCGATATGGAAATGTAAACAGCCTCGTCCAGTAATTGAACTCTCATCGCCGAGTCCATTACACTACACAACTCCACGGCATAACTGCTTTTTGTGGTGTGCTTTTTCTAGGATTTGTTCAGGTCAATTCCCAAAATAGCTACCCACACACACATACACACACACACACATATATATATATATATATGTGTGTGTGTGTGTGTGTGTGTGTGTGTGTGTGTGTGTGTGTGACTTAATAAACTAAGCAACTACAAAAAACTGCCATAAACCTCCAAAACGAATAAAACTCGCAACTAAAAAACGATAGCCCTGAGGACGACTAGTGACATTTGAAAGCGTCAGGTTAAAAAATATGAGACACCTTCTCTACCATCTGGACACTCCTCTATGAAAAACTAAAAGAAAACTTGATCGTCCATACTTAAATGCGTCATAGAAAATAGAGCTATAATAATTGTAGAATAAATTATGGGTCCACCACGGTTTTACTTCTTCAGGGTCTCATCAAAAACCTGGGTTTAATTGGACTAAATCCCATTGCTACTATTAATACTTTGTAGAAATGTGACTTATACCTGTGATATATATATATATATATATATAAGGATACTATTAGTTTCGCATAAAGCCCTGAAGAGCTTTATGCGAAACTCATAGTAGGTTCGTCTGACTCAGTAGATATCCTTATTACTTGGCTCTACTTAGGTATCGAGCACTTTTTACAAATTAGCTTCTCCTAGCGGTTATATGAATATATATATATCTTATATACATATATAT
>CM042175.1:17610842-17645842 GCA_023376005.1 Doryteuthis pealeii
TATATAAAAGTAATTGGTAATTTGCTTGAAGCATTGTTAAGTATGTTATAAAATAATAAAATTCGAAGGCAATACAATGCGTAAAAAATAAAGACAAAAAGATGTTTATATGTCTAATCGATTTCAAAGCGAAGCTTTATCGTCAGAGACGGATTTCAGAAATGACGTGCTTATGTTTTGTTTTTTTATATATTTGTGTGGTTATAATTTCTCTTCTTATTTCCTTTTCCTCTCCTTTTTTCCTCTCTTTCTTCTTCTCCTCCTTTATGAATGGGCGAATAACTGTAATTTCTTATTTCTCTCTTTTCTTTTTTTTTCTTTCTTAAAAGTTTGTTGAGAACAAGGCTGACATCGGTAAGATGTTGCAATGTCGCAATGTGTAGCAATGTGTAGCAACGGTGTGAGCGTGTCATAATTTCAAAAACAAAAGTGAACAAATGAATAAAAACCGTTAATAGAAATTTTTTTTTTTTTTTTTTTAACATACTTAGCTTTTGTTTCGCTTTCACCTTTCATTTCTTATTCTTTCTCCCTCTCTTTCTTTTTTTGTGTTATTTCTCTTCTTTTTCTTTTTTTTTTTTTTTTTTTTTTTTTTTTTTTTTTCCCTTTATCCCCTTTGTTCTCTAATTTAAATTATTTTTTTATAGTAAATAAGTAAATAAAAGATTATCTTAAATTATGTATTAGTATTGATAGAAAAAATAAATGATTCTTTTTTATTATTATTATTTTTTTTTTTTTTTTAAGAAAATATCTTTTATGAGTACTTTTTTCTCTTTTTCTTTTAAACTTAAATAGATTAAATATTATATTAATTATATATTAAAATAATTACATATTAGGATTGATGTAAAATTCAAAACAATAAAAATAAGACAAACCATTCCCCCCTTAAATTTCAGATAGATTAAATATCATAAATCAAATATTTGAATTACAAAAGGCATAATGTACTGCTTCAATTATATATTTTATTTAACTATTTTTTTTTTTTCATTCTTTTGTTGTTATTATTTATTCTTATTTTTTTTTTTTTTTTTTTTCCCCACTTTTCCTTAAATATTTATTAATAGTTCTAGACTGACCGTACTCCTAAGAGGGTATTATGGTTTAAAGAAATAGTGTCATGGTTTAAAGAAATAATGTCATGTAAAGGAGTTAATACGTATGTCAATATTGTTAAATTAATCGTAATTAATTTTTTTTATATTTCTCTATTATCTTCTTTTCACTCTCAATCATCCCATCACTATATATATATATATATATATATATATATATATATTATATTTTTAATTAAGAAAAAAAAAAAAAAAAAAAAAAAAAAAGGCTATATATGAAACGTGTAAATTTAGTTAATCGTGTATTCTGAGTTTAATTCTAATCTATTGATAGTTGGTAGGTTTAAAATTTATGGTAGGGAAAATTATATATATATGAGAGAACATGTGTACTAAATAAACTAAAACCTATATATGGAACGTGTAAATTTAGTTAATTATGTATTCTGTGTTTAATTCTAATCTATTGTTTATATTAGGACCTAATTTAGCTATTAATAAACTTTCTCTAATTCTGAGATTACCAATGTTGCGTATTATAGCCTCTATCTTAACTGAAAAATTGTTGTCCTTATTTTTGCATTTGATTAGGTGTTTATGGAATGAGGATGCACGTGTGTGGATGTGTTCCTTGATTCTAATGTGGAGGGGTCTAATTGTACTACCTATGTAGAAATTAAGGCATTTGGAGCAAGTTAGACGGTAAATTGTATAGGTCTTGTGGCATAAGTTAGGGTCTTTTATTGGGCAGTTGGTTAGTGAGCATGGTGTAATAACATTTTTATGTTTTATTGTTAGATGTTGGCGTAGTGAGGGTCCAGAGTGGGCTAGTTGGATATCTAGTCCCTCTCTATGAATAGCCTTGCGTATTTGTTTAGTGATTGTTTCACTGAAATGTGGTAGTTTCAGGAAACAGGTGTTAGAGTGTGTGTGTAGTGTCCGTGTTTTTCTGTTATTTAAATGGCGTATATATGAAGTTGGGTAGCCATTGTTTTTGAGGGTGTTCATAAAGTGTGCAGTGTGAGTGATTCTGTCTGTTTCTTCACTACATCTATTGTGTATTCTATTAATTTCATTTATGATGTAACTAGTCTTGGAACTGAGTGGAAGAGCTGATTTGAAGTGTACAAAGAGATCCTTAGTGGTGTTTTTTTTGTAGAAGCAAGTGTAAATTTTGCCTGTAGGTGATATTCTTATTCTAAAATCTAGAAGTGCTAGGGAACGAGTGCTATCTGGATGTTCTATTTGGAATTGGATGTGGTTGTCTATACTATTGAATTTCTCAGCTATGTCATTGGCTTCTTCTTTAGATGATGTTAATATAAGTATATCGTCAATATACCTGGTGAAGAAAATGCATGATGGGCAGATGGTTAGTGCTCGTCGTTCCAGTGTATCCATGTATGCAATGGCCAATATTCCTGAGATACTGGATCCCATGGGTAATCCTGACATTTGTTTATATATATGTCCGTTAAATGTGAAATAGGTGTTGTCTACTATAATGGATAGTAGTTGGTGTATGTCCGCTGTAGTTAGATTGTGACAGTATAGGTTTTGAGAGATGATATGTTCCGATATGAGGTCAACCGCTGGTTGTGCAGGTACTGTGGTATACAGTGAGACCACATCTAAACTGAATGTGTAATTATTTTGTTTAAGTACTCCAGTATTTAATTGTTGTAGTCTATGGATGACTTCATCGGAGTTTTGAACATGTCCTGGAAAGGTGGATAGTAGAGGTTTCAGTATTTGTGAGAGAAGCCATGATATCTTGTAAAGAGGTCCTTCCAAGCTGGAAATGATTGGTCTGATCTGAAGTGTTGAGTCAGTTTTGTGAGTTTTAATGAGGTGGTAGAAAGTGGGTAGTTTACTGTTTCTAGTGATGAAGTTATTCTTGTATTTACTATATATATTTCTATGTCTACATATGTTAATCCATGTACTGTTGATTAAATTTTCAATTTGTGTTGATTGAATGTTTGTTACTTCTGAATAAATGTTGTTATTATTAAGGTGTTCTAGAGCCAATTGGTTATAGGTATTCTGGGAAATGACGCAAAATTCCTTACCTTTGTCGGAGGGTAGGTATATAAGTTCCTTATTTTTCAATGTTGATAGAGTGTGTCGTTGAGTATTAGATAAATTTGTTTGTGGTGTCCTTGTATGTCTTTTCAGTATGTCGAATATTGATCTCTTGAGTCTTGATAATTTAGAGTCCAATTCTTTGTTGGCTGGAGGTGGGTGTATAGGGAGATCTAGAGTGTAGGTGGGAAATGTGTTAACAGTGGTTGTTGTTGTTGTGTTATGTTCTTCTTGGATTTTGGATAACCATTTGAGTTGGTAGGCCGTTCTGCAGAAATTGGTTTCAATATCGAGTAGAAGTTTGTTATTCAATTTCTGTGACATGATAAATTTAGGCCCGAGACCGAGTAGCTCCAATTCATCATTCGAAAGAGATTTTGTTAGGTCTGTTACTTGGGGTGTTGGAGTTAAAGTTGCATCATCAGATATGTACATCTTATGTTTTATGTTGAAGTCTGCATGGTGTTTATTATGTCGCTGTTGTTGTTTTTTGTGTAACCACGTGAATTTTTTTTATAAGACGTTTCTTGTTGTGGTCAACACAGTTGTGGTAGCCTTGATTAACAGCCGATAAAGTAGTATTCAATAGTGATCTGGAAGTTATGGACAGTTTCGGTAGTAGTTGTTCATATTCCTTAATCTGTTACGATTAATTTAACAATATTGACATACGTATTAACTCCTTTACATGACATTATTTCTTTAAACATGACACTATTTCTTTAAACCATAATACCCTCTTAGGAGTACGGTCAGTCTAGAACTATTAATAAATATTTAAGGAAAAGTGGGGAAAAAAAAAAAAAAAAAAATAAGAATAAATAATAACAACAAAAGAATGAAAAAAAAAAATAGTTAAATAAAATATATAATTGAAGCAGTACATTATGCCTTTTGTAATTCAAATATTTGATTTATGATATTTAATCTATCTGAAATTTAAGGGGGGAATGGTTTGTCTTATTTTTATTGTTTTGAATTTTACATCAATCCTAATATGTAATTATTTAATATATAATTAATATAATATTTAATCTATTTTTTTAAAAGAAAAAGAGAAAAAAGTACTCATAAAAGATATTTTTCTTAAAAAAAAAAAAAAATAAATAATAATAAAAAAGAATCATTTATTTTTTCTATCAATACTAATACATAATTTAAGATAATCTTTTATTTACTTATTTACTATAAAAAAATAATTTAAATTAGAGAACAAAGGGATAAAGGGGAAAAAAAAGAAAAAAAAAAAAAAAAAGAAAAAGAAGAAAATAACACAAAAAAAAGAAAGAGAGGGAGAAAGAATAAGAAATGAAAGGTGAAAGCGAAACAAAGCTAAGTATGTTAAAAAAAAAAAAAAAAAAATTTCTATTAACGGTTTTTATTCATTTGTTCACTTTTGTTTTTGAAATTATGACACGCTCACACCGTTGCTACACATTGCTACACATTGCTACATTGCAACATCTTACCGAATGTCAGCCTTGTTCTCAACAAACTTTTAAGAAAGAAAAAAAAGAAAGAGAGAAATAAGAAATTACAGTTATTCGCCCATTCATAAAGGAGGAGAAGAAGAAAGAGAGGAAAAAAGGAGAGGAAAAGGAAATAAGAAGAGAAATTATAACCACACAAATATAAAAAAAACAAAACATAAGCACGTCATTTCTGAAATCCGTCTCTGACGATAAAGCTTCGCTTTGAAATCGATTAGACATATAAACATCTTTTTGTCTTTATTTTTTACGCATTGTATTGCCTTCGAATTTTATTATTTTTATATATATATATATATATATATATATAAGGTGTGTCATAAAAGTATCGAGATTTTTTTTTACTTTTTGACACACCTTGTATTCTGAAAAAATAACGTTCCATTCATTCCTCATTTCTATCTTGGTAAATACAGCTTTAAACTTGCTACTTTTTTGACACACCTTATTTTCTGAAAAAAATAATAATTGGAACTTTATTTTTAATAAGAATACAAGGTGTGTCAAAAAGTACAAAAAATCTCAATACCTTTTTGACACATTTTGTATATATTACTTGATTGATTCCTATATATATGATTTGATTTTCATTAAATTCACGAGTATTAATAGATATTCGTGAATGACCCTCAGCCATCGCCTTCTAGTACCTATATGATAAAAAGTGGAGGCACGATGTGTAACGATTATCGTCGTAGGAAATTGGCACAGCGTAACGTTCAAAGCGTGGTTAAAACTGTTTCCTATTGCGCTAATTCACTTGGAAAAACTATGCATCAAAATATTCTCCCTCAATCTATAGATAAATACTAGGAAAGACTCGTCTCTCTAGCCTTGATTAGGAACACTCGAGGTTTAGGATAACAATTCAAACCTGTTAAAATCCGCACAAGAAATTGACCATGAGTCGAATCCTGCTCTTGCGAAGGTGTTGTTAAAAGCATGAAACCATACTACTGTTTCTCTGAATGTTTGAGATGACGCTTGAAGATTAGTATTATCTGCGTTATTCGGACTATTGTCCCCATCTTCATTGTTATTTGTACAACGTTTCGGCCGATATACCCCCCGGCCTTCTTCAGGGATGGCTCCCGAATACGACAAGAAAGTTCCCGAGTTCGAAAAGAAGGTTCCCGAGTCCGAGAATGTTCCCGAGTCCGACAAGAAATACCTGAAGAAGGGTATATCGGCCGAAACGTTGTACAAATAACAATGAAGATGGGGACAATAGTCCGAATAACACTAATAATACTAACCATACTACTGTGTACATATATTTGTATTAGATAGGAATACTTGAAACCTTATGACTGTGTACAAGGTATTAGATAGAAATACTTGAAACCATATAAAAGTAAGGTCGTCGGAGTGGCCTAAAGTCGGTATCAGCCAATCAGCGAGGAAGACTATCCCCTTTTCACTAGTGCTAGACCAAGGAGGTTGTTTTTGTGTCTGAGGTGGAGCACCACACCTACCACCAGCTCCTTACTTTACCACACAGATCCCTGTGCTACTCATACGTTAAGTTGGGAAGGGCCTGTATCGAATTAGGAACCTTGCAGTTTCTAGCTGAACGCTCTACCGACTGAGCTAACTCGAATGCTAAAAATCATAAAATTGTATACAAATTATAAGTATTAGATACGAATGCTTGAAACCAAATAAATGTGTATAAATTATTTGTATTAGATAGGGATGCTAAAAACAATATATTACTTAAGCGCGATTCAATTTAGAATTTTCCTTTTCATTGACTGTTGCCGATAACCATTACACCTCGCGCCTCTATGCTTAGAAGCTATATAAATGTGCAAATAAATGTAACATTGAAAATATATTTATAATTATCTGGAGAGTATGCCTGGAAGCTGGACAAAAATAAGACGTGAAAACTATGTACAGCCACCTGCCCCATATTACACGAACCATCCGTGTAAGGCGAGCAAGACACGCTAGGTACTACTGGAGAAGCAAGGATGAACTCGTTGGCATTCTTCTGTGGACGCCATCACATGGACACAACAAATAGGGCGTCGTAAGTAAGATGTACTTAGACCAACTGGGCGGATACTGGATGCTGCGCAGAGGACATCCCAATGATGATGGATGGTAGGAACGGCTGGCGTGAGATTGTCATGATATCTGCTAGCGCGACATGGTGATAATGATGATTTACAAATGAATCAAATGCCGATATTAAATAACCCATAAATGTTTTGTTATACCGTTAACCAAACACGCCCAAACAAACCGCATGGCTACCTTAATTCATTCAGGCAATTCTGATTGTCATATATAAATGTTTGTTTACTATTCTTCTATACTTCTCTCTAATAATAATTCTCTTTATTGTGGTCTTCCATCCTGACGTCTGTCTGTCTGTCTGTTAGACTCCTGTTTGTTCTATTCACGTAAACGCTGCTTGCGTTTGTATGTGTGTGTGCTTTTTTTTGCTTTTTCTGTTGTAGCATCGTTGTTAAATAGATAATGACAGAGAATAGCCAACCAGACAAAGACATCCGGTGATTGTCCATGATCAAACGTCAAAACTTCATTATTAGCCGATCGTCCCTTGAGTGGGCATCATTGGACGACGGACTCTGATTATGACAAAAAGAAATAATGGTGCCAATGAGTTGGCGAGAAAGCGAAAGTGAAAGTGAAACTAGGCGGAAAACCAACATCTGTAACACCATTTTCATTATTATATCACTTAAGCTTTTCACACCCGTTAGTCGTCTTTCAATAGACTCTGGTATATTATCATTATTTCACTTGCGAGTTTTTCACACAAGCCTTAACTGGTGGTCATTGACGGATGTCTGAGTGACAACACGTCATCTCAGGTCTCCAGCACTCTCCTTGGTATTCTAGCCGCTTAACAATTCTGTTGTTTGGATGGTCTCGATTCGGTAATCCTTAACCCTTTCCTCGTAAATTCCTACCATAAAATGAACTGAACCTTCATTTTATGTCCGTGTTTTTGCAATAAATGTTTTATTTTTCTTGCATTTGTTATTTTACAATACTAGATATATTTTCTTTATTCGTTAAAGAATAAAGAATAAAGACAATATATCTAGTATTGTAAAATAACTGGTGCAAGAAAAATAAAACATTTATTGCAAAAACACGGACATAAAATGAGGGTTCAGTTTACTTCATGGTAGGAATTTACGAGGAAAAAGTTGAGGATTACCCTCGATTCTTCCTTTAATTTACAATTCCTCCCGTCTGTTTTTTAAACTCTAGGACACCGTTCCAAGAGCACCTACTACAATTGGTATCACTTTCACTCTCATATACCAAATATATATATTTTTTTGTAGGAAGCGCGTGGTGTAATGGACACGTCGCCTCGAGTTCAAATTCTGGACGTGGTAATTGCATTTCACTTAGCGCTAATACTCTTGGGAAAGGTATAAATCCTACTCTCTCTCCAGCTATGGGTAAATAGTAGGGCAGACTGGGCTCTTTAATCTTGGTTAGGCAACCGGTCTAGGAAAAGGAACACTCTGAATTCAAACCTGTTAAACTCCGCATAAGAAATTGACCTTGTGTCGCATCCGGCTCGTGCGGAGGGGTTGGTAAATATATATACCAAAGGTTGTTCAGTTGTCTGGCAATGTCCCGTTATTTGTTAATTTTTTCGTTTTATGTCACCTTCACTCAGTGATCTTCTTATCAGTTACGTAATTACTCAGTAATGAGTTCGATCCTCTCAAAGTGCCTTATTTGTCACTTTGTGTCAGATCTAAGCTACACTTTGTAAATAGGTATAACTTTCTTTCTGGACGCCGCTTATGTAATAGGATTTTTCGGTTCTCACTGGATTAGGTTCGTCATTCATTCGTCTAGTTATACGTCAAAACAAGCTAAAATTACTTAATCATTATTATACAGTAAGATAGACAAGCCGACCATTTTCAGTGATACGGATTCTCACTAGGTGCCTTATATTTCAGGCTTCCTGCTCAATAGTAAATTATGACTATAACTTTCTTTGTTTCTTTCTTCTTTTATTTCTTTGTTCTCTTTTTTTACGTTCTTTCTTTACGGTTATTCTTTTTCTTTCCTTCTTTTTTCTTTCTTTTTGCTATCTCTTCTCTCTTCCTTTCTTCCTTTTTTCCTTCTTTCCTTCCTTCCTATATTTCTTTCTTCCTCCCTTCCTTTTTCTTCTTTTTTACTCCTTCCTCCTTTCGTTTCTACACAAAGTTTATTCCTTTTTACTTTCTTCTGTTTTATTTCCTTCTACTTTCTCTATTCATTTCTTCTTCCTTTCTTTAATTCATTCTTCCTTCCTTTCTTTCTTTCTTCTTTTTACGTTCTTCTTCTTCCTCTTATTCTTCCTTCCTCTCCCTCTCTCTTCCTTTCTTCTTTCTTTCTTTCTTTTTTTCTTTTTTCTTTTGTCTTCCTTCCTTTCTATTTAATTTTCTAATGTTTCTTTTTTCCATCCTTCTGTTTTATTTCCTTTTTAATTTCTTTATTCATTTCTTCAGACCTTTATTTCTTTCTTTATTTCTTCCTTTTTATTTCTTTTTTATCCTTTACTTTCTTCATTTCTTTCCTCCTTCTTTCCCTCTTGATTTCTTTCCAATTTTTATTTCTTTATTCTTTTTGCCTTCTTTCTTCTTTTCTCTTTTATTTTCTTTCATCCTTATTGTCTTCTTTCATTTATTTTTCTTTGTTCTTTCTTCCTACATTTTTCTCAATCTTTATTTCTTTTTGCCATCTTTCCATTTTTCTTTCTTTCTTTCTTTCTTCCTTTCTTTCATTATTTCTTCTTCTTTTTCCTTCCTTTCTTTCATCCTTCCTTCTTTCATTCCTTTCTTCATTATTCTTTTCTCTCTTTATTCCTTTCGTCTCGATCTTTATTTCTTTTTCTTCTATCCTTGCTTTTCTTTCTTATTTTCATTCCTCCTCATTTCATTCTTTCATTTATTTTCATTTTTCTTTCTTCTCCCTACCTTTTATTCTCAAACTTTATTTCTTTATTTCTTTCGCTTTTTTCTACCGCATTTTCTCTCTCTCTCCTCTCTCTCTCTTTCTCTCTCTCTCTCTCTCTCTCTCTCTCTCTCTCTCTCTCTCTCTCTCTCTCTCTCTTTCTCTGCCTCTTTCTTTCTCTTTTTTCCTTCCTTCCTTCCTTCATTGCCTTTTCCTTTTTTCCTTCCTTCCTTCCTTCCTTCCTTCCTTTCCTCTCGAACTTTATTTATATTTTCTTTCCTTCTGTTTCTTTCTTTCTTTCTTTCTTTCCAAACGTAAATAATTTCCTTTATTCATGACGGGCACTATGCCTGTTACTTCATAATGTCTAATAGCTGTACCTGCCAGCGAGTGATTAGGTCCGGCGGAAATGATTCATTAAGGTACCGGTCAGCAGACATGCGCAAATGGATGTTATTGTCACCAAGTTTGGATGTGACGGTAATGGTGATGAGGTCGGCGCCAATTGTAGCCACGGTGATTGTGTCTGTATAAAAGATAATGGTGATTGCAAGACGATGGGGGTGGTGGGGGTGGTGTTGGGGGTGGGGAGACATTGGTGTTTAGTCAGAAGGTTTTTCGATGGACACACTTGTGGCTAGTCATCCTGATATGGATGAATGTAAAGATAGAGATGGTTGTAAACCGGTAGAGGGTTAATCTTTCTAGATAACGGTAGTAATAAAAGAGATTAAAGACAGTGGGGGGAACGATGGGATAAGAGGAATGATGAGAGAGAAAGAGAGAGAGAGAGAGAGAGAGTGTGTGTGTGTGTATGGGTGGGTGTATGTGTGTGTGTGTGAGAGAGAGAGACTAAAAGGAGGAATAATATGGAGAAGGAGTGTGGAAATGGAGAAGAAGAAGAAGAAGAAGAAGAAGAAGAAGAAGAAGGAGGAGGAGGAGGAGGAGGAAAAGAAGAGGATGGGGTAGAAGAAGAAGAAGAAGGAGGAGGAGGAAAAGAAGGAGGAGGGGGTGGAAGAAGAAGAAGAAGAAGAAGAAGAAGAAGAAGAAGAAGAAGAAGAAGAAGAAGAAGAATGAATGTATAGAAAAATGAAGAATGAAATATATGAAGAATATAAGAAAAAAAAAGAAACTAAGAAAGAAATAAAGAATAAATGAAATAAAACTACAAAAACGAAGAGGAAAATGTAAAAATCAAGGTGCGAGGGAGAAGAAGAAGAAGAAGAAGAAGAAGAGAAGAAGAGAAGAAGAAGAAGAAAAGAAGAAGAAGAAGAAGAAGAAGAGAAGAAAAGCTTAATAAGACTACAAAACGTAGGGAAAAAATCGAGGAAAAAGAGAAGGAGAGAGAGACAGATAGACAGAAGAAGAAGAAGAAGAAAAGAAGAAGAAGAAGAAGAAGAAGAAGAAGAAGAAGAAGAAGAAGAAGAAGATACAAAACGTAGAGAAAAAAAATAAAAATTAAGGTAAGAGAGAAAGAGACAGACAGAGATAATAATAATAATAATAATAATAATAATAATAATAATAATAATAATAATAATAATAATAATAATATAATAATAATAATAATAATAATAATAAGAAGAAGAAGAAGAAGAAGAAGAAGAAGAGAAGAAAGAATTGAAAAGAAAAAGGTTACATAATCGAAAAAATGGAAAAGAAAGGAGAATACAAGGGAAAAAAGATTAAAAAGAAAGAAGAAAGACCCAATAAGACTACAAAAAGGTAAAGTAAAAAGAACAAATTAAGGTGAAAGAGAGAGAGAAAGAGAGAGGAGGGGAGAGAGAGAAAGAAAAAAGAGAAGAAAAATAAGAATATATGATCGTAGTAGTAGTAGTAGTTCTTGTAGTAGTAGTAGTAGTATTTGGTAAATGAAAAAGAAAAGATCAATGGAAGAAGAAGGTGAGTGTATAGAGAAAGCGAAAACTGTATTATCCATTGCTGCTGTCGATTAGAATGTGAATGACGAATGAAAATGATAGCAAAGGGCACAATAACTGATATTAATGGCGTTTGTAGAGGAATCGAATTGTCCACAAGAGCACGGATATTCATAAAGGCTTTGATGTCGATCCTACTGAATATCAGAAATGATATTGTTAATACGGACTTTATCAAATATGAGAATCATCAAATGAGAAATCACGTTCCCGAATAGATTCAGTTATAATAAATATGATGATAAGGATCTTAATATAATGGAGCAAGTGTTAGTGATTTCTATATTTTATCAGCAATCAAAATATTCGACCTGAGAAAACTGGCCTTTAACTGGCGTACATATCCAGTGGGCCGAGTTATTATATTCCTATATTGATAGATCAATTGATTGTTTGGTTGGTTGATTGCGTGGGCGGTTGGTGCGTTTGATGGATTTTACGGCATGTCAACACTTATTGGGTTATTTTATGCCGAAATATTTTTATTTTAATCATTCTTGTTGGGTGTTCAAATTTATTTTAGCTCATTTCCATTAAACACAATATTTAAAACTCATTTCTTATCTATATTACCCTGACACGTGTAATATATTTACCAACCCCTCCGCACGAGCAGGATGCGACACAAGGTCAATTTCTTAAGCGGAGTTTAACAGGTTTGAATTCAGAGTTTTCCTTCTCCTAGACCGGTTGCCTAACCAAGGCTAAAGAGCCCAGTCTGCCCTGCTATTTACCCATAGCTGGAGGGAGAATAGGATTCATACCTTTCCCAAGGGTATTAGCGCTAAGTGAAATGCAATTACCTGACACGTGTATAATATATTTGTATTAGATAGTAATAGTTGATACTATATAACTGTGTACAATTTATTTATATTAGATATGAATGTTTGAAGCTATTCAACTATGTGCAACTTATTTGTATTAGATAGGAATGCTTAAAACCATACGAGTATGTGTTGGATTGGGATATTTGAAACCATATAACTGTGTACAACGTATATGCATTTGAGAGGAAATACTTACCTAATATATCAGCCTCGGCTGGGGGCCCAGTGGGCTTTGGCCACTGGACTGGTAGAGTACAATTGATAGCGTCGATCCCAGGGGCCATCCCCGAGGCAATACCTGCTCCCTTGATTTAAAGGGGAAGGGCTGGGTTTATTGCTCAGCGCCTGAGGGGCCCCCTTGAGAGGGAATGCCGAAGGGATCGACGCAATTTTTGTTAGCCCACATAAAAATGAGACCTTTGTGTCCAGCCCATACAAGTGGGGCATCAGGCAAATACCTATATGTATTTGAGAGGAATGCTTACAGCTATAAACTGTGTGCTATGCATTTGTAGTTGATAGGAATACTTTTATCCATATAACTGTGCAAACAAATACAACAATAAAAACATATTGGATTGTGATTGGACTTCTTTGTATTGGATTGGAATATTTGAAACCATATAACTGTGTACAACGAATATATATTTGAGAAAAATGCTTAAAACCATACAACTGTGTGCTATGCATTTGTAGTCGATAGGAATGCATTTGATTATATAACTATGCAAACAAATAGAACTATAACATTTATAATTATAACCAAATATTTACAAATGAATCAAATTCTGGCATTAAATGACTCATAAATGTATGTTTATACCCTTAATCAACCCCCCAAAAAAAACCTCATTGTTAGCTGTATTCATTCAGGCAATTTTTTCCTGACAATATATATGCACAGACACAGACACACAGACACACAGATACAGATACACACACACAGACACACACACATACACACACACATACACACACATGCACACACATACACACGCACTCACACACACACACACATATATATATATATTAATATCGATAATCTAGCGTTATATTTCTAAGTAAATAGTGCTCAATATCATTGATAGAACATATGTATCTAAGTTTGAGCATCGTTGAAATGACGTGAATAGCGCTTGCTAACTGACTGTTTCTCTCCTATGGGATTTTAAAATAAAGTCGAACTAATTAATTTTCCCGTTAGATCACCGAAGTTAAGGAGCAAAGAACCTGTTTAATACTGAGATGGGTAGCCTTTAAGAAATCTTACAAAATAATTTTAATGTTTTCAAATGCTCTGGTGGTTTTATTCCAGTGACGAAGAAGTGAAATCTGTAGTGAAGAAGTAGCTCAAACTACAGTCAACAGAATTCTATGGGGCATGGATACATGTTCTCATTCTTAGTTGGAACATTGCTATTGAGAGAAATGGTGACTATGTGGAGAAGTGGGGATGTGATTCACAGAGGAGCAGCTTCATTTTAATGTATGATATATGTTCCTGTGTTGGTAATTATACCTGTCCTAAACAAAATGGCATAACTTTTTGACACATCCCCGAATGTATTTACTGGGATACTTCGACCTTTATTAATTGTTAGGAATTTAGTATTTCAGATATTTATTATTGTTATCAATAGTATCTTAAGTCTTTATTATTATTGTTATTAATAGTATCTTAAATCCTTATTATCATTGTTATTAACAGTATCTTAAATCTTTATTATTATTATTATTATTATTCCTTTTGAGTTTTTACATCAGTGTTAGCTGATGGTCTTTCACTGGAGTCTGAGTGACAGCAAGTCTCCTCAGGTCTCCAGGACTCTTCTGAGTATTCTGGCAGATTGCAGCAGTGCAGTGTTCTGAATGGTTTCAATCCTTCCTCTGATATCCAAACTTTCCAAACACTTTTCTAATCCTTTTGGGACTGTTCCAAGTGCACCAACTACAATTGGTATCACTTTCACTTTCATATTCCATAACTTTTTCAGTTCTCTGGCAAGGTCCAGATATTTGTCAATTTTTTCATTTTCCTTTAACTTCACCCTGTGATCCGCTGGCACTGCAAAATCCACCAATTGACAAGTTCTTTCTTTTTTGTTAATCAACACTAGGTCTGGTCTTCTTGCTGGGATAAGGTGATCCGTTATTATTATTATTATTGTAAGTGAACCAAATATCAAAATGAGTTTATCAGGCATTAAATAACCCAAAAAGGGTTGATATCCCGGGAAAAAGATCAAATCCAGCCAACTAATTGTTTTGATTTGGTTTGCATAATCACGCTGACGAGAAACTGTCTGTTACCAAGCGGCATTGAATTCATGTCACCGCTACACACTAACTTTCACACACACATGCACACACACACACACACACATATATATATATATATATATATATATATATATATATATATATATATATATATCAACAAGATAAACGGATCAATTTCTTTTCTGTTATTTATTTCTAATTGTTCTCAACTTGTTTCCACCTTAGGTTATCGTCAGGAGAACTTTTTTGGTAAAAAAAATCATGTTTATCTAACGCTATAAAAAAGGTTTTCAAGTATGGGATAAGCTATGAAAGAAGGGATGAAAAATGTACTGGTAAAATGACATATCCATTTGTTGATGCACATATATATGCATTTATATATATTTATATATATGAATATAAATATAAACGTAAATATAAATATATATATATATATATATATATATATATATATATATATATATATATATATACATATATAAACCTATATATATATATATATATATATATATATATACATAAGTATATATATATATATATATATATATATATATAAATATAATAAGTATATATATATATATATATATATATATATATATATATATATAAACATAAGTATATAATATATATATATATATATATATAAATATAAATATATGAATATATATATATATATATATATATATATATATATATATATATATATATATATATATATAAATATATACATATATATATATATATATATATATATATATATATATATATATATGTGTGTGTTTGTTACTATTTATTAATACAACTCAAGACACTGAAAGCAACATTTCTTAAACGTATGTATATAAAACTCTTTTTATCGACAGTTCAAAACAGATTTTAACACATACACACGCACACATACGCACACACAATCACGCACACACACACACTCACACACACACACATATATATATAACATATATAAATTTATATATATATATATCGTTAAAGATACTTAAATAACTACATACTAAAACATGAATCAGTAATCTTACGACTTATAGATAACACAATCAAGATAATTTCCCTAATGGTGGAGAGGTTATTTTTCTTTTACGAAGGTGTCCCACAGAGATGCTAAGTGCCCAAGGAATACAGTCAAGGACGGCCCCTTCCTTGAAAACAAAGCCCCTCCCTACCTGACCATCAGACATGCTTACCAGATGAAAACCCTGGCAGTAATTGTCGCTCTATTGTCCCTTACCATCTACCCAGCTGGGCACCGTGGTCGGACCTTACCGACGACCAGAAACCCTGCTGAGATGCTGCACAAGCGTAAAGAGCTTTGCATTTCAATGTCAAGTCTCAAAGATTCCACAGCCAATTAGACGGTTATTTTATTGTCAGTTTTATATTTGTCTCTTGTTTGCGAATCTCCAAGTAACTGGATCTTTCTTGTAAGAAATCATAAAACGTTGGCTTTTAACTTTCTATTTCTGGAAAACTAATCTATGTTTTGTTTGGTTTAGTTTCTTTTTTAATGGCACATAAACTTTCGTTGGTTATTTAATGCCAAATCCATCCTTTTATATATATATCTTATTATAATGGAGACTGTGTGTTTTTCTGTCTGTAACCGAAACTAAATCACTACTCAAGTCACAATTCCCTTAGTAATTGACGTCACATTCACCATGAATCTATCCTTATTTTAACCTCAATTATTAATAAAATTGTTTTACATTATTCATACTGTTAACCATATCTACATACTAATAACATGCAATTGTATTTATATATACAAAAAAATAGCGGTTTACAGTGTGAACGGGAAGCCTAATTTGCATATTGATATTAAAAATGTGATTTTAATAAATATATGCTTAGTATTATTGGTTTCTAACTGTGTGGTTTTATTTTAATGAATATAAGCAAAAATCTCTCCAATGAATCTTAAATGAAATCCATTAACAAGAAAAAATATCTGTCATTTTATTCTTTACTTCCTATTTTAACTAAATACTTAAATTAGAAAAAATAACAATGAAAGACAAGAGCGATGGAAGAGTAAATTTCAGTTGTTCTATTTTTCGATTATACCCTCCTCTGTTTCAAATCTTTTTATCTGCATTCTTATTTAGTTTCATTAGCGTTTCTAATTTAATACGATATTTCATTACATTCAAACTTAAATACTTGCACCCGGAGGGTGCATATATTTGCTAATATATATATATATATATATATATATATATATATATATATATATATATATATTAAAATAAGTGTATTTAGGAAGCATTTTTTCTTTTATACAGGTTTCGTTGAATTGAACAGACAATTCCTGTCTGACAAGTCTTTCATTGATCCGTTCTAATCTTCGGGCCATCCTTCTGGTGTCAGGGTGGAACTGGTATACCAGTCCACCGAATGTTTCAACACTAGCGCTTTCGGCAATACACTTTGCCATCCTCAGGTGGGAAACGATGGAATATTTTTCAAGTCTCGTTTTTAACGAGAACGAGTAGAAGCAAGGAATTAGTGGGAGGTAATATCAATTGGTAGTGGGAGGATTTTGGAATGGTAGTAGTTTGAACAAAGCAGTGGTGATTTTTTTTGTTGGAGGGGTGGGCACAGGTTGTGATAAGGATACAGGATACAACACAAGGTCAATTTCTTAACAGGTTTAAATTCAGAGTTTTCATTCTCCTATACTGGTTACCTAGGCATGGTTAAAGAGCCTTGTCTGTCATGTTATTTACCTACTGCTGGAGGAAGAATTGGATTCATACCTTTCCGAAAGCGTCATATGAAATTGCAAACAGCTTCGTCCGGGAACTGAACTCGGGTCGACGAGTCCATTTCCTACGACTTTAACCATTAGAACATGCGCTATCCCTATGGACGAGCCGTAGTGGAAATATTTAACCCATAGTAGGGAGTTAGAGGGATTTATACCTTTCTCAAGGGCATTAGTCCGAATGTGAACTTAATAGAGCGATATAAGAACCCGAGCGTGTTATAGATACTATCATATAATATTATCAATACTATAATATCGGATGGTATATCAGCATTCGTGAGCTATTTAGTGTCAAACCCACCCTTATAGAAGAACAGAAATCGAATTGTTGGGTTGTCTTCCCTTGCCTGGAAGAGTTGTCTTCCCTCTGGGTTCTCGTTTTGTCCACCAGGTTTTTTTGGTATTTAAGCGCCTGTTTTGAACTCTCGGCCGCTTCTTGTTCTGCAGCCCCTCACGCACATGGGTTAGACTTTTATGTCTATTCGTCCCCCATTACAGCCACTAGTAAGTGACTTTAGTCTATGGACTCTCCATAGCTGTCCATAATTTTGTATATTATTCCTTTTATGTATCTTTGTCTCGTACAAGTATTCTATGTTATAAATGTTTCTCCATGTGCTTATATTAAAGTCCATGTTATGTTTAACACCTTTGTCGGAGTTGTTTGTTTCAACCAATTATAATTGATATTATAACTTAGAACCTTACAGTACTATCTAACCCATATTTGAGGTATGAAAATATTCATACCTATCCTAAGTGCATTAGTCTAAAAGTGCAAATGGATTTCGAAATTGTTTGCTACGATGCTGCAGTTCAGTACGCCAGATTGATGAATATCCGAACTGTAAGCCGGAAGTGAATGTAATAGCACAATTGGAGTTCGAACTCGCTAACTACGATGTTACAGTTAACTACGCCATAGTAGCTCACTCCCCCCCCCTGATAGAGAGAGAGAGAGAGAGAGAGAGAGAGAGAGATGGAGAGAGAGAGAGAGAGAGAGAGAGGAGAGTGTGTGTGTGTGAGTGCGTGATTGTGTGTGTGCGCGTGTATGTGTTAAATCTGTTTTGGACTGTCGATAAAAAGAGTTTTGTATAGATACGTTTGAGAAATGTTGCTTTCAGTGTCTTGAGTTGTATTAATTAATAGTAACACACTCGTATACAAACACACACATGACTATATATATATATTCTTCTAAAAAGAAAATGAATGTTTTAAAAGTTTATTTTTATTTTTTTCTCAATAAAAATCAATTTTGGTGAACTGGAAATCAGAAGAACCAGGACCATCCAAACTACAGTACTGTTGGGATCGGCTAGAACACCCTGAAGAGTCCTGGAGACCTGAGGAGACTTGCTGTTACTTAGCCTCCATCGAGCCACCAGCTACGACAGGTGTGAAAAACTAATAATAATAATAATAATAATAATAATAATAATAATGGGGAGACTTTATTCTCACTCACACCGAACTTAATAAATTATCGAGTGTTCTTACTTTTCTTTAACTATTTGCAATTATATATAATACACATTTATCAATATGATATGTGACTAGACATCGAGCTTAATGACAGCCAAAGGTGGCTTTTAAGTGAGCTATTTATAAACACCAATTAAACTAATGGTGAGTGAGTGCAGCTGCAATTCTTTTATCAAAAGTGTCGATAAAATATGATAAAATATGAACAAAATTCTTGATTATATTACGGCATGACTATAACAAATATTTGAGGATTTTACTTCTACACTCGTTATGGTCTCTCTCTCTCTCTCTCTCTCTCTCTCTCTCTCTCTCTCTCTCTCACACTCACTCTCTCTTATCTCTCTCTTTCTCTCTCTCTCTTTCTCTCTTTCTTTCTCTCTTCTCTTCTCTTCTCTTTTTCTCTTCTTTCTTTCTTTCTTTCTTTATAAAATAATCATACAATTTTGATTTAATCAACGAAAAACTTGTAGAGTTACTATTTAACTGTGGAGATGTGTTGGTTCATAACATTTCCAAGGGCATTAGTCCAAAAGTGAACGCATTAGTGCAACTGGAGTTCGAATTCGCTTACTCCGGTTTTGCAGTCGAGCCTTTATTGCGTCACGGGGAATGGTCCTTGTGTTTTGTATCTTGTTGGGAAACATTAATCCATTTACTAAACCAGTCCGTCTGTTAATAAATATAGCGTACATTTCTGACCTCTGACAATACCATTCTTCGTAATTCTCAATGCGTTTCTACAGCAAGATCATATTATGTATCTAAATGTTTGAAGTGCGTGGATAATGGGGAGAGTCGTAGGAAGGGACTCGTCGACCCGAGTTGAATTCCTGAACGCTATTCATCATCATCATGTCACGCATGTAGCACGGGTATCCATGACAATCTTTCGCCAACCTTCCCTATCATTCATTACACCTGGAAGCTCCTCTGCGGAGCAGCCATCATCTTCACATAACTGGTCAATGTAGGTCCTTGCTGGGCGCCCCACACTTGCATGTCCATGTGTTGGCTTCCACAGGAGAACGTCGCTTATGAGTTCATTCTTGCTTCTCCAGTAGGTCCTGCATGCCTTGTCCGTCTCACACGGATAGTTTGTGAGATGGGGGGCAGGTGACCGTACAACTGTTTCTTTGTGGGGTGCTGTTTCCACGACTCATTCAAGACTGCACGCAGCATTCTTGTGCAGCTCATCTAGCTTATTCTCAAGACGCTTTGTTAGGGTCCAGGTGGCACCGACACAACCACAGCCTGGAAGAACTCTCGCTTCAGCTTGCCAGGGAGATCGGACCTCCATATGACTGATAAACTATTTGTGGCTGACCATGCCTTTGCTATCCGTGTATTAACATCGCTCTCTGTGGAGGAGATATTACCACCTAGGTAACGTGAATTGTTCTACTGGTTTAAGAGGCTTGCCGTTGAGTGTGGAGCGGGTTGGGCTCTTTAACTATGACTATGTGTTATATAATTGTTAGTACCCTAACACTTATGTATAGTTCGTGTAGAAACCAAAATGGCTGTTATAAGTTACAGCCAGCGGCCTTGAGGACGATGTCATAGAGGATTGAGTGTCACGTGTTGACCTCATCTTGATCCCCCTACCATTGATACCGTGAGAATCGGTGCAGAAGGCCCTCTTCCGGTTTAGAGTAGAAAGAGTTAGTTTTAGTCAGTATTGGCCAAAACCACGGAGCGAGTAAGTCGCGTTAAGCGCGCTGCCGACTCAATTTGTGCAGTAGTCTGGTGGGGATTTCGGAATAAAATATGATCTAAAACAAATCGAAGTCTTGGGTTATTATCTAAAAACTACCAATGACCCATGGCTTATGATAGATGAGAAATCCCCAATGAAACCAGACATGAAATCCCCAAGACAAAGTTCAGACACTAGAAGAAGAACATAAGATACCAAAGATGAGCGGAAGAATAATAGAAGTAAGGAGTATACAACATATACGTTTATTGGAATACAACATAGCTAACCAGACTAGGAGGAAAATTCTGAATTCAAACCTTTTAAACTCCGGTTAAGAAATTGACCCTGTGTCAAATCCTGGTCGTGTAGAGGGGTTGGGAATATCTATAAGTAATGTATCTACATTATTCATATGAATCGACTGATTTTGTCGGTTGATACTTTAATTCCAGATCACTGACAATTTTCTTTCTGACTTCTAATGAGTTTTTCTTTCCTACTGAAATCAATATCAGTGTATTTACATTATACATAAGAATAATTTCTTTTTTAAAAGAAAAAGGTTTCAACTAATTACAGACCATTGACACATCCTATCTTCATGATATCTAATATTTTTCTACTGTAAAACTCCTATATTTACATTTATTTACATTATATAAGGAAAGGGGATTGGAATAAATCCGACAGAATGTGGTAGAGATATAAGGAACACAAGGACAAAACTCAGACAAACGTATATATTTCGCTAGGGCTTTGAGCTCGGCATCAGTGGAAAGGAAGGAAGGAGAGAAATAATTTCTCTCCAAGAAGGCTAACCCACTTTCGCTACAAACTGGTCTCTTTCACAATATTTTTCCAGTATCACTCTGATTATCCTATCTCTTCTCTTTCGATCTCCTTCCCTTCTTTTCCGATGATTCCCGTCTGACCAATGAAACTCTTTCTCACAAACACTAACCCACCTACTTGATCTTTTCTCCCATCCACCCTCCTGTCCACTCCCCCCTCTATAAAACATTTGTATGATACCTTTGATAATCAATAAAGCGACTGATACCGAACTCAAAGCTCTAGCGAAATATATCCTACATACGTTTGTCTGAGTTTTGTCCTTGTGTTCCTTACATTATATATAAAAATGTAAAACTCATCATACATTCATGTTGTGTCCTTAAAAGGGATACAATCAGACAAGGTTGTAGTCGAGTAGAAAGACCAGTCAACACGTTTATAGATTTAAGATAGAGGGTTTTATTGCAGAGAGATACAATAAAACAGACAAGGAATAGTGAGGTACGCTACTAATCCTCGAAGCCAACTCAGCATAATTCCGTGCTTATTATATATAGTCAGACCACATGGGGAGAGAGAGAGTGTGGAATATTCCATTATAACAATTTACATTATATACACTAGCAACAGAAAACACTCTCCGGGCGTCGTAAAAATTAATTTTTGAAAGACATTGCCTGAGAGGGTGGGAGTTAAAAATTCAATGTCAGAGGGTTTATATCATAAGTAAGCAAAATCCTCATATTTATTAAAGGAGTAAAAATAAATAAAACAATTCCAAATGAAAATTAAGCCCCGTCCCTCTCAAATAAAATGTTGCATGCATAATAATCAAACAATTATTTTGAATATTTTCCACATCAATTTTACACAAAATCGGTGGTATTTATTTATTTGTAAAGTTTTTAGTTAACTTCTTGTTACTGTAAAAAAAAAAAAAAAAAGGACGAGAGTAAAAAAACAATTTTAAGAATTGCTTACTCAAATTTTGGGTGTATATAGCATAAGAATATTATGTAAACTGTGACGTAGAGCTATGACGTAGTTTTTGTTACAGACAGAAATACAGAAAATCTCTATTATTAATAGATAAAAAAAACTTTTTATCAATACTGCTTCAACTAATTCTTAACCACCGAGTTTCCCTTTCTTCCTGATTTGTAAAGCATTTCTATAGTAAAATAATTATAAATTCATTTATCACATTAATACAATAGCCTTATTTAGTCACATGTTTTATTACAGATCACTGGCTATTATTTCTTATTTTCAGTCAATCTCCCCCTTCTGTCTCTGCCTCTGCCTCTCTGTGTCTCTCTCTGTGTCTCTGTGTCTCTGTGTCTCTCACCTCTCTCTTGCTCTTTTTCTCTCTCTCTCTCTCTCTCTCTCTCACACACACACACACACACACACACACACACACACATATATATATATATATAACCAACCATTTATCGCAAAAAAATTCACACGTGCAATCAACTGCAATTAATCAATATCTTGATTAATCCAGTGGATTTAACCCTGAAGATCCTTATGGTGAAACTCGAGTAGGTTATTACCGTGTACTATTATCATATATATATATATATATATATATATATATATATATATATATATATATATATATATATATATATCAATGTGTATATATTATGATAATAGTACACGGTAATAACCTACTCGAGTTTCACCATAAGGATCTTTAGGGTTAAATCCACTGGATTAATCAAGATATTGATTAATTGCAGTTGATCCCACGTTTGATTTTTTTTGGATATATTTTATATATATATATATATGTGTGTGTGTGTGTGTGTGTGTGTGTGTGTGTGTGTGTGTGTGAGAGAGAGAGAGAGAGAGAAAGAGAGAGAGAAGAGAGAGAAAGAGAAAGAGAGAGAGAGAGAGAGAAATATGGAAATAAATCCGACATCATGTAGAAAATAGAAAAACAAAATATTCCAAACAAGATGTTTTTTTTTCGAGATAGTTAAGTCGACGTTAAAACGCTTTGATTTTTTCGAAATCTTCATCAGGACATTAAGGAGCGAGGGAAATATTGTCAGAAGAGTGATGGATGTTTTTGTTTTAAATAACGGAAGATGAGAAAGTGTATACAGAGAATAGTTCATAACTGTTTGGCAGGCTTCCATTTTTGAAAATGGGAAAGTAATTGATACAAGTGACGACGTTTAAAACTTGTCACGTATTTCTTAAAGAGATACAATAGATTAAAGATGAGAAAGTATTATTTGTTTGTTTCTTTGAAGAAAAGAGAAGGAAAAGAGAAAAAGGAAAAAGAAATAGAAAAAAAATACTATACGTAATTAAGTTATGTATAAGTATCGAACGTGTGTATAATATTACCATCTTCGTTTTTTATATTATCCAGTAGTTTGATTTTGGCACATACACTTTAATATGTTTATAATAAGGAAAAATACAAGGAAGAACGCAATTTATTGTTTATTTTTCTCTTTGGATAAAAATTAAAACAAACCATTCTGGATGTTGATTTTCAACAATATTTCTTTTTGCCTTTATTCCCGATCTTTTTTTAATGTTTTTTTTTAATTTTTACTGATTAACTGATATAATTTACTGATTAGAAATCAAATAATTTATAGAACTCCTTGCCGTTTTTTCATATTCGAGTTAACATGAAACAAACTATTCAGAGAATAAACGAATAATTTTCATTTGAATGAATACACTAGCAAATGAGGTCAATTGTTTGATATTTAGCTTATTTCATTGTTACATATAATGAATTTAGTTTTTAACATTGTTTCAAAACATGGTATAGAAACAATAATGTGGGCCGCCCAGCCAGGACCTACATTGGCCAACTATGTAGGGATACTCTCAGAGTCGATGAATGATAGGGAAGTTGGCGAGAGATCGTCATGGATATCCGTGCAAATTGCACGACATGAGGATGATGGTTATTTAAAAAGGATTTTTTTAAAATTAAGAATTAAATCATTAAAATCAAATATCTAAAATTGTGTGCATGTATGAATATTGCTTGAAGACCTTAGAGAAAATCTTTTTATTAAATTCAATCTGCAGACGGATTTATTAAAAACTCTTTTTTAAATTGTGCCTTCATCTTTATATAACCATTACCAATTCAATATTTCCATCAAAGTCCACTTGTATCACTGACTTTTGTTATTGCAATCATAGGATTGTCTTAGCCCATCTATTGAAAACAAAAACTCACAGAAAGTTACATTTTTAAACATAATTATTTTAAATGTAAAGCACCCCCGTGAAAAAAAAACAACAAAAAAAAAAAACAAACGAAAAAAGAGAATTTTCAAAATAAACGAATGTTGTAATACGCAATTATTAGCAATTTGATATAAAACTTTCTAAATTATTATCCTCTGACTTTTTTCTTTCACATTTATTAGTGTTCCTAGAATCTATTTAGTCCAGTCATCGACAGAGTACTTCAGCTAGTAATATAATATTTGTTAAAAAGAATTAGTTGGTTTTATGTCTGATCTACTGACAAACTAAAGCGACATCTAGTGTAGTCATATGTAATGGCTGCACTACTGGACCCTAATGAGGCGCCTCGAGAATAAGTTAGATCTGCACAAGAATGCTGCGATCAAGTCGTTCCCATGTACCTGCCCATGTCCGAATTAGTGCTGGGCACTGCTGGAGAAGCAAGGACTCATAGTTGTTCTCCTGTGGAAGCCAACACATGGACATAGCAAGGACCTACATTGACCAGCTATGTAAGAATGAATCTATATCCACGACATGATCTATATCTATGTAATATGCTTAATGTGTCTATCCTATGTTCATGTGTCCAATGTTTGTTTGTCCTCTATAGTTGACCAAACGGTTTGATGTAAAGCTACCAAATCTATATCAATCATTGGGAACAGTTTATTTGTCTGTCCTCCATAGTTGAGCAAGCGATTTGATGTACAGCTACCAAATCTATATTAACAATATAAAGAGTTTTTCAGTCCTCTCTAGATGACCAAACCTTTTGAAGTTGAGCTACTAAATCTATATGAATTATTGCGAACAGTTGGTTTGTCTGTCCTCTATAGTCGATGAAGCAGTTTGATATAGAGCTACCAAATCTATAGCAATTATTGAGGAGGGCTTGTTCGTCTGTCTTCTCTAGATGATATCGACCGAGCAAATCTTTATTAATGATTGAGAAGAGTTTTTCTGTCCTTCATAGATTACCAAACGGTTTACTGTAGATCTAGCAAATAATAAATTAACTATTGATATATATATATATATATATATATATATATATATATATATATATATATATATATATATATATATCTTTTTTTCTCTTTAACTTGCATTGTGATAGCCTTCAAAACCAACCAATATAAACAAATACTTGAAGCAAATTACAAAACCTTATATATATATATATATATATATATATATATATATATATATATATATATATATATATATATATATATTAGCTAGTTAGTTGCTTTTATTTACTAACATCAATATCTAACCAGAAAAACTTTTGTATCACATTCTTATGATTCATAGTTTCTCTCCAATCTCCCCTCTCTCTCCCCACTCTTTATCTATCGATCTCCCTGTCTGTTTGTCTCTCTCTCTCTCTTCTCTCTCTCTCTCTCTCTCTCTATATAATATATATATAATATATATATATATATATATATATATATATATATATATATATGACCTTGTCAATTGCTTTTATTCATTAACTTGCATGTCCAACTAGAATTACTTTCTTCTTGAGTGTTATTCCTTAAGTGGACAGAAAAGCTACTTTTCCTTTCATTGTCGGCCCCTTCAAATTTTACTGTCACCCCAGTTGGTTTGTCATCTTAAAAACTCGATTTGTTTTTACCCTTTCAAAACTCCATCTCCAGATCTTGACGTCTCTGTGGGTGGCTAGTTTTTAAGCCCAGCGAATAATCACCACACCCCATTTGCAAAACGGATTTATGGCCATTGGCTCCTCTGCGGGAGCTCAGATTGAGATGGCCTTGGAGATATATGCTCGACGACAGTTAATAAACTGGATGACGAAGATGTCGAGAGATGAAGAAGAAAGCTGGGTAGGGGGAGAAGGATATATACGCGCTTTTTAAATTGAACCCACCACTCATACTACAGGAGCCCTGGACAGTGAATGACTTGCATTAGGCCGTAAGAAGAACGCGATTTCTTGTTTATTTTTTTCTTTTTGAAAACATTTCAAACAAAGCTTTCCGGAAGTTGATTTTCCACCATTTTTCTTTTTGCCTTTTTTTCCCGCTCTTCTTCATATATTTTTTCATTGCTGTTGTTTTTCAAGTTTTTCCTTGTTTTCTTACGTACGCTGTGCGAGATACTTAAAAAAATGAAGTTTCCTTGTTTTTTTTCGACATTAGAGGCTATTTTCTCCTTTTCTTTATAGACTTCTTCATTCTTGCGTGTACTGCAATTATTTAATCATTGTATATTAATGGCTTTTACAATAGAATTCATTAGATTCTTATTTCTGTAATACGTTTCTAATTTACCTAATAGCTTTAGAAAAAAACGTCAAACTATACAGTTGCACAGTGTGTGGCATGTTGGCAAATTAAAGAAATAAATGGACTTTTTGAAGAGAATCTAAGAAAGACGTCAGGAAGGAAGTAAATATAAACAAGTTAATAACACACAGATAAAAAGTTTTTGTTAAGAAATTTCATATTTATTTTCTTCTTTCTTTTCTTGTTAACATTCTGTTTTTTCTTTCTTTCTTTATATTGATTTTTTTTCTTTTTTGCCTCTTTCTTTTTTTTTTCTCTATTTCTTTTATCTTCGGGGAAGTTTTCGTGGCTTAGTGGTTAACAGGATGGAATGTGACAACATACTAACAGAGTTCTAACTCCACTCATGCTAACGTTCACTTTAGGACTTATTGGCTAAGGAAAGGTAGGAAGCCTTCCTTGTCCAAGCTGTTAGTTAAATAGTACCATTACTGTTATTACACAAGGATGGATTTGTGTTGTCTGCGTTATTCGGACTATTGTCCCCATCTTCATTGTTATTTGTACAACGTTTCAGCCTATATACCATCCGGCCTTCTTCAGGTATTTCTTGACGGACTCAGGAACCTTCTTTTCGAACTCGGGAACTTTCTTGTCGTATTCGGGAGCCATCACGGAACTTTGAACCTAACCCTTTATTTATTCCATGGGGGTATCCTGTTCTCATTCCGCTAACCATACCTGGGGTAGGAGTTGTGTTAATTAATTATTTTTCTAACTGCTTTCACTCAGGATTGAACCGTGATGGCTCCCGAATACGACAAGAAAGTTTCCGAGTTCGAAAAGAAGGTTCCCGAGTTCGAGAAGGTTCCCGAGTCCGACAAGAAATACCTGAAGAAGGTCGGAGGGTATATCGGCCGAAACGTAGTACAAATAAAATGAAGATGGGGACAATAGTCCGAATAACGCAGATAATACTAATCTTCAAGCCTCATCTTCTTCAGAGAAATAGGATGGATTTGGTATAAAAGCAGGAAGGTTGCTATGCCATTAAACAAAGAAACCAAACCAAAACAAACCATCTATACATATATAAAGGGCAGTTGGTGTGTATGTATGTCAGGATGTAATTACAAAAATAAAACAATAAACGACTAAGTAAATATATATACACAATCACTATTCCTCAGTTCTTGCTTTTTAAGCAATAATAATGGAGATTTGACTTATATCCATGAAGATAATTAAAAAATAAAATTGAAATGATAACAGCATGGAATTTTTTTGGCATTTAATATTTGAAATAGGAGACATTGTTTTTTTCTTTGAGAGTGGCTTGATCAACGCAACGTCATTTTACATAAGCATTTTAATGGGGCATCCTGTAAGGATCCAACTCGCGATTCAATAATAATTTATTTGCGAAACCATCTTTTTATCCCCGCCTCTACCTAGACGACGCCGGTAGCCGCTTCTAGTTTAATATATTTCATTACATTATCACGCTCGGAGGGCGTATATTCTTGCTAGTACCTTTATATATTCCTTGAAATTGAAATTTTCTTTTTGTTCTTTCTTTTTTAATTGCCATTTTCTTTCCTGCTTTATTATATAAGTTTCTCAGCTGAGCACATATCTTCATTTAGATTGTAAAGCTTGAAATTATGATAATATGGTCATACTACATCTAAATTATCAAGACTACATTCAACTTTTATCTACTTTAGGTTGCTTACAGCGGCTCTCCCACCACTACGAATCAAAGTACAAACATTCCCACGACTCACTTTATATCTGCCATCGCCCCTAACAGATCTTCCGCACGGCATCACATCCAGATATGCACAGAGCTGATTGATGTAGGTAGGTCGGACAACACTAGTTTGTCAATGTGTAATTTTACACAGGAGAAAGTCACTTATGAGTTCGTCCATGCTTTTCTAGCAGTGTCCAGCATATCTTCTTCGTTTTACTTGTATGGTTTGTGTGATAATGCATGGAATTTTATAAAGTATTCATCATATGAAAATCTTATCTCTCTGATACGAGAAAGCGATAATGCTTCGATCCTGTAGCTGTGTCAGTACTATTGTATGGCTCACAAAACGTTCAGGGTAAAAGTTAGATGTGAACTACACAATAAGGATGCGTGCTGTCTTGGACAAATCCTCGAGGTAACACTCAATAAAAAGACGCTGTAGAGCCACTTACCCCTTATCATACAAATATGCAAGTAAAAGGAAGAAAGACTGGGTACTGCGGAAAGGCAAAGATGAACCCATAAGTGATTTTTGGACCTGTGTAGGCCGACAAGCAAAAACCTACATCAATCAGCTCTGTACATAAACTGGGTGCCGCGCAGAAGACCGGCCAGGAGCGTTGACCGATAGCGACGTGTTGTATAGGAATCTGGGCTGTCATCACAAACTGATGATGATGATATTTAAATTTATCTCTATTTTTAGTTTGACATCCAACCACAATCTTTCGTTTTTGAAACTTTAAAATTTTAAATTAAAGAAAAAATATCATTTTATTTTATCGTGACGTGGAAAGATACACAAAAGAATGGTGGCCTTAATACATTTATCAAGCACCAGCATCCGGTTCCAAATGGATACATCCAAGCACAGAACAAATAAGTGCAAACAATTAACAAGATAAAACTTACACTAAATAGATTTGTTCGGTATATTTAACGCAGCAAAGTGAGTCTGAATATTATTCAGCTAGTTGATCTACTTTAATCGTAGGCTATTTTATGGCTATGAGCCAGTCCATCTGGTAGAATGCTAAAGGGGTGTTAGCTACTCTACAACACATTTCTAAAGTTAAGACCAAAAGAATCTGTTAAAATGATTTCATTCCGACAAAATCTAAAAAACAAAAAACAAAAACCAAACAAACAAACAAAAAAACAGACGACTGAGTTTTAACAACCGGTGAACATTTGCATTTGACAAAGTTGAAATAATGATATCATTTACGTCGACCGCCTGGTTTAACCTCAAGCAGTTATTCTAACCAATTCGTAAGGTCACCGATACGGAGGAGAATTCAACTTCTTATCTGAAATCGGAGCTATACTACAGGGAAATGTTCAAAGCAACTGCAAACCGAAATTGAAAATCGGTGGGAAGTCCCGGATGAGGAAAAATCTTCGTTTGGAAAATCTGGAGGTATTCAGAAAAGCCAAGCTAAATGTTTTACGTGATTCTATTCCCCGAGGAACTCAACGTTCGGAAATCTGCTCCCTCTGCACTGGGGAAAAAAGTTATTTTTCCTTTGAAACAATATGTAACTGGCAGCTAAAACTCGGTCTTCTACACAAAAAAAAAGAAAAAAAAAAAAGACAAAACAAATCAAATAAAAAGGAAAGTAACAAAAAAACAAACAAAAAACTACAAAAACACAAACGTATCCATCCCAGTGTGACATGTCACGTGAAGAGCTAAACACACGCACACACTTGCATGGGAATACGGGATAACTTCTGCGTGAACTTAGGGTAAGATCATTTCAAATAGAACGCACGTGTAGCTACGAAATTGATATTTAATATTGATATAAACCCCCCCCCCTCCCTCTCTCTCTCTCTCTCTCCTCTCTCTCTCTCTCCCTCTGTCACTCACTCTCCACACACACTCATACAATTATGTATATTTCAATGTACATGTAATATTAAATATACGACCTCTCTCTCTCTCTCTCTCTCTCTCTCTCTCCTCTCTGTATATATATAATATATATATATATAATATATGCGTATCTTTGTATGTATGGGCATGTGTCAAATATACACATAACACACTCACACACACCCACATATACACATACATACGTATATAATGATAAATATTTTGGCATATTTATAATTAAAGAGTGCCCAATAACAGCAACAGACCATGCATATCTACATTAGGCTACATTAGGGTAGTTGCAATTGTCATAGCAAATGAATTATTATTTTCACTACGCTTGCTTATATATATATATATTATATATATATATATAATATATATATATATTTATCTATTGTTTTAAAATATAATTGTTTTCCATAAGCAACTACCCAGGTTTCAGGTTATTTCACCATCATCAGGTTGCTAATAATTCTTCTGGTGTTTATGCGAAGAAATTTCTTGCTGTCTCAGGGGACATTCGTCCTTAATTCTGCATGAACATGTGGGGTTTATATTTGGCTTAGATTTTTTTGCAGTGATTAGGGACTTCATAGAAGGTCCACATGAATAGCTAGTTTTTATAGTATTTCTATTTAATATTTTATTATATCTGTTTTGAGGTGGGAAGTGTTTATCTATTAAATCTAGGAATGTTTTACCAACATTTGTTTTAACTGTTTTAGAAAAGGTGGGTGTAAACCAAATTATATTTCTTTTTCTGTTTTTTTAATTATTTTGTATGGGGGTGTTATCTATATAATGTATTTTCACATAAACACCAGAAGAATTATTAGCAACCTGATGATGGCGAAATAACCTGAAACCTGGGTAGTTGCTTATGGAAAACAATTATATTTAAAAAATTCAACAATAAATAAATAAAGCTCCTACAAATTTGTGGTTGAGTACTGTGATTCTTTGTTTCATCCCAAATTTATATATATATATATATATATAATATATATATATATATATATATATATAAGATGTTTTTCTTACTGGGAAGATGGACACGCCATTTCTAAACATTTCTCTGCCCAGATTAAAAAGCAATTTCTTTCACAAGAATATATTTCCTGACGATGACCTAACGATGGGAATAACTTTTTAAAAATTAACAGTCTGATGATGCAAATGTTTACCAGTTGAAATAAATAATATCTGTTTAATATGACCGGTATTTTAGTCTTTTCTTTGACAAATATATTGCTCTATACATAATTCCCCAAGTATTGTCCGCCCTGTCGTCTGGGGCGTTAGAATGCACCGACTGCACCTCTGCAGAGGAGTAAGACTCCCTCAATGCAATATTCCACTCTGGTCCTTACTTGGGCTAGACGGGCGGTCGGAGAAACCCCCTTCGATCAATCTGCTGGTCATATCAAGCCCTAGCACCTATATGATTGCCCCAACCCTATTGTCCTCATGGTAAGCCCCACACCTTTTTATCATATGGGTGCTAGGATGCGGTAACCGAGGGTCTTCATGTCCTGGGAATGACTTTAATTATTACAACGTTTGATATGTTTATTCAAGAGCTGTTGCAAACTAGTTATATATGTTAAAAATGTAATAATCTTGATTTAACACTATTTCACTCTTTCTTAAAAAGGGGGTTGTAAAATATTTACATTGATTTGATGATAAAAATCTTGGGGGAGGCGTTTAAAATATCTACATTAATTTGCCGACAAGAAATGGACAAAAACATGACTTGGAAAAAAATCTAAGTTGGACCGGAAATTCGCCTGACGCTAGCGCGCTAAAACATAATTATACTAGGGGGACAGGACGACATAGCTAAAAATTACGAAAATGTATTCCGTAATTAACAATTCCAATGTTACAAATAAAACAAACATGTAACTTCTTTCTTTTTTTTTTCAATATATTTAAATTTTACGTTGGGCATTTAAGCAACGCAAAACCATTTTTAAAATTGGGTGATATAAAATAGGACAAATAAGAAATTGAGATTAAGCGACACCCAGATAATCTGGTTGTTTGTTTGTTTTGTTTTACGGCATATCAACCTCAGTGGGTCATTTTGCCGATAAAGTTTGAAATAATCAATTCTTAATGGATAATACAATTTTTTTATCAACTCATGTTTTTCTATTCAACCCATAGATGGGACCCTAACAGGTACTACATTCCGGGTCAGAGTGGACCAGGGAGCAATGGTGATGAAGGGTGCTCCACATTCCCCAAACCTCCCAAAAACTGGAAACCTCACCATCAGATAGAGTTTAACGTCATTCCCAGGACATATAGACCCGCAGCCACCACCTTCTAGCACCCATATAAAAAAGGGGTTGGGGCTTGCCATAAGGGCAATAGGGTTGAGGCAATCCTATAGGTGCTAGGGCTTGACGTGACCAGCCGATTGATCGGAGGGGTCCTCTCCGACCGCTCGTCTAGCCCAAGATAGGGCCAAAGTGGAGTATTGCATGTCATGAACTGCTCATCCACCTGGGCTCTATCCTTAAGCATCACGGGTCGCCACCCACAGCCAACAGGTGGCCCCATTTGGGGAGTCTTACCCCTCTGCAGAGGTGCAGTCGGTGCATTCTAACGCCCCAGCCGACAGGGATAATCTGGATTTAGATTTTTGCATTGCAGCTTGGACGAATTGGGCGGTCTCATTTTTAACCAGAGGGTGTTGCAGGATGATAAAGGACGGAAGATTTAGGAACAAGCGTATTAATATATTGATTCTCTTTT
This sequence comes from Doryteuthis pealeii, assembly GCA_023376005.1. NCBI lineage: Eukaryota > Metazoa > Mollusca > Cephalopoda > Myopsida > Loliginidae > Doryteuthis > Doryteuthis pealeii. The sequence goes on from CM042175.1 coordinate 17,644,148, forward strand.
TCACAGCACGCTCGCACACAAACATACAATGTATTCGTGCACACACATACACATATCTATTAATGTATGTATTGGCGTGTGAGTGAGAGTTTGTATAGGAATATATATTTTAACCATATTTAAATAAATTTTAATATATATTAAAATATCGGAAATATTGAATATAAATAATGTATGAACTTAGGCCTAACTTTATAGAATACATGCATCACTACCCGTTGACTATTAACTATTTTACTATACTTTTTTCGTTGGAGAGGATTAATGTGTGGTATCTGTATCTGGTGATATCTAATTAAATGAAGAAAGAAAGAAAGAAAGAAAAGGGAAAATGACAAGAAAGAAAGAATGGACAAGAAAGAAAGAAAGAAAGAATTAAAAAAAGGAAAGAAGAAAGAAAAGAAAAGACAGAAAAAAGGGCAAAAAGAAATAATGGAAAGAAAGAAAGAAAGAAAAGAAAGAAAGAAAGAAAGAAGGAGATAGAAAAAAGAATTTAGAAAGAAAGAAAAAAGGGATGAGAAAGAAAGAAAGAATGGAATAAAAAAGAAAAAAAGAAAGAAAGAATGGAATAAAAAAGAAGAAAAGGAAGAAAGAAAGAATGGAAAAAACAGAAATGCAACAAAGAAAGAATGGGCAACAAAGAAAGAAAGAAAGAAGGAAGAGAAGGAAGAGAAGGAAGATAGAAAAAAGAAATTAGAAAGAAAAAAAGGGGAAAAGAAAGAAGAAGAAAGAAAGAAAGAAGAAAAAATGGAATATAAAAAAAGAAAGTAAGAAAGAAAGAATGAAAGAAAGATGACAGAAAAAAGGACAAGAAAGAAATAATGGACAAGAAAGAAAGAACCAAAGAAAGAAAGAATGAAAGAAAAGAAGGAAGATAGAAAAAAGAAATTAGAAGGAAAGAAAGAATGGAATATAAAAGAAAGAAAGAATGGAATAAAAAAGAAAAAAGAAGAATGAAAGAAAGAAAACAGGAAAAAGGCAACAAAGAAAGAATGGAAAACAAAGAAAGAAAGAAAGAAAAGAAGGAATAGAGAAAAAGAAAAAAGAAAGAAAAAATGGCAATAAAGAAAGAAAGAAAGAAATGACAAGAAAGGACAAGAAAGATTAAAGAAAGGGTACATTAGAAATAAATAAATGAATAAGGAAGGTTCATAATTACAACCTTATGGCTCCCGAGATCAATAAAATAAAAATAAAAATAAAAATAAAATTATAAGTAAAAGATAAAAATAATAATAAAATCTAGTAAATCCAGTTCTCTACTAAAGATAACACCCAGACATTTTTTCCTTCTTTCTTTCAGTATTTCTTTTCTCTTTTCTTTTCTTATTCTCTCAGCTGGTCCCTTTAAGCTTTAGTACCTATATGATTGTCCCAACCCTATTGCCCTTATGGCAAGCTCCAACCCTTTTTATCATATATGTAATAGAAGGCGATGACTGAGGGTCTTAATGTCCTGGGTATGATGTTAAGTTACTATATTGGAGCTCTGGGGAATGTGGAGTACCCCTTTAACAACATTACTCTTAGGACCACTCTGAACTGGAGTTGTAGTACTTGTTGGGGTCCCATCTATGGGCTAAATAGAAAAGATTAGTTTTTAAAAATAAATTGAGTACCTATCAAGAATGAATAAAACAAAAACATGTTTGGTATAGAATAACCCAACAAGGGTTGACATGCTGTAAAATCCAA
>CM042175.1:17648342-17697760 GCA_023376005.1 Doryteuthis pealeii
ATCTTTGGCGGTCGGGGAGGGGGTCGAGCTGCGGGTGGGGTTTCCAGTTTGAAATTGAAAGTGTATAAGCTAAGAATCTCTAGGCGTCAAAATTAATTCTCTTGTGTCTGCTGAGTTTTTATTTTGTATTTTAATTTATTAAAAGCGAAATGGCAACCATCTATCTGCTATTGAATTCCTGTCACGTGTTTGTTGTACTGTAGTTCACAAGACAAACGTGTAGATCTATAAATGCTGTGTTGAGAGTTCGATCTTTATTATATCCTTTGAACTTAGCTTTTATCAGTATTAGATTGAAATAGAGGAAACACTATAAATGTGTGCAATTACTATGTATTAGACAGGAATCATAGACACCAAACAAATTATTATTATTATTATTTACTCCTTTTGAGTTTTCACATCAGTCTTAGCTGATGGTATTTCACGGGAGTCTGGGTGACAACAAGTCTCCTCAGGTCTCCAGGGCTCTTCTGAGTATTCTGGCAGATTGCAGCAGTGCAGGGTTATGAATGGTGTCAATTCTTCCTCTGATCTCCAAACTTTCTAAACCCTTTTCCAATCCTTTTGTGACCGTTCCAAGTGCACCAATTGGTATCACTTTGACTTTCATATTCTATAACATTTTCAGTTCTCTGGCAAGGTCTAGATATTTGTCCATTTTTTCATTTTCCTGTGATCTGCTGGCACTGCAAAATCCACCAGTTGATAAGTTCTTTCTTTTTTGTTAATCAACACTAGGTCTGGTCTTCTTGCTGGGATGAGGTGATCCGTTTTTATTTCAAAGTCCCAGAGAATTTTATGTGTTTCGTTCTCAAGAACAGATTCTGGTTTATGCATATACCATTTTGTTGTATTGTCAAAACTAAATTTTTTGCATAATTCCCAGTGGATCACCTTCCCAGCCCAGTCGTGTCTAGTTTTGTATTCTCGTTGTGCTGGTTTGTTACATTCGCAGAGTAAATGGTTTACAGTCTCATCTCTATTACCACAAAGTCTACATTTACTATCGTGTTTCACAGTTTTCTTAGTTCCGGCAAAGTCCAAGTATTTGTCTATCTTTTCGCCTTCTTTCACCTTCTCTCAGTGATCAACCAGGACAGGTCTCTTCAGGTCTCCAGAACTCTTCAAAGTATTCTAGCCGATTTTAACTGTAATGTTGTCTGGGTGGTCTCAATAACTTCCTCTGATTTCCAGTTCCTCTCTTTGGTAAAGTCAATTTTTAAACACTTTTTAAACTCATTTTTCTATTTAACCCATAAATGGGACCCTAACAGGTACTACCACTCCGAGTCAGAGTGGAACTGGGAGGAATAGTGATGAAGGAATACTCCACATTCCCTAGAGCTTCAAGATATCTCATAAGAATTGTTAATTCAACCTATAATTGCCAATTACTCTGTTCAGCTTGTATCTTTGCTAATTAAATCTTATTCATATCCTTAATACTTGTAATGTATTGTTTTTTTTAAACTCTGTTTCTCGAGGTACACACTGGGTCCAAATCTGGACGGAGAAATATTCTCGTGAGAATTATATGAAACCCAATAATAATCTATAAATGAACTTAACGTGTCACGTGGAAACGTGGCACAGGACTAGCCATCAAAAATAAATAAAAGATAAGAAAAATAAATAAAAAACTACTCTTAAAAATTCTGTTGAAACAAGTGAAAATTTTTTAAATAAGAACATACAATAAACGTGATTACCTAACCTCTAGACATAAAATAATCCTATACGGGTTGATATGCCGTTAGAATCGGTCAATCAGTCATTCTATATGTGTCAAGATCGGACGGAGATAGACATAAAATAATCCTAGACGGGTTGATATGCCGTTAAAATCAGTCAATCAGTAATTCTATTTGTGTCAAGATCTGGACGGAGATAGGCATAAAATAATCCTAGACGGGTTGATATTCCGTCAAAATCAGTCAATCAGTAATTCTATTTGTGACAAGATATGGACGGAGATAGGCATAAAATAATCCTAGACGGGTTGATATGCCGTTAAAATCAGTCAATCAGTCATTATATCCGTGTCAAAATCTGGACGGAGATAGAATTTCTAGAGACTGATATCAAACCCAAAGTAAAGTCAACAATATATGAACTTAACGTGTGATACTTTTTACATATAAACTTGCATCCGACCATCCATCAAAAATAAATAAAAAATAAGAAAGGAAATAAAGAAATAACAAAAAAGAAAACTTCTCATATATTTGTTTTCTAATCTGAATCACAACAAACGTTGTTTGGTCTTTGGAAACATTTCTGATTGGCCACTGAACTGCATATCACAACATCGATTTCAGTATTACGAAATAAAAAAAAAGTGATATTGATTTTAGATAGAAATTCATTGGAAATTAACAAAGAGGGAAGGAAATAAAATTGCTTGTGCGGATTTAGATTAAGAAAATCTTTGCTGTGGGATTAAGTTAGATGTGAAAAAAAAGTCCATATTAGGTGATTTTGACTGTCAGAAAACACGACCAGATTAGGATGAAGGATTAAAACATATACAAACAGCAGCAGCAGCAGCAGAAGCAGCAGCAGCAACAACAACAACAACAACAGCTCATCACCTCTGCCAATGCTACCATAACAACAACAACAGTAGCAGCAGCAGAAGCAATAATAATAATAATAATAATAATAATAATAATAATAATGTCCATACAACAAAATGATATATGCATAAACCAGAATCTGTCCTTGAGAATGAAACAGATAATTTTCTCTGGGACTTAGAGGTAAAGATCGATCACCCTATCCCAGCCAGAGACCAAAGCTAGTGTTTATTAACAAAAAAAGAAGAAGAGTGAAAGTGTCAACTGATGGAATTTGCGGTTCCAGCAGACCACATGGATAAATACCTGGACCTTGTCAGAGAATTGGAAAAGCTGTGGAATATGAGAGTGAAAGTGATACCAATTGTAGTTGGTGCACTTGGAACGGTCTCAATAAACTTGGAAAAAAGACTGGAGGATCTGGAAATCAGAGGAAGAATTGAGACCATCCAGAATACTGCACTAGAATACTCAGAAAAAGTTGTGGACCTGGGGAGACTTGTTGTCACTCAGCCTCTAGTTAAATAACATCAGCTAACGCTGATGTGAAAACTCAAAAGGAGTGTTAATAATAATAATAATAATAATAATAATAATAATAATAATAACGGATCACCTTATCCCAGCAAGAAGACCAGACCTAGTGTTGATAAACAAAAAAGAAAGAACTTGTCAACTGGTGGATTTTGCAGTGCCAGCAGATCCCAGGGTGAAGCTAAAGGAAAATGAAAAAATGGACAAATATCTGGACCTTGCCAGAGAACTGAAAAAGTTATGGAATATGAAGGTGAAAGTGATACCAATTGTAGTTGGTGCACTTGGAACGGCCCAAAAAGATTAGAAAAGGGTTTGGAAAGATTGGAGATCAGAGGAAGGATTGAAACCATTCAGAACACTGCACTGCTGCAATCTGCCAGAATACTCAGAGGAGTCCTGGAGACCCGAGGAGACTTGCTGTCACTTAGACTCCAGTGAAAGACCATCAGCTAACACTGATGTGAAAGCTCAAAAGGAGTAAATAATAATAATAATAATAATAATAATAATATGAAGGATAATGAAAAGATAGACAAATACAGATACCTGGCCAGAGTGCTGAAAAAACCGTGGAACATGAGAGTGAAGGTCTTATCAATCGTTGTTAGAGTTTGGAAAAGTCTGGAGGAATTGGAAATCCGAGGAGACCATCCAAACAACAGCATTGTTAATAACAACCAGAATACTCAGAAGGGTCCTGCTAACCTGAGGAGACTTGATGTCATTCTGACTCTAGTGAAAGACCATCAGCTTACGCTGGTATGAAGAACACAAAATAATAATAATTAAAAAAATTGATAAGCAAAAAAAAAAAAAATAGCAACAAAAAAAGTAAATGTAGACTATGCGGTAACAGAGATGAGACTGTAAACAATGTACTATGCGAATGTAGCAAACCAGCACAACGGGAGTATAAAACTAGAGACGGCTGGAGTGGGAAGGTAATCCACTGGGAATTATGCAAAAAATTAAATTTTGACCGTACAACAAAATGTTATATGCATAAACCAGTATCTATTCTTGAGAACGAAACGCATAAGATTCTCTGTGACTTAGAGATAAAAACGGATCAAGAAGACCAGACCTAGTGTTGATTAACAAAAAAGAAATACCAATTGTAGTTGGTGCATTTGGAACGGTCCCACAAGGATTGGAAAAGGGTTTGGAAAGTCTGGAAATCAGTGGAAGGATTGATACCATTAAGGGCACTGCACTGCTGCAATCTGCCAGAATACTCAGAAGAGTCCTGGAGAGTGAGGAGACTTGTTGTCACTCAGACTCCTGCGAAAGACCATCAGCTAATGCTGATGTGAAAACTCAAAAGGAGTTAATAATAATAATAATAAATAATAATAATAATAATAATAATAATAATATGAAACATCAAGAAAGAAACTAAATCCCTTATAATCGCAGCACAAGACAATGCCATGAGAACACATTATATGATGGCAAAATAGATAAGACCCTGGAGAATAGCAAATGGAGACAGAGACGAAACGGTTAATAAGCGAATGCATCAAACCAGCACAAAGAGAGTACAAGACTGGGCATGACTGGGTAGGAAAGGTGATCTACTGAGAATTGTGCAAGAAATACAATTTTCACCATAAAAACAAATGGTATATGCACAAGCCTGCAACTGTCCTGGAGAATGAGATGCATAAAATTCTTTAAGACTTCAAGATACTGAAGGATCACCTAATTCTGACCAGGATACGAGACCTGGTATTGATTAAGAAGAAAAGAACCTGCCATCCCGGGGATTTTCCGCTCCCGGTCGGTCACCGAGAGAAAGTGAAAGAAAGCGAAAAGATAAACAAATACCTGGATCTTGCCAGAGAACTAAGGAAAATATGAAACATGAAGGTGAAGCTTGTGCCAATTGTAATTGGGGTCCTTGGAACGGTTTCCATGTGTTTGGAAAATGGTCTGAAAGAATTGGAAATCCGAAGAAGAACCGAAACCATCCAGACAACAGCACTGTTAAGATCAGCTGGAATACTCAGAAGAGTCTTGGAGACCTGAGTAGACTTGCTATCACTCAGCCTTCTGTGAACCACCACCTTAGGTGGGTGTGAAAAATCAAAATGATAGTAGAAAATTTCGAATCAGAAATTTGAGATCAAAATCAGAAAATTGAGTAAAGCCTCAAAAAGAAGAGAAAAAGGTAAATTAAAAACGAAATCTCGAAATGAAGAATATCAAAAATGAAGATGCAAATTTGGAACTACCAAAGAATATTTGAATACAAGTTGAATTCACTTAATTCTAATTCCAAAATATTCAGTTTTAACTATTTTTATAAATAGTTTTTTTTTCTTGATTTATTTATTTACTTTCGGATAAAAATGCAAATTTTAATCGAAATTTTAATTATATTGAAAAAAAAAAAAAACCTTATCGTAGTGTTATTTGATTTTGTATATTCAGAAACCATAAGTTCTGGCTGTCTGCATTTACATTTTTCTATCGATTTCTATCTATCTCTCTGTATCCTTCTCTCTTCCCCTGTCTCAACTCTCTCTGCACACACACACACACACACACACACACACACACACACACACACACGCTTTCACACTTTCTTTCTCTCTCTCTCTCTCTCTCTCTCTCTCTCTCTTTCACTCACTCACTTCTCTTTCTATCTCATATATATATATATAATATTATATATTATATATATATATATATATTGAGTATATAATATATATATATATATATATATATATATATATCCTGTTGTTATAGAGTCCACGCAATGATTCGTCGTCAGAGACGTTGACTCTGACGACGAATAACACCGAAAAGTGATATTCAGAAACCAATGGTTAGACAGACTTTTCATTTGTATTAGTTAATATGAATAAATAAATAAATACAGCTCTTACAGAAGTAATTGAGCCTCTATAATCTTTTCTCCAATAATAATAAAAATTTAACCTATATATATTATATATATATATATATATAATATATATTATATATATATATATATATATTCTGGACAGTTTAATTCTGGGATAGACTATCTCTTGGACAACATATCTCTTGAATAGCCTACCTTGTGGACAACATATCCCTTGACAGCCTATCTCTTTAATTGTCTATCTCTTGAACAGTGTTCCTCTTTCACAGAATATATCTTGGACAATATATCTCTTGAACAGCTTATCTTTTGGACGGATTATCTCTTGGAAAACATATCCCCTGAAGAGCCTATTTTTTGAACAGCCTCTCCCTTTAACAGTATATATCATGGGCACTTTCACTCTCTTCTTTCTCTCTCATATATATCATGGGCAACATATCTCTTGGGCAGCCTATCTTTTGAACGGCCTATCTCCTTGACCGCATATCTCTTAAACTGCTTCTATCTTAGACTGCCTATCTCCTGGACCACATATCCTTTGATGAATATATCTCTAAACAGCCTATTCCTTTGACAATATCCCTTAAAAAGTCTTTCTTAACAGCCTATCTCATTGATAATATATCTCTTGGAGATGTGCCTTAAGGAGTCTATCTCTTAACAGCCTATCTTTTTGACAACATATCTCTGGGAGCACATATCCCTTGAGGATCTCTTGTTGCATAACGCCTTCCTCACTGGCACTAAATAATTATAATGTTGCATACCTCTTCTTCTTCACTTACTTGGACATCTATTCTTCTGCTGGCCGTCTTGGCATGTTTCTGATCGTCTTTGGTATTTCTTTCATCTATCTTGACTTGGTCTGACATTTTCTAAGATCTTGCGTCTGGAGTTGACTTGGGGACTTCGGTCTGGTATACTGTTAGGGATTTGTCTCTATCAGAAGCCCTATGTCATTGTTAGTTTTTAGATAATAAACACAAGACTTCGATTTATTTTGATGTTACTTTATTTTCAATCCCCAACCCAGATATCTGCTAACTAACATAGCGCGCGAGTGTTTTAGACAGGACTTAAAATGGCCGACTGCTCTGCCTGACGTTTAACTGCAAAACTGGGGACTCAAATGGTCCCACCTGACTTCACATATTTGGCGGGCTTCTGTAATTTTCCATGAAAGGACCTGGCCATGATATGAAAAGGGTCATCCTCTCAGAATTACAGGGGATTGACAATAATCTTATGCAACCGCATAGATTATGTAACACTCTTTAACAGTATATCTCTTGGAGAGCTCAACACTTGGACATACTCGCTTGAACAACGTAACCCCTGAACAGCATGTCAGTTGGACAAGGCATCTTTTGAACAACCCATCCTTTAAAAAGACTTTATCTTGCCGGTTAGCTCAGTCGGTAGAGCGTTCGGCTAGAAACCCCAAGGTTCCTAGTTCGATACCGGTCCCCGCCAACTCAGCGTATGAGTAGCACAGGGATCTGTGCAGTAAAGTACGGAGCTGATGGTAGGTGTGGCGCTCCACCTCAGATAAAAATAATCTCCTTGGTCTAGCGCTATTGAAAAAGAGATATACTCCCTCGCTGACTGGCTGATACCGACTTTAGGCCGCCCCGTCGACTTTACTTACTTAGAATGTGTAACTGCTGTAGTTTGCCTAATAGGATGGACACAACAAACATCGGAAAAGAAAAGAGAAGACAAGCTGACGCATGAGCAGGAAATACATAATAGCCTTTACGTCAAACTTCCTGTTTTTAGCGCGAAGCTTTCTTCGTCTGTGGGAATAACCCCTCCCAAAAAGAAATCACCACACAAAAAAAGAACAACATTGAGGCACGTGTATATTTTTGCTGGTCACCCAATGGTGCCAAAGAAAACAAATGCATGCAACACGCAGTCCTACTTCGATAATTGGTACAAATTGTTCGACGCCGGCAACAAGTGTGCTCATCGCCTTTATTGTTTATTTAATTAAAGAGACCGAGAGAAAGAGAGAGACAGAGAGAGAGAGAGAGAGAGAGACAGAGACAGAGACAGAGACAGACAAAGATTGCTATAAATAAAGATAAATAAAGAAATAGTTTCATCGTGTATTACTTCTTTTTTGTTTGTTTGTTTGAGTCATAGACATCCCCCTTCTTTTCACAATAATTTTTCCCTCCATTTTATTTTGAAAAAAAAAAGCGGGAAAAATGGCAAGGATAAAATCGAATACAGACAGTAAAAATAGCAATATCGAATCATCGACAACATGTTACCATGTTTTTCTTTCCCTAAAAAGCAAAAAAAAAAGAAAAAGCAAAATAACCCAATAATTATTAATCTAAAATCAACACCGTCATTCTCTCCGTATCTTCATTATATATATAATATATATAAATATTATATATATATATGTGTGTTGTGTGTGTGTATGGTGTGTGTGTGTGTGTGTTTGTGTGTGGTGTGGTGTGTGTGTGTGGTGTGTATTCATCCACAGACACCGTGTGCCACATCTAAGCTGAGCCTAGTAAATGTGGTTTTGAACGCTGTCACAATGCGAGTGTAAAGAAAAAAGAAGGTAATTATGATGTTTTTTGTTAACCTGTCATTTTATTCTTAATATTTCGGGATGAAAGATCCCATCATCAGAAGAATACTCGAACTGGAGTGATCTTAGCGGTTGCTAAATTCGTTCTGTCTTAGGTCTTCCAAATTCTGTGTGTGTATGTGTGTGGTTGGGGGTGCTTGCTTATTTGTGTGTTTGTGTGTGTAAGTGTGTGTGTGTGTGTGTGTGTGTGTGTAAGTGCTTGTGTGTGTAAATGTAAGTGTATGTGTGTGTAAGTGTGTGCTTATGTCTGTGTGTCTGATCATTTCTTTTTATTTTATTTTAATTATTATATTCATTATATATATATATATATAATATATATATATATAATATATATAATATATAGTAAATGAAGAACAACTCTAAACTAGCTTCATTACAATAATTTATTTCAACCGTATTAATACGGCATCTTCAGGTATCACAAGAACATGACTCCAGAGTCCTGAAGATGCCGTATTAATACGGTTGAAATAAATCATTGTAATGAAGCAAGTTTAGAGTTTTTCTTCATTTACTAAATTGCTTGCTCTGTCCTGTTACTCACTGGGATTAGGCACATTGAGCTCTCCTTATGGTCTACCTGCATCAGCTTGGTTAAACCACACATGGAAAGACCCCAACTACGGAAAAAACTATATATATATATATATATATAATATATATATATATATATATGCATTAGGCTTTGCTTAATCTCGTTGGTTGCTTAGACGGTTGTTTGATTTTATGGCATATCAACCCTTTTCGTGTTATTTAATGCCGAATCAAGTCATTTTGCTGAGGAAATGATTCAGATTGCTGACCGTACCTGGTACTGCTTAAGCAGAAATCCAATTAAGTGTTGAATAGATGCATCGCTGCTTAACTTCAACTTAATCTAGTACTTAAGCACTTAGTTTGCTTACAGTAACCAAATATTACTAAGTGGTCACTCAGATTAGTAATTTGCCAGGGACCAATATTTTGAATTGATCATAAGTCTCTCTCCCTCTCAATCTTCTCTCTCCCCACCTCTCTCTCTCTCTCTCTCTCTCTCTCTCTCTCTCTCTCTTTCTCTCTCTTCCACCTCTCTCTCAGATCTGATTTGACTTAACGTCATTTTCCCTCTTCTTTCTCTTTATCTTCCCTCACTCCACTCCTCTCTCTGTGTGTTTATCTCTTTGAAATTTGTGTTGACTTGAGGTTAAGTCTATCTCTTTTTTCTTTCTCTACCTCCAACTCCAATTCTCTCTCTCTCTCTCTCTCTCTCTCTCTCTCTCTCTCTCTATCTATCTATCTATCTATCTATCTCTCGCTCTCTCTCTCTTTATATATTTATCTATCTATTCTAGTGATATTTACCATGACTCACTCTCTATATTTACCCCTCTCACTCTTCTCTCTCTTTCACTGGTTTGACTTGAGCATAAGTCGGTCTTTTCTCACCATCTTGCCCCCCTCTCTGTCTGCCTCTCTTTTTCTCTGTCTCTGTCTCTCTCCCTCTCCCTCTCTCTTTCATCCTTTCATCTCGCCATCCGTATATCTATGGGTAATATTTTTGAAAAAATGTAATAGTATGATGGAAAGGAAGGCTTGGCGTTAAGTCTCCCTCTTTTTCTCTCTCTCCCCTCCACTCCCATTCTCTCTCTCTCTCTCTCTCTCTCTCTCTCTCTCTCTCTATATATTATATATATATATATATATATATATATATATATATATGTGATCTGTTTGACTTTACATAAGTCTATCTCTATCTCTATCTGTCCCTCCCCCTCCTCTCTCTCTCTCTCTGTCTCTCTCTCTGTCTCTGTCTCTGTCTGTCTGTCTCTCTCTCTCTCTCTCTCGCTGACAAAAGTCAAAGAGATCATTATCTATTTAATCTACCTTGAGGGCTGAAGCGACTCAGAACGAAATAGGTGCATTTGTTGAAGCCCTAATTGTTTCACTTATTCCCATAAGAATTCATAAACCGGCGGATGAAGAGAATAGGCCTTGCTTTGATTGAAACGCTGTTTTATATGTTTAATAAAGTTGATAGTCTGATTAACCTATTTTCTTTCAGATTTTCATCCTAAATCTACTTATGAATAACCAATATAAAATAACGATCATTTGAAGCTTTTCTATCTGTATGTTTCATCTATCTATCTATCTATCTATCTATCTATTTGTTATAGGTGATATAACCTATCTACATAATGGAATGATCTTACTACTACTGTAAGTAACAAAGATAATGGTAGCTTGGAGTAAGCGACGCGATTCAGTTCTAGACTGTATTGTTGGACGTAACTTCACCTTCCTTCTGTAAATTCTACTTTCTCTGTTCAATACAACTTCACCAGTTTTTTGTCTTTATTTATGACCTTTGACAACACCACAACACTATCTCTCTATCTATTTATCTATCTTAGTCGTTTCTATCTATGTCTATTAATCTTTCTATGCCTATTCATATATCTATCTATCTATCTATATCTATCTATCTATCTTAGTCGGTTTCTATCTATGTCTATTAATCTTTCTATACCTATTCATATATCTATCTATCTATCTATCTATCTTAGTCGGTTTCTATCTATGTCTATTAATCTTTCTATGTCTATTCATATCTATTTCTATCTATAATAGTCTGTTCATATCGATTTTCATCTATGTATCCTACTATGTTCATCTATATATTTCAATCTATCAAACCTACTCAATTTATATCCTAGTCTCTTCCTATCTATCTATCTATCTATCTATCTATGTCTGTTCATATCTATTTCTATCTATAATAGTCTGTTCATATCGATTTTTATCTATCCTAGTATGTTCATCTATATTTCAATCTATAAAAACTAGTCAGTTTATATCTATGTATCTTAGTCTTTTCTCATCTATCTATCTATTTATCTATCTATCTATCTCTCAGTGTGTTTATATCTATCTATCTATCTATCTATCTATATATCTATTTTTTCGATACATAAGCACACACACTCACACATACACCATAAAAGAATACTTGATGTCATATTTCAAACCGTCTATCTTTCCAGCGTTTCTCAAATTTGTAATTATTCTAAGAACGTTAACTCCCTTTCAAAACATCTCTGAACAGATTGATAAACAAGGACTATCACAGTCTCGTCATTATTCTATGATAACATTTTTTTTACTCTTCCTTATATCAACAAAAGCCCTAAGGAAGATCTACTCAACAGATCGAAACACTGCAGCGCCGGCTAATAAACTTACCACTCATTTTATTTAAACCTGTGTTTTTTTTCTCAAATTTCTCACTATACTACATACCGTCGGATTCACTTCCATTTCTCTTCACATCTACCTATCAATCTATCTATCTATCTATGTTACCCTGTTGATATCTATTTATCGATTCTCATTCTGCTCATATCAATCAATCAATCTATCTATCTATTTTAGTCAGTTCATATCTATCTATATATCTATCGTTGCAGTATACTGGTATTCTCCCGCTGAAACGGGCCCAGATATTCCCTTCCCGCCTTTTCCAAACAATCCTTTACCCACGAACGCCATTTCCCTCCCCCATACTCACCAATTCCATTTCGATTTGTTTAGTCTTTGTCGGCCCATCGCTTCGAGTCATCACAAACCGATGTGATTTTATCAAGAAGCCAATTTGCGCCATGATCTTATGAAAACAAACCTGGACAATATTGAGAGACGAACGATTAATGAAAAAAAGAAAAGCAACAGTTAAAAAAACAAAACAACACAAAACAAAACGAAACGAAAAAGGAATAAAAGGGAGCATTTTGCCCGGGGTATCCAATCAAAATAGTCAGGGGAGCGCCAAGGGAGGAGAACAAATGATTGGCACGAGCTTGGTTTGATGAACGCTTGGTATTTAAGGAAAAAGAGAATTCTGCACTTCCTCCGCCCTCATCCCGGCCATTTCGATGTTTATTTAATACTATTTACCAATGGATCTTTTCCTGCGCTGGAGATCGTCCTGTGCACTTCTATATTCTCAAAACACACATATACACATCCACATACGCACACACACAAATATATATATATATATGTGTGTATGTATGTGTGTGTGTGGTGTGTGTGTGTGTGTGTGGTGGTATTTGTGAGTGAGTGTATGTGTGTGCGCATGTGCGCGCGCTTGTGTGTTTGTGGTGGGGTTATGTGCGGATTAAGATCCGACAGAATGAGAAGAGAATGACAATACGCAAAATTAAAAGTTTCGCTATAAGGATAGCTTCATTAGAAATGATAGTCTAAGAGATGATATATATATATATATATATATATATATATATATATTATATAATATACATACGTTCTCGTAAGTTCGTGCGGAGTCTCTTAAGAGGAATATGAGTACTACTACTACTTAAACAAAGCGAAGAAAAACTGCGAGGTCCGTTTGGTGTAGGGGTAAGAGGATTGCTTGTCGATCCGACAGACAGGTTTCAAATCACACACGAGGCGATCTTCGTATCTATAGCTCTGCTGATGAGGCCTAATAGACTGAAATGTACATACAGAGATTGATTTTTCTCGATTTGTTTAGCCTTACATTTAAGTAGTTAAATCCCGCCTAATTAATTATTAATGAATTAACTTTCAAAAAAATTAGGTTTGACTTCAATTAAGCACATATTCCCCCAAATATATATATATATATACTTAACCCTTCGCACAAGCACGATATGACACCAGGTCAGAGTTCTAAAGGTTTGAATTCAGTTTTCCTTCTCTTAGACTTCAAGGTTAAAGATTCCAGTTTGCACTACTATTTACCCATATCTAGAATGAGAATAGTTGCATGAATACCTTTCCGTTGCATGAATACCTTCCGATATAAAAATACAAACACCCTTGTCCAAGATTTTAAGTCGTGTCGATATATCTATTTCCAACTCGGTAACCATTATACCACGCACCTCCCTACAATTAATATAACTTTGCAAACACCTGTTGAAATATCTTCGACGGAAACTGAAGGTTCCATATGACAAAATATATTCACCAAGCCAAGTTTAGTGATATATTGCAAAGACATGTCCTTTTGGGCTAACTCATGAAGAGTTAAAAAAATGGAATGATTTTTGTTTAATTATTGAATTACATCACTTAATCAGTAAAGATAAAAAACTAAATTTAGTACTTTTCTTAATTATAAATATATTAAGGTGTATACAAGATTTCAATGCTGAATCGCATCTCTTTTCGGTTTTAGACGACATGCACGTACCTCGACATTGTTTGATATATATATATATATATATATATATATATATATATATACTTTCTAACTGTCTGGCCATATTTTTAATGTCAGGCGGGAACTGATGTAGCAATCCACCAAAGGTTTCTTCCCGAGCACTTTCGGCATGTCTATCTGCCATCTTCAGATGTGAAACAGATGGAATTTTTTCGGCTGTCTCGCTTTTAAAATGAGCAGTAGCACAGGAATTGATAGTGGGAGGTAGTAATAATCGTCAGTAGAGTTTAACACAACATGTTTAAAACAAAAAATGCTTCCAAAATACACTTATATATATATATATATATATATATATATATATACATACATACAGACACACACACACACACACATATATATATATATATATATATATATATATATATATATAGACAGAGAGAGAGAGAGAGAGAGAGAGAGAGAGAGAGAGAGAGAGAGAGAGATCATATGTATAAAAGTTTTTAAAGATAAAAAATATTAATTTAAGATTCTGGAAATTCCCTCCTTGCAGTCGCTTTCTAGACTGTGGAGTGTACATTAAAATTCGTTTATTGTTGTCTTTATTTTCGCGGCCTTTTTTTTATTTACATTTGACAGGCCTTTTTTATTTTTCGACCCAATTTATTCATTTTCCGGGTCGGAACACATGCTTTCATAATCCCTGGTCAAGAAGTCCGGAAATTTATTGACATAGGGAAAAATAAACTTTTAACTGACGAAATGACACAACCGGTTAAGTATTTAACAAGTTCGTCACTTAAGCTCCTGAATAGATTAGACTTGATGTCTAACTCTAAGGAGATTATGATATTCTGGATCCCAAGTCATATAGGATTGAGGGGGGATGAAAGAGTAGACTCCGCAGCTAAATCGGCTCTAGATCTGATCCCCGACAATTTAAAGATACCATATACTGATTTGAAACCTAAAATTAATAGATTCCTTCATACAAAATGGCAACAACACTGGAATAACAACATCCACAATAAACTCTTCCTAATCAAACCCACTTTGGGAGGCTGGAGACCTACTTTAAGGAAGTCTAGAAAGGAACAAGCCATTGTGTCTCGATTACGCATTGGTCATACAAGACTAACGCACTCCAATATACTCAAACAAGAACAACAACCACAATGTGGAACATGTCAAACACGTTGATAATGTGAATCATTTGGTTATTAAAGTGTTCTCTGTTACTGGTATAAAGTCCTTCGATAATGAATCATGTTGGTTACTAAAGTGTTCTCAGTTACTGGTATAAAGTATAAGTCCTTCGAGAGTATTGGTAAAGATCCGGCAATCCTATGTGTGTCCGTCCTCAAAGAGTGCAGTTTTAATTATGACCAATGTGTGGGGTTTAAGCATTCTATCAGGCTTGTAGTATTGCCAGTGATTGGTTACAAGAGTCAATCACGTGAGATTGGCTACTCTATAAATAGAGTGGGTAATTTAGAGCACATCCTATATCCAAATAATCCCAACACACACACACACACACACAACACACACACATATATATATATATATATATACATATATATATATATATATATATATATATATATATACTGAGGGTATTACATCATATATTGGTAGAGGTATAGCCACATGCACAAGCTAACTATCAGGAGCCACACAAACTCACACATCTATTGAATCTTCTTATACAACCACACATTATACATACACGAACGTATTATAAACAAAGATGTTCAAGGATCATATTTGAATAAAACGTTTAAAAATATCCAAATCATTTTGTCCGTTAATAAGAACAACAACGGATAAAGAGCTGAAGACGACCCAAGAAGTCCCAAGAAAGCAGACCAGAAGAACAGAAATGGAATCAGCCGAACATAGAAGAGATAGCAGAAATATCTGACCAGAGAAGAGAGATAAGAAGTTAGAAGCTAAATATTATGAGAAGACAAGAGGGCTTTACAACATATTAACATCTTAAGCAAGAAGGAATATGTACACGAGCAAGTTCTTAAAATCTTAATTATAAATCCAACGTATTACACAAGGTTAAAAGTGATCAACCCATCTCTATTGTGAGAAGCAGGAAGAAAATAGATCGAGAAATATAATATGGATATACCCTCCGGCCCTCTTCAGGTATTTCTTGTCGGACTCGGGAACCTTCTCGGACTCGGGAACCTTCTCGGACTCGGGAACATTATTTTCGAACTCGGGAGCTTTCTTGTCACAGAACTTTGAACCTAACCCTTTATTTATTCCACGGGGGGTATCCTGTTCTCATTCCGCTAACCATAGCTGGGGTAGGAGTTGTGTTAATTAATTATTTTTTTAACTGCTTTCACTCAGGATTGAACTCGGGTACCAGAGATAACTGTCATTTAGAACTGTTTTAATCTAACTGCCTAATCCATGTGTCCAATTGGACAATTGAGTGTGAATTTTGGGAACTTATAAACCAAATGTCTTGATTTGGCTAGAATATCTACCTATTTACTTATGTATGATTTTTTACCTAGACTCATATTGTGTTTTCTTTTGTGATGGCTCCCGATTACGACAAGAAAGTTCCCGAGTTCGAAAAGAAGGTTCCCAAGTCCGAGAAGGTTCCCGAGTCCGACAAGAAATACCTGAGGAAGGCCGGAGGGTATATCGGCCGAAACGTTGTACAAATAACAATGAAGATGGGGACAATAGTCCGAATAACGCAGATAATAATAATATGGTTTGTGCCACCATTTAATATTTAAGTTAAAAACAAATTGGGTAATGACGTAATAACCTAAAGATATTGAAAAATACATTTCCTGCCTAATAAGACTTTTAACAAAAACACGGTTAAATTGAGTTAGAATTGTATATCGAATGTAAATGTTATTGTATTGTATACAAGGCGAGTATACAAATGGATTGAAAAAAAATAGTACGAAAAATCTACTAAGTCTCTACACAGGGTACTTTTAAAGCAAATCTTTTCCAATCATAAAACCTGATCTGCATATAAGAAATATATGTATAATACTATTCTTTCTAAATATGTCTGGAAAAAAGATAGATATGGCGTGGAACACATTCTAAAATGGGAGATTTTTAAATGAGCTCGTAATTACAAATCAGGTGATAAATTTTGCCTTTTACTGTATGGAAGAAAAAATAGCGATTGCTTCTAATACCAATTCTAAAAAATAGTTAGATCAAAGATCCGAATTATTAAACTGGTGTAGGAACAGGAAAACATTAATCCACAACCAAGATCAGAATGCTTTGTGTTCCGGTTTCTTCCTCCTCATTTATGCAAAATTCTTCCAAAGTTTTTCTTTCATATGTATGTATTCGTTTGTAGATACCGTTAGAATTATATATATATATATATATATATATATATATATATATATATATATAATATGTGTGTGTTGTGTGTGTGTGTGGATAAATAGCGAAGTATTTACATAAACGCATGCACACACAGCTACTCTTTGTACCTACCCTCAGAATTGTATATATATAATATATATATATATATATATGTGTGTGTGTGTGTGTGTGTGTGTGTGTGTGTGTGTGTGTGTGTGTGTGTGTGGTAGATAAATTGCAAAGGATTTACAAAAACACGTGCACACACAGATATCGTTTGTACTTACCCTCAGAATTATATATATATATATATATATATATATATATATATATATGCGTGTGTGTGTGTGTGTGTGTGTGTGTGTGTGTGTGTGTGTGTAGAAAAATAGCGATGAATTTACAGAAACACGTACACACACAAATATAACACACCCAAAGATACACAATCAAAGATTCACACACATCGACAGACACTCACACATGCACATACACGCGCATACATACACACACACACACACACACACACACACATATATATATATATATATATATATATATATAGAGAGAGAGAGAGAGAGAGAGAGAGAATTGTTTTTGCTGAATAAAAATCTATTCATCTTAAACATTACTTTTTCACGTCAGTATTTTTTTCAAACAATTCTTTTCAATAAACTTCCTCTTTCAATAATAATACACGACGATTGATTCATTTCTTGCCATTGTTTTCAGCTTCTTCGTTAATGATTCCCCCCCTTACCGTAACCCCTACCATCACCAACCCCCACCTCACAGAAAAATTCACTTCTATTTTGTTCCATATGTAATATCCAAACAACAAGTCGTAAAGATTCAAGAAAGGAAAAAAGAAAGGAATATGAACAATGTTTTGGTCCCAGGCGATAATATCTATAAACACACACACACACACACACACACACACACACACACACACATATATATATATATATATATATATATATATACACACTTATATATACGTATATACATACACATATAGGCATAGATATATACATACGCTCATATATATATATACATATAAATATAAGTTAATAGAAAGGAAATGATATAAAACATATAAATATACATACATATACATATATATATATAAAATATGCATTCATATACATATATATAAAACATATAATGAAATGATATATACATACATATACATATATATAAAATATAAATACATATACATATATATATATATACATATATATACGCATGCACATACACACATATATAGGCATAGATTTATACATACACTCATATACATATATATATATACATATACATATTCGTATAGATATATATCATCTATTCGTATATACATATAATTATACATACATATATATACATACATATATATACATATATAGGTATATATAGACATTTAGTATATATACGTACATACACGCATACATATATATATATATATGTATACACATATATATATACACACATATACATATGTACATACACTCATATGCATATATACATATATATACACATCTACATAAATATACACACATATATGCATATACAAATATACATATAAACATATATATATATATATATATATATATATATATATATATATATATATATATATATTTCTCTAAGATTCATTTTAATGAAGTATTGACTTGATTGTTTTTCAAATATTTCCCGCATTTTTGTGTTTGTTTTTGTCTGTTTTTCCCTTTCTTCATTGTTTTATTCCGCAACTTGTGTTTGTTTTAATTCTAAGAGTTCACACAACGCATTCATATTAATTATTGGTGATTATTAAAAGTTTAATCAAGATCAATCGATTGAAATCGAAGTGATTATTACTGTTCGAAATTCCGTTACTTGATTTTTGTTTGGCAGCCATTAACCTCGCTTTCGTTTCAGATCTCATTTCGCCGCCATGATGTCATCCATTACTCTCACGAGACTATGGATGTGCACTTAAATCTGAAAGAAGGCCTGTTTTCAAAAATAAGTTGTTGTTTTTTTCGTGTTTATGATTGGTTTGGTTGGTTTTGTGTTACGGCATATCAACCTCAGTGGGTCATTTAATGCCGATAAAGTTTTGAAATAAATCAATTCTTAATGGATAATACAATTTTTTTATAAATACATTTTTCTATTTAACCCATGGATGAGACCCTAACAGGTACTACCACTCCGGGTCAGAATGGACTAGGATGCAATGGTGATGAAGGGGTGCTCCACATTCCCCAAACCTCCAAAACTGGAACCTCACCATCAGTTAGAGTTTAACGTCATTCCCAGGACATGTAGACCCGCAGCCACTGCCTTCTAGCACCCATATGATAAAAAGGGGTTGGGGCTTGCCATAAGGGAAATCGGGTTGGGAAAATCATATAGGTGCTAGGGCTTGGCGTGACCAGCCGATTGATCGGAGGGGGCCTCTCCGACCGCCCGTCTTGCCCAAGATAGGGCCAAAGTGGAGTATTGCATGTCATGAACTGCTCATCCACCTGGGCTCTATCCTTAAGCATCACGGGTCGCCACCTACAGCCAACAGGAGGCTCCATTGGGGGAGTCTTACCACTCTGCAGAGGTGCAGTCGCTGCATTCTAACGCCCCACCGACAGGGCGGTCGTGTTTATGAACCGGATCCAATAAAAGTAGAAATCATAAGAATCATCATTAGGAATGTATTGATTTTCAACATAAGTCGCAGAGGTCATAACCCAACAGATCATACAATTTTGGATTAAGAGCGAGTCTGTGGGCAAATTAAAAAAAAATACGACTCTAGTAACTATGTATCTCAGGTAAATAGTTCTACTACTTTCTATTGCCTTTTCCACCTTTATATTTTAACTACAATTCATTTCAGAGGTAATATATTACATCCAGCGTTGTTGAATACGATACAATTTGTCGAACCCTCATTCAAATGCATTTTTATAGTAAAAATCATTTTAGTTGGAAAACTAATTTCCAATGCATTTTTATAGTAAAACATTTTTTATTCATCTCTATAGTAAAATTCATTTCCAATGCATTTTTACAGAAAAAACATTTTTTATTCATCTCTATAGTAAAAATAATTTCCAATGCATTTTATAGTAAAAACATGTTTATTCATCTCTATAGTAAAAATAATTCCCAATGCATTTTTATAGTAAAAACATTTTTTATTCATCTCTATAGTAAAAATAATTTCCAATGCATTTTACAGTAAAAACATTTTTTATGCATCTCTATATAATAAAAATCATTTCCGATGCATTTTTATAGTAAAACATTTTTATTCATCTCTATAGTAAACAATCAATTCCAATGCATTTTTATAGTAAAAACATTTTTTATTCATCTCTATAGTAAAAATAATTTCCAATGCATTTTATAGTAAAACATTTTTTTTTATTCATCTCTATAGTAAAAATAATTCCCAATGCATTTTTATAGTAAAAAACATTTTTTATTCATCTCTATAGTAAAAAATAATTCCCAATGCATTTTTATAGTAAAAACATTTTTTATTTATCTCTATAGTAAAAATCATTTCCAATGCATTTTTATTGTAAAAACATTTTTTATTCATCTCTATAGTAAAAATAATTTCCAATGCATTTTATAGTAAATACATTTTTTATTCATCTCCATAGTAAAAAATAATTTCCAATGCATTTTTATAGTAAAACCACTTTTTATTCATTTCTATAGTAAAAAATAATTTCCAATGCATTTTTATAGTAAAAATCATTTCAATAACATTTTCATGGCAAAACTTATTTCTAATGAACTTTTATGATATAAATCATTTCCAATTCATTTTTATTGTAAAACTCATTCAAATAACTTGAAATGTATCTTCTATCTTTTAATAATCAATAAGTATGTCAGTGTGTTACATAATTATCAGATCCCTAATATTTATGACAATAGTGTAGAAACATAATGGCGATTAGTGCAGCTGATGGCCTTGAGGGTGAGTGACGGCGCTTGACCTCACTTTCACCTTGCCTTCCAGGGATAAATCCTGAGAACCGGAAGGCATAAAAGACCCTGTCTTCCGGTTTAAGGATACTAAGTAACTCAGTCAGTTAGAAGTTAGAAGCCGAGCTCCTGGGATGTAGACGTCTGGTTTGGGGATTAACAATAAAATAAGATCAAAAGTAAATCGAAGTCTTGTGTTTATTACCTAAAAACTAACAATGACACAGGGCTTCTGATAAGGAGAAATCCCTAACAGAAACCAGACCCGAAGTCCCCAAGAAAGTCCAGACGCTAGACCAGACCAAGTCCAGATGTTAGAAGATAGAACCAAAGCCGGCCAGAAGAAAAGACGACTAGAAGTAAGAAGTAAGAAAGGGTATACAACAAGTGTATCAGTGTGTCACATCTTTTCAACATTAACCAAATAATTCAAAACTCGTCATTAGCAATGTATCAACATATTTAATAATAAATGCGATTACTAACAGTCATCACTTCTTGCAAGTCTTCTACACGGCATCCAGGGTCCGTATAGAGCTTCAGTATGGTAGAATTCATGGCCTTGTTAAGGTTGGCCTCTGACCCGTCAGTTTAGTCGTGGAAGCGGGGAGTGAACTTTTGAATTTAGGCAATTATAGTTTAGGTTTTGAAGGAGGTGGACGTGTCTCCATAATGGCTATTTTATCTGGGCGTTTATGGTTAACTTAGACTGAATAAAAGAACTCCGAAAATACCCAAATCTTTGTGTTCATTACCTAAAAGCCATAACAAACACGGATGAGGAGATCCCAAGAGAACAGACCAGAGGAACGGAGAATTAGTCCATAGCCAGACAGAGAAGAGACGAACCGATCCAATATAGAACAGCCAATATAGAGAAGAGAGCGTTGATGTCCAGTCAACAGAGAAGAGACACTAGAAGACTATAAGATAAGATAGGTGAAAAGAAATAAGGGCCTATATAACAACAGAGCGCGAATTTAACAGGAAATGATTAAAGTCATGGGAAATTGACTCGTCGCCCTGAGTTCAAATCCTGGACGTGGTAATTGCATTTCACTTAGCGTTAATATCCTTGGGAAAGGTATGCATCCTACTCTCCCTCCAGCTATGGATAAATAGTAGGGCAGACTGGGCTCTTTAACATTGGATAGGCAATCGGTCTAGAAGAAAAACTCTGAATTCAAACCTGTTGAACTCCGCTTATGAAATTGACCTTGTGTCGCATCCTGCTCGTGCGGAGGAGTTGGTATATATATATATATATATATATATATATATATATATATATATATATAATAACAGGGCTGATTGAAGATTTTAGCCTACACTGATGCGTCCACGTATTTGCCGTAGATCATCATCATCAAGTCACGCTGAATGCTACGAATTCCCTTGACCATCTCTCGCTGCCCGTCCTTATTGGCCATCGCTATCGTTTAGGTACCTTACACAGTACCCAGAATCCGCACAGAGCTGGCATTTCACATATACTCCTAATTATTTGGTTTAAAGGAATTATTACTATTGAATAATAGTCATCTTGTTGTATGCTGTTATATAGTTTTAAGTAACTAATAATAATCCTTAGTAAACTGTTACAGCTTCAAGTAACTACTCTTAATCCAAATAATTTACAGTTATTTGGTATTATGGATTCCTGTAGAATACTAAAATATTCTAAACATACTAGCAAAATAATTAAAAAAAACGCCCTCTGTGCGACGTAACATAAATATTGCCTGAGGGGATAGGATTTTAAAATTTAATATCAGAGTTTGTATCATAAGTAAAGTAAAATCATCAAATTTATTAAAGGAGTAAAAAATAAAATAAATCTATTAAAGGAGTAAAAAATGTTAAAAAATTGAAATGGAAACCTAGTTCTGATAACTTTAAATATGTATTAAAATAAAACAAACTATATATAGATCTATAATACCAGTCATGTATTTATTAAAACTTGTTTTAAAAAACAATGAGGACTGTCTAATGTTGCATGTTCAAATTTTGAGTGTATTTATTCTACGTAATGACGATTTTAGGTAGTGTGACGTAAGCAGTGCCGTAGTTTTTGTTACAGACAAAAACCGGAAGCGAATCTCCATTATTAATAGATAGAAATATTTGACCCATAAATGGATTAGATTAGTTTAGGCTAGTTGTATTTTAGGGCATGTCAACCCTTGTTGGATTATTTTATACCGAAGACGTTTTATTTTATTCATTCTTGATGGGTATTCATTTTTATTTTATTTAAACTCAAGTTTATAAAATATTTTTTTAAACTTATTTTTTCTATTTAACCCATAGATCGGATCCTAATTGGTATTATCACTCCAAGAGTGGACATGGGAATAATGGAATTGAAGTGGTACTCCACACTCTCCAGAACTCCAGAATTGAAACTTCCCCATTATGGTAGACTTTTAAATTAATGCTATGATAAAATGAGCAGACGGAGAAAAAAAAGAAGAAGGAGGGGGTGGAAGAGGAGAAGGTAAAGTAGATGGATGAATAGGAGGAGAAGGGGAGGAAGGAAAAGAAAATATTAAAAAGGTTAGAGGGGAAAGAAGAGAAATATAAATAAGGTGAAGAAAAAAGAAGAGAAAGGAAAGGAAAGAGACAACCAATGAAGGGGAGGGGTGAAGAAGAAGAAGAAGAAGAAGAAGAAGAAGAAGAAGAGAAGAAAGAAGAAGAAGAAGAATGTTATGAACGAAGAAGAAGAAGAAGAAGAAGAAGAAGAAGAAGAAGAATGTTACGAAGAAGAAGAAGAAGAAGAAGAAGAAGAAGAAGAAGAAGAAGAAGAAAAGAAGAGAAGAAGAGCTGGAAAAGAGAAAGAAAAAATCAACGAAGAAGAAAAAGTGAAAAAGAGAGAAAATTTAACGCCATACACAGGACACCATGAATGGGACCCTACTAGGATTCCTGTAACAACTGTAAGTTTTGGTTTTGTTTTGTTTATTTAACTGCATATCAACACTTTATGGGTTTTTAATGCCACAATTTGATTTATTTGTAAATTTATGGTTATGATAATCACAACTTTGAAATTTGGCTTTGTTTAGGGGCGGGTTAGCTCAGTCGGTAGAGCGTTCGGCTAGAAACCACAAGGTTCCTAGTTCGATACCGGCCCTCACCATCTCAGTGTATGAGTAACACAGGGATCTGTGCGGTAAAGTGAGGAGCTGATCGTAGGTGTGGCGCTCCACCTCAGAGGCTAAAATAATCTCCTTGGTCTAGCGCAAGTGAAAAGAGGATAGACTCCCTCGCTGCCTGGCTGATACCGACATTAAGCCGCCCCAACGACTTTACTTACTTATTCGTTTAATGATATATCGACTCTCGATGGATTATTTGTTTGGTTGTGGTTGGTGGATTTTAACGGCATATCAACACGTCTAGGGTTATTTTATGCCAAGTGGTTAGTAAATAGCATATGTTGTATATCTATATTTACATTTTTGTATGTAACTGTTTTAACGATGTGTTAGCATCGTTGGGGATCATACAGACGAATTACTTGTGTATGGTATTGATCATGTTTATACTTTTAGGTATACTTTTATTTCTCTATAAAAGCACAGAATGTCAACTATGCTGACCTTTTCAATTAGATCTTCCATATTATTTGCATTAAAAAGCGGTTTCTGATGTAAGCAGAAATCCCACATCTTATGAGTTAATATTTAAGAGTGCAAGGTATTCTACATGTTTCACACTGTGGTTATTGTTCATATTTTACTATAAACGAGTGGGTACGTCATGTATTACCAATGCGTAATCGGGATATACTGATTTTTCCCTTTCTGGTCTCCCAAAGTTGGTTTGATTAAGAAGAGTTTATTATGAATATTGTTATTCCAGCGTTGTTGCCATTTTTAATTGAGGAATATATTTATTTTAGTTTTTAAGTGAGTATACGGAATTTTGAATGTGTAGGGGGTCATGAGAAAGTAATGACAACAATGAGGTGACTCCAGGACTGGAGTCTCGCCATCTAATGCACCGCCCTGTCGGCTGGGGCGTTAGAATGCACCGACTGCACCTCTGTAGAGGGGTAAGACTCCCCCAATGGGGCCACCTGGTGGCGATCCGTGATGCTTAAGGATGGAACCCAGGTGAATGAGCAGTTCATGACTTACAATACTCTACTTTGGCCCTATCTTGGACTAGACGGGCGGTCGGAGAGGCCCCTTCCGATCAATCGGCTGGTCACGTCAAGCCCTAGCACCTATATGATTTTCCCAACCCTATTGCGCTTATGGCAAGCTCCAACCCCTTTTTATCATATGGGTGCTAGAAGGCGGTGACTGAGGGTCTACATGTCCTCGGAATGACGTTAAACTCTATCTGATGGTGAGGTTCCAGTTTTGGAGGTTTGGGGAATGTGGAGCACCCCTTCATCACCATTGCTCCCTGGTCCACTCTGACCCGGGGTGGTTGTACCTGTTAGGGTCCCATCTATGGGTTAAATAGGAAAATGTATTTATAAAAAAATTGTATTATCCATTAAGAATTGATTTATTTCAAAACTTTATCGGCATTAAATGACCCACTGAGGTTGATATGCCGTAAAATAAAACAAAACAAAACCAAACCAAACCATCTAATGCAGTTTAGTGTCATATTGAGCCTACTCCATTTTTGAACTGAATGAAACCCAAAATTCACTGTTTATTAAAAATAAATAATTATGAGTGTACTTATTATTTATTTATTGTCAATATGCATTGATATACACTGTTATCCATGCGGATGTTTGTGGGTGTCAACTATCACTTTTATTATTTGTTTACATCAATTAACTGAATCGATTTGTTAGAATTATAGATCTGAACCCTGCAGCAACGCATAACAAGAATTAGTTTGATCTAGAGAAGACTACTAATACTAAGAATCATCTTGTAATTTGTGTTTCTCTGGTAAGAGCACGATTGCTCGAAGCGGGGACTCAGTTACCATCAGTATTAGTGGTAAGATTTAATGCCATTAGCAAAGTTAATATACAATTTCAACTTGGTGAATTTGTACCGAAATCAAGGCTATACCAACTAAAAGCATTGTAGCTATGCAACTGGATTCAGATTGATTGATTTTTAACTACATCTTCTGCCTAGAAATTAGGGAATTACATACGTTACACGTTTGATTTTACATTTTTCTGTAGTTGCTTTAAAAGCAACTTCACCCACAAACTAACTATTCGACAGATTCGCGCTATTGTGAGAAATTCGAGTCAGTATGTTTTAAACGATCCGTAGGTCGCACAAAGCGCTATGGGCAGTATGTAACCTCGTACTATCTGCTCCATAGTCGGATCATCGGCGACTAAACCGGTACCCCGACCAAGCTTGCCTGGTGAGGAGGGTGGCTAGACACCCAGCAGGACGAAAAACAAAACCTGTGAAAGGGCGGAGGAAGCTTCCCACTCAACGGCCATCTAGCGCATTAACGCAAGAACAGAAAATACCTATCAAAGCGCGTAATAGTCTAAATAACCTTCGCTGCCTTGTGGTTATCCTCTGGATAGGAAAAGGCTAAGGGAGAAAACCCTGACAGAATCATATATATATATATATATATATATATATATATATATATATATATATATATAGGGCTTGGGTAGGTAACCAGTCTAGGAGAGGGATAACTCTGAATTCAAAATTCCTGTGGTCGGTCGTTGATTGGGTTTGTGGCAACCCTTGATGCACCAATTCTTTCCTATCGATTGTGCCAAAAAGTGTGGATGGTTCAACACAAACCTTCACCACTATAAACAAATCACTGTGTGGGTGTTCATTGTATGTATGAACCCTCATACGTCGAAAATCGACGGGAGAGTCCATAATATATATATATATATATATATATATATATATATATAGAGAGAGAAGAGAGAGAGAGAGAGAGACTCATCAGATATACCGACAAAATATACCAACAAGATAAGTCTGTTGGATTTTAGGGTATATCAACCATGGGTATTTTATTCTATTAACCCAAGCTGTTCTATTCTTGATTGGTGTGTATTCAAATTACTTTTTAAACCCAATTTTCTACACATTTTTTAAAACTCATTTTTTCATATTTAACCCATAGATGGGACCTTAACAGTTACTACCAGTCCGGGTCAGGGTAGACCAGAGAATAATGACGATGAACGGGTATTCCACGCTCCCCATAGTTCGTAAAGTGTTACTTCACCAATTCCACGTGATCCCTCTCTCAGTTGAGAGTACAGAGAGTACAGATCGCTTTGGTAGTCTGTCATCCCCAAGTCTGTTTAAGTGGCCAGCCTATCTCAGTTTTGCGTTGGACAAGTGTTTCGTGTGTTAAGTTTTTAAATGCCATCCTTGGCCAGTTGAAAAGGGCTTAAGTAAGTGTTGTGATGTTAGTCCCAACAGTAAAAAGAAGTCAAGTCGAGATGGGGTAAAATAAGACAAGTGTATTTACAATTAATGGTACATGTACGACTAGCTTGTCGTTAACGGGAACAGTCCTCCTTTCCACTCGGTGTCTCACTATTTATAGTGAGAACCGGTGCATGTTCTCCACTGTAGGAACGGCCGGTACAACAGTAAGTAAGTCCTAAGTTATGGAATCCTTTGGTAAGTGAAAAAGTCCTATCCTGCGTATAAGCCCTGAGTTATGGAATCCTTTGTCCGTCGTCCACGTTATGGCCAGCAGTATACTAAGTATGCTCAGTTTAAGTATTGTTTTAACAGCAGAGTACTGCCAGTGATTGGCCAAGAGCTTGATCACATGGTTCTCGGTGAGTCCATAAGAAGAAGCAGGCGTCTAACACATACCTTATATACTAAAATAAATCAACATCGTGCATGCCAGGAAGTCCAGTTCTCCTCAGGATGATCCTGTTTGAAACATGTTGCCACCACTTGACCTTTAAAAAACTGTGCAAGTGACGCATGTAGTAGACATGTAGGCTATGGACATCCGAGTTCTATATCGTCCAGGCTTCTGCACCATACAGGAGGGTTGACAGGACTATGGCACGGTATACAGCACATTTAGTTTTCAATGAGATGTCTCTGTTGAACCAGACTCGCCTCTTGAGCCGACCAAATGCTTTGGATGCATTTGAAATTCGGAGATCAAGCTCTGTATTGAGTCTATTGTTTATGGCACCTCGGGTACCTGAAGATATTTGCCTGAGTTAGAATCTGACATTCTATCATTATATCTTTTCCCCGCACACGCACACATAAAATGACGTGCATCTTTTAAGGGGGGCTTCAAAACAGCAAACCCTAAATTCCAACAGTCGGGCGACCACTTGGTGATTTCAATGACCTCACTCTAATTGCCATCTTCAGGGTGTCAGTATTTCTGTTTCGTTTAATCTACCGGTCAGATTGTTAACCTTGTCAATACGTCTCTCCTCCGGTTGCTGGCACCCTGTTTCATTGCTTATCCCTTCGCACCTCGTGACCTCTTTAACAGGCTCTTGTAATATTACACATTTTCATTGTGTGTAATCCGGCCAGAGGGAGTTTTTCCAATGGCCAAGACAAGACAGATTGTTCTAATGAAGAAACCTTGTAATCTCTAATCACAAACATTGATAGAAAACATTCCCGCAAGCAGTTATCATGTTCGCTAAGTTGACGGAGTCATTGATTTTATAAAATGAATCCTGTGCACTTGTTCCAATTTGTCTCTGGCTGTATCTTTGTCTGTCTGTCTGTCTGTCTCTTTCTCCCTTTCTCTCTCTCTCTCTCTCTCTATATATATATATATATATATATATATATATATATATGAAAAAGAGAGAGAGAGAGACAAGTGGGTATGAAGGTAGGAAATTACATTGCGTGCCGGAACACAGGAAATGTCTCTATACACAATAAGGTAAATTTAGCATATTTTGTGGGGTCGGATGGGATGTGTTAAGCGCAAGTAAACAGGTTTGAAATGCAAAATAAATAAATAACACGTATAACATGACATTCTATAACAATAAAAACAGGATGAAAACTCACAACTCTGAGTTTCACGTTGCCAAGCCTCAGGTGGTCTACCACTTCGACGTTTCGAATACTAGCAACGTAAAACTCAGTCGTAAGTTTTTGTCATATTTTCTGTTATGCCATACCAGCCCTCACTAACTCAGCGCATGAGTTGCACAGCTTAGATCAGTGATTTTATAGTAGGGGCTGATGATAGGCATGGCGCTTCACCTTAGACTCAAAAACAGTCGCCATTGTCTAGCACTAGTTAAATGGGGATATACACTCTCGCCGTACGGCTGATACCGATAATAGACACATCCCTCGATTTTACTTACGTATATTCCATAAATTCCACAAGATAGAAGCTCAGTTATGGATAGTACTGTTCACCACTTTCAATACATGTTTATAAATATATAATTCAAACTACTATGTCTGTTAGTTTATTTGTATAGGATTCTACTTAGAATTATCTTGCCAAAAGAACGGCTTCTTCCCGCTTCAAATAATATAACACGTCAACTGCTAAGTAATTTGACAAAGTAGTTGTATTTTCCTAATGGCGCTTGCATATATTGTTACATAATCTATGCAGTTGCATAAGATTATTGTCAATCCCATGTAATTCTGAGGGGATGAGCCCTTTCATACCATGGCCGGGTCCTTCTATGGAAAATTACAGAAGCCAGCCAAATATGTGAAGTCACGTGGGACCTTTTTCAGAGTCCCCCAGTTGGCAGTTGGATGTCAGGCAGAGCAGCGGCCATTTTATGCTCTGCCTAAAACTGGAACTCACGCGCGCTATGTTATCTCTTGGTTGGGGATTTACCGAATAAAGAACATTAAAAGAAAATCAAAGTCTTGTGTTTATTACCTAAAAACTAACAATGACACTGGTTTCTGATAACGAGAAATCCCCATAGAAGACCAGACCGGAATCCCCAAGTCAACACCAGACGCTAGACCAGACCAAGATGATTAGACGATCAGAATAGCAAAGCCGGCCAGAAGAATAGATGTCCAAGATATAGAAGAAGTAAAGAAGTAAAGAAGAAATGAAGGGTATAGAACATTATATCGATTTGGTACCGTGAAAACCTCAGTATATAACAATATTGTGTCAAGCGTGTCCCGTGGCTAACCTGCTGATCTGCGTTATTTTAGTAAGTGAGTTCGAACACCAGAAGTTTAGTTCAGTCAGTAGAGCGTCCGACTAGGAACTGAAAGTTTTCGGGTTCGATACTGGCTCTCACCGACTCAGCGTATGAGTAGCACAGGGATCTGTTCAGAAAAATGAGAAGCTGATGGTAAATCTGACGCTCCACCTCAGACGCCAAAACAATCTAATTGGTCTAGCGATAGTGTAAAGGGGATCGAATCCCTCGCAGTCTAGATGATATCGACTTTAAGCCACCCCGACGACTTTAATTTTACTTTTACTTACACTTGGGAAAGGAACCCCCTTCCCGCAACACCCTACTATTCGACTAGAATGGTAGATTTGGCATTAGATAACCAACGAAGGTTGATATGCCGTAAAGATAAGTAACTGAAGCTGAAACCAATATGGAAGTGTACGTAGGAACATTTGGCTTCAAACTTTTTTATTCTCGTGGAAAACATCGCATATCATTTTTTAAAGATCACTAATTAGGACTGAGCCTATTCTAATAGTGACCACCCCAGGCGGATTTAAAAGATTTGAATTCAATGTTTTCCTTCTCCTAAACTGGTTGCCTAACCAAGGTTAAAGACCCAGTCTGCCGTACTCTTTACTTATAGATGAAGAGATAATAGTTAGATTCATACCTTTCCCAATTGTACTAACGCTATGTGAACTGTAGCTTCGTCCAGGATTTGAAATCGGGTCGGCGAGTCCATTTCCTACGACTCTTACCATTTCACCACGCACCTCAAGCATTTGAAATTTAAATTTGATAACATCAGATTTTCACCTGCTTAATATAGTTACCTCATCTTACTAACCACCCAGTTGGCTGGGGCGTTAGAATGCATCGACTGCACCTCTGCAGAGGGGTAAGACTCCCCCAATGGGGCCACCTGTTGGCCGTGGGTGGCGACCCGTGATGCTTAAGGATAGAACTCAGGTGGCTGAGCAGTCCATGACTTGCAATATTCCACTTTAGGCTTTTCCTGGGCTAGACGGGCGGTCGGAGAGGCCCCCTCCGATCAATCGGCTGGCCACGTCAAGCCCAAGCACCTATATGATTGCCCCACTCTATTGTCCTTATGGCAACCCCCAATCCCTTGTTATATTGGTGCTAGAAGGCGGTGACTGAGGGTCTACATGTCCTGGGAATGACGTTAAACTCTATCTGATGGTGAGGCTCCAGTTCTGGAGGTTTGGGGAATGTGGAGCACCCCTTCATCACCATTGGTCCCTTGTCTACTCTGACCCGGAGTGGTAGTACTTGTTAGGGTCCCATCTATGGGTTGAATAGAAAAATATGAGTTTATAAACAAAATTCTATTATGCATTAAGAATGAATTTTTTTACAACTTTGTCGGCATTAAATGACCCACTGAGGTTGATATGCCGTAAAACAAAACAAAACAAACCATCATTTTACTAATGTATCCTGTTGGTTTTCATAAATTTTAAACATTTCGATCTCCAGTTGTGCTATTAAGTTTAATTTTGAGCTAATACACTTGGGAAAGTAACGCCTTTACCCAGAAAATGAAGTGAGCGATTACAAGCGTATGAGTTATATTATATAATCAAAAGTGTATGTTACCATTGGTTTCAAAACAGCATAATAGCCACCTATCTTCAGGACAAATTGTTTTGAATTATGAAGACAAAATCTCACTCAGTTATTTATATTTACGTGTCGTAATGGTTTGCAAGCTCACTTCGCAGACAATTGTTAGTGACTTCAATTCTCATTGGGCGCCCCTGCTCCTGGCCTTGTGCCACATCTAAGCTAAGTTTAATAAATAGCTAATACACTTGGGAAAGTAACCCCTTTACCCAGCACACTACACTTCACATACAACGGAGGATTTGGCATTAAATAACCCATGAAGGTTGATATGCCGTTAAAAAATTAACTGAAGCCGAAAGCAATATGGAAGTGTGCGTAAGGTCGTTCGGCTATATTCTGTTTTTATTCCCGTGAAAAACATCGCGTATCATTTGAAATTTAAATTTAATAACATCGGATTTTCACCTGCTTAATATAGTTGCCCTTGAACCTCATCTCACTAATGTATCCCGTTGGTTTTCATCAATTTTAAACATTTTTCCAGGTCGTCCTTCACGAAAATAAAAAAAAGGTGCCAATTTTAATCATGCGATCGATAGAGGGAATCGATTAACGTGACGACATATTCTGAGCAACGAACTCTAGACACGACGACAATGACCCAGATTTAAATCGGTGAATCAAAGAAGATGAAAGACAGAAATTACAAGCGAAATCACATCCCAGAATTATCGACTATCAAACAGGAAGTATCAGTGCACCATGGAAACAAGAGAGAGAGAGAGAGAGAGAGAGAGAGAGAGAGAGAGAGAGAGAGAGAGAGAGAGAAGGGAGAGGGAGAGAGGGAGATTGCGGGAGAGAGAAAGAAAAGACAGACAGAGATTGAGAGGAGGTATTGAGAGAGAGAGAGAGAGAGAGAGAGAAAGGGAGAGGGAGATAGAGTGAGAAAGAGAAGGGAGGGGAGAGGGGGAGATTGCGAGAGAGAGAAAGAAAGAGACAGACAGAGATTGAGAGGAGGTATTGAGAGAGAGAGAAGAGAGAGAGAAAAGAGAGAGAGAGAGAGAAGAGAGAATGGAGAGAGATAGATGAGAGAGAGAGAGAGAGAGAGAGAGTGTGTGTGTGTGTGTGTGAAAGAGAGATTGAGAGAGAGATTGAGAGAGAGGGTAAATTGAGAGAGAGAGAGAGAGATTGAGAGACTGGGAGAGAGGGGAGATTGAGAGTGAGAGAAAGATTGATATATATATATATATATATATATATATATATATATATATATACAGAGAGAGAGAGAGAAAGAAAATTGAGAGTGAGTGAGTGTGTGTGAGAGAGAGAGAGAGAGAGAGGGTAGAGAAAGAGTGAGAGAGGGAAAATTGATAGTGAGTGAGTGTGTGTGTGAGATAGATAGATAGATAGATAGAGAGAGAGGGGGTAGAGAAAGTGGGAGAGAGGGAGAGAGGGAGAGAGGGAGAGAGAGAGATAATCAAAATTTGAATTAAAAGTAATATTATCATTCATGTTTTATCTTAACAAGAGGCTTTTAAAAATCTTTATTTTAGAAATGTACATTTGTACATTGACTTACGAGTTTTCCGAGTTAGGAGGTGTCACTCGGTTAGCAGTTTTACTTTGAGTTGCGAGCTAAAATTTGAGATAAGAACGAACTTCAGATATGCTTATAATAATAAGTTCACATAAAAATAAAACATTTAATTTTACAAATTTATGACGCTAAAGAAAAACACAGCTTACTAGTGACCCAACTTACGAGTTTTACGACTAATCAAAGAAGATGAATGAAAGAAATCACAAGCGAAACCTCATCCCAGAATTAGTGACTATCAAACAGGAAGTATCAAAACTCCAGGGTAACAATGAAGAGAGAGAAAGCGAGAGGAAAAGAGAGAGATATTGAGAGAGAGAGAGAGAGAGAGAGAGAGAGAGATTGAGAGAGAGAGAGAGAGAGAGAGAGAGAGAGAGAGATAGAGGAGAGAGATGATATAATCAAAATTTGAAATTAAAGGCAATCACACAATTCGCCTTTTATCTTAAGAGATTTTTAAAATAAACTTTATTTTATAAACTAGCAAATATATATATTTACCAACCCCTCCGCACGGGCAGGATACGACACAAGGTCAATTTCTTAATCGGAGTTCAACAGGT
This sequence comes from Doryteuthis pealeii, assembly GCA_023376005.1. NCBI lineage: Eukaryota > Metazoa > Mollusca > Cephalopoda > Myopsida > Loliginidae > Doryteuthis > Doryteuthis pealeii. The sequence goes on from CM042175.1 coordinate 17,682,360, forward strand.
TTGAATTTAGAGTTTTCCTTCTCCTAGACTGGTTACCTTACCATGGTTAAAAACCCAGTCTGCCCTGCTATTTACCCATAGCTGGAAGGAGAGTAGTATTCATACCTTTCGCAAGGGTATTAGCGCTAAGTGAAATGTAATTACCACATCCAGGATTTGAACTCGGGGAGACGAGTCCATTTCCCATGACTTTAACCATTACACCACGTGCTTCCTACTAAACTAGCAAATATATGCGCCCTCCGGATGCAAGTCTTTAAGTTTTAATATAATAAAATATTATACTAAATTAGAAAGGCTAATGAAACTAAATAAGAATGCAGATGAAAAGATTTGAAACAGAGGCGGGTATAATCGAACTTACTTTTCCATCACTCTCATCTTTCCTTGCTTAATTTTCCTGATTTAACTAAATAGTTAGAATTTGAAGTAAGGAATAAAATTACAGTTATTTTATTTGTTAATAGATTTCTTTTCAGATTTATTGAAGATATCTTTGCTCATATTTATTAAAATAAAACCAAACAATTAGAAATTAATAATACTAAGCACATATTTACTAAAATCAAATAATATCAATATGCAAATTAGTTTTCCCGTTCACACTGTAAATCACTATTTCATTGACATTATTAATAATGTAAAACAATTTTATTAATAATGATTTAATAATAAAAAATAAATTCATGGAGAATGTGATGTAAATAACTAAAGGAATTGTAACATGAGTAGTGATATAGTTTCGGTTACAGACAGACAAATAAATCTCCATTATAATAAGTTATTAGGTAGCACCTCGACTTACAAGTCACCCAAATTACGAGTTACCAGCAAGCTTCAGACATGCTTATATTAATAAGTCCACAAAAACTTCATTACACATCTCCGTGTTTTATTCATTTGGGATGGTTTATTGCTAATTTTTTAACACCATCTTTATCATCTGGGCCCTAATATAGGAAGATCAACAAGAAAACTTAAACGTCTACACTTAAAGAAAAATAGTCGTGATCTTTAAACAAACCTGCTTAAATAGTATATATATATATATATATATATATATATATATATATATATATATATATATATATCACATATATATATATTACATATATATATAGGTATTTTTATTTGGAAAATGAAAATGAAGTGCTCGATTACAAGCGTATGAGTTACACTATATAATCAAAAGTGTATGTTACCACTGGTTTCAAAACAGCATAATAGGCACCTATCTTCAGGACAAATTGTTTTGAATTATGAAAACAAAATCTCAGTCAGTTATTTATAGTTACGTGTCGTAATGGTTAGCAAGCTCGCTTCGCAGACAATTGTTAGTAACTTCGATTCTCATTGGGCACCCCTGCTTCTGGCCCTGTGCCATATCTAAGCTAAGTTTAATAAATAACTATATACAGAGATACAAGCCATTCTTATCATATTTATCCGTGCATTTCGCCTCCTGTTGCATTCAGCTATGGCACAAGAGGAAGACGCAATAAAAACGCCGTTCAACACAAGAAAATCTTATTTACTCTGGATGTAAATCAAACTGTAAATTGCTTTATTCCCAAACTTAGGGGATTTTAAGTATATTGTGCTTATGAAAAGAAAATTATCTATGATGTTTTATCATTTTGTCCTAAGATATCAGGGAACAGAGGAATAGTGAACGGAAAGAAAGAAATAATGAAATTTTATCAAAATCTGGCTAACTTTAAAAATAACTTTTACTGATCGAATTTAGCTGCTTATGACGTGTCAATAGATGCGAATTATATTATATATATATATATATATATATATATATATATATATAGTAGAATTATAATATATATGTATATAGTAAAAGTATATATATTAAGATTATATATATATTAAAATTATATATATATAGAAAGTCCGGTTGGTGTAGGGGTTACGGTCTTCGCCTGTCAGTTGGATTTCGAATCACGCACAAGGCGGTCTTCCTATCTATAACTCTGCTGATAAGGTCTAAAAAATGTATATATATATATATATATATACCTGCTGAAATATGATAATAATAATAAAATGAAATTTTATAAAAATCTGGCTAACTTTAAAAATAACTTTTACTGATCGAATTTAGCTGCTTATGACGTGTCAATAGATGCGAATTATATATATATATATATATATATATATATATATATATATATATATATATTAGAATTATAATATATATATATTAGAATTATGATATATATGTATATAGTAAAAGTATATATATATATATATATATAAAAATTATATATATATCAAAATTATATATATATATATATATATATATATAATATATACCTGCTGGCTTTATGGAATTATAATCCCATCAAATACGTTTTCTTCCATATTGATCTATAATCAAGTTTATCAATGGTTGCCATTGATTTAATCGCAAAGCTTTAGGAAAAAGAATCTAAGAAGCAAATTTAAAATATCAATCTTGAATGTCTTCTCTTCGCATCTGATCTGATTGAGTGGATTTTATTACTTCTTGCTCAGTTTTATATTCCTTTGACAACAAAATTACATTTATTTGTAAAGTTTTGTTTATTCTACGTTAGTAACGTTCGACTTCTACAAAGAACAACACGGCAGTTCTTTTCTTAGTGTTAAGAATCTTGTCAGATTAGTTCGATCTGAAAAATGTATGAAAAAATAAAAGAAACAAATGCCCATCACATTCTCAGGCGCTAGAGGTGCTGGCAACCAGCAAGAGCACAAACAGAAGGGTTGTCAATTAATATGTATTTACCATTCCCTCTAAAAAGATTATTATACATTGAGCTCTCATCAGGGATTTTTAAAATACATGTATTTGCACCTACTAAACATGCAATAACCATACAGTGTGAATTTAAAAATCCCATGTAGAATCATCCCTTACTACCTGTTTTTGGATACCTTACATTTATATATATACATATGCTGTAGATAGAAGGAAAGTGGTCAAGAAATGAACAACTCAAAACAAGTCACAGGATGAAACAGTTTCGTCCGTATTCACGCGGACGTCTTCAGTCAGAGTAACTTTATTAAAGCAAAGCATACGTTTAAGTACATGTGGTTTGGTAGTAGTGGGAGTAGCAGTGGCGGCGGCGGCGCCGGGGAGGTCAAGGGGGGAGTTTGTAGTGATGTGAGATAAGGAGGACGGGGATTTTGGGTAGAATGAGGTCGCTGGGTCAGTTGTGTGGAGGAGTAGGGGATATTTGTTTGAAATGAGGGGGCGGTGACAGTGGTTGATGGGTCAATTGGTGTGGTAGGTTTTGTCCGAGTGTAGGCATATATTAATTTGTGTGAGTATATGTGGATGTATAGCTAAATTATGTTTATATTAGTAGGGAAATGTGAGAGATTGTAGTGTTTGCTATACTATGTTTTTTTGGGTTTTTTTTGTTGTTATATTATTATTAACGTGAGTTTGTTGAAATTGTCGGATCCTAAACCCATCCACCCTACCTTCATATATACATATATATAGAGAGAGAGGGGGAGAGAGAGAGGGAGGGAGGGAGATAGATAGATAGATGGATTGTATGATGGTTATCTGACGGGACTGGGTTCTTTTATAGAGTCACCAGCTGAAATTATTTTATAATGGCCAAATGACGGTCTGTTGAGTTTTTTCTCTCTTATTGGAAGTGTAAATTGTACTTTGTATATAATTAATTTATTAATTATCATACATTGAGCTCTCTTAGGTACTTGAAAGAATCCTTGTATAAATCTATTGGTGTGCCATCTGCATAGGCATGTATTGTAGATATACGGAGGATGCAATACAAGTTCAACTTTTCCGTAGAATTTAACAGGTTTCAATTCAGGCTGTTGATTGGTTGTTTAGTTTAATGGCATATAACCCCTTGGGGGGTCATTTTGTTAGAATCCGTGTCGCCAGTGTAAGGGATCAGTTGTTCTGTTGGTTGACAGAATCTAGCTGGTGATTATAACCCATAGGTTTCCTTGAAATAAATAAGTCCACGTTTATAGTGTTCCTGTAATATGTATAAGTCCAAGTATGTAGTATTCCTCTGGTGTTAATCCAAAAGACAGAACCTCATGACAAAAAGTTCAAACAGAAAATTATTTATGGAGAGTTGCAAACTGACCTCGTTTCTCATTGGCCAGTTTATACCGGGAATTATCTGCAGTTATTGGGAAAGATCATAAATAGAAGTGACGATTTTTTTTTACATCTTATACCTAACAAGTGTAGGAAGCGCGTGGTGTAATGGTTAAAGTAATAGGAAATGGACTCATCGCAACGAGTTCAAATCCTGGACGTGGTAATTGCATTTCACTTAGCGCTAATACCCTTGGGAAAGGAATGAATTCTACTCTCTCTCCACCTATGGGTAAATAGTAAGGCAGACTGGGCTCTTTAACCTTGGTTAGGCAACCGGTCTAGGAGAAGGAAAACTCCGAATTCAATCCTGTTAAACTCCGCTTAAGAAATTGACCTTGTGTCACATCCTGCTCGCGCGGAGGGGTTGGTAAATATATATATACCTAACAATTAATACGTATTTAGGCATCCCTCCGCACTATCAGGAACAGATGCAAATTTTCGGCAGAGTTGAGCTGCTTTCAAATCAGGTAGTTGGTGGTTTACTTAATGGCATATTAACCATTGAGGGTTATTTAATACCAAAATCCTGTTAGATAAGGTTATTTAGTTTCGTTAGATTTTACGGCACGTCAACCTTTGGGTTAATTTATGCAGATCTTATGTACGTAAAATATTTAGAGTTCTGAATTTTGGATGATTCCTATCACGGACACAATTTTAAACCATTCACACACACACACACACACACACACACACACATATATATATATATATATATATATATATAATATATATTATATATATATATATATGACAGCAAGTCTCCTCAGGTCTCCAGGACTCTTCTGAGTATTATTTTTTTATTAGTATTATTGTTTTTAATTGAGTTTTATTTTATTTTATTTTCTATTATTTATTATTTTTTAATTTTATTATCTTCTATTAATTTATTTTATTATTTATATCTTAACTAGTATTTTCTTTTATACATCATTATACTCTAATGTTTAAATTTAAAATCTTTTTATTTTACTTGTCTATTTATATTTTAATATACTACTCTGTTTTTTCTGTCATGTCACCTTTTTGTCTGTCTGGACACCCTAGAAATCAACTTTGAGATGTATCTCTTTTTTCATTCACTTCCTGTTTCTATGGTTACAATCCCACACTGTTAAAAATATATATAATTTTTTAAATTATTTTTTGTTTTTGTTTGAATTTATATATATTCAGCTCTTTGGGTTTTTTGTGATATGCTTGTCCATAAGTGAATTGAGACCCATCTAATGAGACGAAAATTTGGGGAGCCGGTTTAAATCAACTTAGATTTATATGGGCCCCAATTTTCGTCGAAATAAATGTATTATGGGATTACTGTATTGAGTTCTTCCTTTATTTATTGATAAATATTGCTCTGTATATAATCTAAAAGGTTATTTTACATTGAGCTCTCTTTAGTGATTTAATGATTCGCTGTATTTATACATACTGGATCATTAATATTAGTACAGTGGATCTTAGAAATCACATATAGAATCATCCCTTACTACCAAGTTTTGGATAAATCTCTTATATATATATATATATATATATATATATATATATATATATATATAATTGATTTTAAGGGTATCTCAATATATATATATATATGTGTGTGTGTGTGTGTGTTTGTGTGTATGTGTAAGTGAGTGTTCGTACGCGCGGGAGTGAAGTTTATGTGAGGGTTGTGTAGGAGCGTTTCCGTGTATCTGATGTGTCTGATGCTTGTCGGGTTGCATAAGACACTCAGCTCAAGGTTAAACTGACATATGCTCGACCCACAAGCCAAGATCAATAAATCGGTTTCACATCGGAATTACTATCGACAATTCACGAAAACGACGTATTCGATATGGGGGAGGGCGAAAAAAAACAGCACCCCCCCTCCGACCCCACTTTTCTTTCTATGTTTCTTTGTTTCTTTCTTTCAAATTCCCGCTTCCACCCAATTCATCTCCCATACCGATCCATCTCACCCGACACTGGCACGCCACTAGCGTTTTATTGTCGACACGTCGTTTGTCACGTGCCCGGTGCCGTATTTATTTGAATATATTTTATTATTTTTCTTTTTTTCTTCTTTTTTTTTTTTTTTTTTTGCTTTTTACCCTCTTTTAGGAATTGATTTTCGTTATTTAACATTTACGGGTTTTTATATTCGAAATCCCCCCCCCCGCCTGCTTTTATTTCGCTCTACAGTTACCGTTTCCTTCAGTGTCAGATCGCTGACAGTGTGATACTGGTACCACGTAAACTAGTACCATCTGCTTTATAGGCGACTGATCGGAGACTAAAGTATTGTCAATGACCAGGCTTACCAGATATAGAGAGAAGTTAGGCACACTGCATGCTGAAAGACTAAGACCTTTTAAAGGCCCGATAGGCTCATAGTTAAATAGATTTTCGTTCTTCTTCTTCTTCTTCTTCTTCTTCTTCTTCTTATTATTATTATTATTATTATTATTATTATTATTATTATTATTATTATTTTCACTCCTTTTGAGTTTTTCACATCAGCTTCACGTTAGTTGATGGTATTTCACTGGTGTTTGAGTGACAACAAGTCTCCTCGGGTCTCCAGGACTCTTTGGAATATTCTGGCCGATTACAGCAGTGCAGTAGTCTGGATGGTCTCAATTCTTCCTCAGATTTCCAGATCCTCTAGTCTTTTTTACAAGTTACAAGTTGGGACCGTCCCAAGTGCACCAACTACAATTGGTATCACTTTCACTCTCATATTCCACAGCTTTTTCAGTTCTTTGGCAAGGTCCAGGTATTCATCCATCTTTTCATTTTCCTTCAACTTCACCCTGTGATCTGCTGGAACTGCAAAATCCACTATTATTATTATTATTATTATTATTATTATTATTATTATTATTATTATTGTTGTTGTTGTTGATGATGATGGTGTTGTTGTTTTTTCACACCAGCGTTAGCTGACGGTCTTTCACTGAAGTTTGAGGGACAACAAGTTTCTTCCGGTCTCCACAGTATTCCAATTGATTTCAACAATGCTTTGTTTGGATGGTTTCAATTCTTGCTCTGATTTCCAATTCCTCTAATCTTTTTTCTAATCTTTTTTCGGAAAGTTCCGAGTGCCCCAACTAATATTGGTATCTCTTTCACCCTCATGTTACACAGTTTTTTCAATTCTCCAGCAGGGTCTATGCATTTATCAATCTTTTCGTTTTCTTTCATCTTCACCCTGTGATCTGCAGGAACTGCAAAATCTACCTGCTGACAAACACTTTTTTGTTAATCAATACTAGGTCTGGTCTGCCCATCTTAATCTCAAAGATCATTATTATTATTATTATTATTATTATTATTATTATTATTATTATTCAATCCTTGAGATTTTTGTTCTGATTTCTATTTTAGCCAGACTCTTTTCCAACCCCTTGGAAACCGTTCCAAGAACCGCAAAGAATCTCAAAGTCTAACTATTATTATCATTATCGAGTTTTTCACGCCTCCCATAGCCTGTAGTTCATTGGAGACTGAGTGACAGCAAGTCTCCTCAGGTCTTCAGGACTCTGCTGAATATTCTAGCCGATCTTAATAATCCTATTGTTTGGATGGTCTCAATTCTTCCTCTGATTTCCTGTTTACCCAAATTCTTTCCCAGACCTTTGGTGACCGTTCCAAGAGCACCAATTACAATTGGTACGACCTTCACCTTCATGTTCCACAGTTTTATCAGTTCTCTGGCAAGGACCAAGTATTTGTCCATCTTTTCGTTTTCTTTCACTTTTACTCGATGCGAGGGCAGGACCTCAAAATCCACGAGATGACAGGTTCTCTTCTTCTTGTTAATCCATACTAGATCTGGTCCCCTGACCAGGATTAGGGGATCCGTCTTTGGATATCTTGTGTCTGGTCTTCGGGTTCATCTTCGGTTGGTTCTTATTTTCGAAGCCAAGTCAATAACCATCAGGTGATGAGAAAAATTCTTGGAACAGTCCCCAATGATCTCCAAATTCCCTCTGACAAAAGCTAAGCCTTTTTTCACATATTTCAGACACATGATATGCTAAACGAATCAAAATAAGAGCTCAAAGCCTTTCTTCTAACGAATTACCAGTTAACTTTTGAATTCAAATATTTCTACACTTCCTTACATAAGGGATAGGATACTATCTATTAGGTAACATCATTTGTATAAGCAACCGTTTGCAGGAGGAAAATTAAGACCTGTTAAAGTCCGGATGAACCGTGTTGTTTTAGAAACAGCTCTCTAGTATATTCGTTAGTGGGTAGGAAAAATGAGCGTGGGTCGTATTTATAGTTTTATTAAAGAATATCGATTAATTGATTGATGTTAACGGCCCCCCTCCCTCAACCCGATCATCTCTCGTAACGATCCATCTCACCCGACACGGGCACCTCACTAGCGTTTCATCGTTGACACGTGTCACGTGCCCTGTTATTGCCTGCCTCTCTACCTTATTTATTTGAATATATATTTATCTATTTTCTTTTTCTTTTTAGGAATTTAGGAACTGATTTTCGTTTTAAAATTTACGGATTTTATAAAAATATTTAAATTCCTTCCGTTTTTATTTCACTCTACAGTTACCGTTTCCTCCATTCTCAGATCGCTCACAGCGATACGGGTATCATACTCATCCTCATCATCATCATCATCATCATCATCATGTCTCGCTAATAATACGCATACTCATGACACTCGCCACCCATCCCTAGCAGTTTTCCATATGGCATCCAGAATCCTCATAGATTTTATTAAGGTTGTTTTTTGTTTTTTTGCTGTTTGGCCTACACTGGTGTGTCCATGTGTAGGTGTCCACAAGAAAACATCGCTCATGAGTTCGCCCCTGCTTCTCCAGCAATGGCTTGTTCGTCTTACTTCTATAAGAACTCCACGGAGTGTTAACTCTGGTTCTTATAAAACATTGGGCTACTTAAAGGATAAGTACCCAATGCGGAATACTTCAGTTAAGAAAACAACAAACGCGTTAGTTACATTTATATAACTTTATTATAACATATTAGGGGAACAAAGTTCCCCAGGCTATTTACTGTCACAAGTGTCCAAACATACACAATAGTTTGAATAGACAAAGTGGTAACCACTTACTGTAAGTAGAGGCTGTAGCGTCTGGAGTGTACCGTAGGTGTCTGCTGGAGAAAGATGACAAGCACGTCCAGGCTTGTTCAGTGCATCGGAAGAATAGCGTTCTCTCCTTGCTTTCCTGTGTCGCGTGACCAAAAATAGCGTCTCCTGACACGGAAGATTCACCAAAACCCTCAGACAAGAGAGACTGCCCTTACACTTGTATAGTTTGTGCGAGACGAGGCAAGTGGCCATACAGCTTCTTTGTGTGGTGTGCTTCTTCCAAGATTGGTTCAAGACTGCATGCAGTATCCTATTCACATAGTTCCTTTGTCCCCTAATAAATAAATATGTAAAAAGTTTATATATTTATAGATATGTAAAACCTTTATATATTTATTTTATTACATTATATAACAGCTCTATTTTATATTGAGCACTCTACCAATAATACTGCCTTTGGTACACCGTTCCAGTAAAAGCTGAAACAGTGACCATCTCACACTATATATATAGCTATATATATATATATATATATATATATATATATATTGCATTCATACACCTGCTTCTCCTAGACTGGTTACCCACCCAAACCAATAATCCGAACATATTTTTAAGCCATACCTAGAGATAAAAGATATGTATTCATTGCATTAAAATGGCTTTAGTACAGGATCGAAACGTGAATGGTTCAACAGTTATCTTTCTTTCTTTTCTTTCCTGATTCTCTTCTCTTTCTTTCTTCCCAACTTTCTTATTTTATTTATTTATTAATTTCTTTCTTAACATTTTTTAAATATAATTTAACACTTTCTTTACTAATTCTCTTCGATTTTTTTCTCTTTTTATTTTCTTGGTATTTTAGTTGTCATTTTATTTTTCCTTTATTACATTTTTTTTTACTTTAATTTCTTCTTCTTTATCTTTCTTTTTTTTTTTTTAGCTTTTGTTCGTTTGTTTTCTTGCTTTTTTCTTCCACTCCATTTCATTTTTTTCTACAATTTTTAAAAACATAGTATCATTTTTTAATCTTTTCTTTCCTTATTCTCTTAGTTTTTCTTATTCTTATTTTTGTTTCATTTTATTTTTCCTTTCTTTCGCATTCTTTTACTTTCTATCCATTTTACTTCCCTTTTCTTTTTTTCCTTCTGTTCTTTTTTCTTTTTAGAGTCAATTTTACCTTTCTTTCCTGATCATCTTCGCTTTCATTCTTTCTCTCTTCCTTCCATCCTTTCATTTTTTTTTTTGTTTTTGGCATTTTTGTTTTCATTTTACTTTCATTTTATTTTTCGTTCAAATTCTTTCCTTTACTTTTACTTTTAGCTTTCTTTCTTTCTTTTTTTCTTTCTTCTTTCATTTGTTCATTCATTCTTTTTGTTCAGCTTTCTTTCTTTCTTTCTTTCTTTCTTTCTTTCTTTCTTTCATTTGTTCATTCATTCTTTTTGTTTCAGCTTTCTTTCTTTCTTTCTTTCTTTCTTTCTTTCTTTCATTTGTTCATTCATTCTTTTTGTTCAGTTTTCTTTCTTTCTTTCTTTCTTTCTTTCTTTCTTTCATTTGTTCATTCATTCTTTTTGTTCGGTTTTCTTTCTTTCTTTCTTTCTTCTTTCTTCTTTCATTTGTTCATTCATTCTTTTGTTCAGGTTTCTTTCTTTCTTTCTTTCTTTCTTTCTTCATTTGTTTCATTCATTCTTTTGTTCAGTTTTCTTTCTTTCTTTCTTTCTTTCATTTGTTCATTCATCTTTTTGTTTCAGTTTTCTTTCTTTCTTTCTTTCTTCTTCATTTGTTCATTCATTCTTTTTTGTTCAGTTTTCTTTCTTTCTTTCTTTCTTTCTTTCTTTCTTTTCTTTCATTTGTTCATTCATTCTTTTGTTCAGTTTTCTTCTTTCTTTCTTTCTTTCATTTGTTCATTCATTTCTTTTTGTTCAGTTTCTTTCTTTCTTTCTTTCTTTCATTTGTTCATTCATTCTTTTGTTCAGTTTCTTTCTTCTTCTTTCTTCTTTCATTTGTTCATTCATTCTTTTTGTTCAGTTTCTTTCTTTCTTTCTTTCTTTCTTTCATTTGTTCATTCATTCTTTGTGTTCAGCTTTCTTTCTTTCTTTCTTTCTTCTTTCAGTTGTTCATTCATTCTTTTTGTTCAGTTCTTTCTTTCTTCTTTCTTTCATTTGTTCATTCATTCTTTTTGTTCAGCTTTCTTCTTTCTTTTTCTTTCTTTCTTTCTTTCATTTGTCCATTCATTCTTTTTCGTTCAAATCCTTTTCCTTTATTTTGACTTTTAGTTTTCTTTCATTCATTCATTCATTCATTCATTTCTTCATTCTCTCTCTTCCTCTTTATATTTTACTGTTTAGCCTTTTTTTAATAATAGTTTTTAAAATGTTTTTCTTCTCTGGTTCTTTTCTCTTTATTTTTTTTTCTTTCCTTTATTCATTCGCTCCAAACTCTTCCCCGTTATGTTCTCATTATTTCATCTTATATTTGCTATTCATTCAGTTATTCTTGTCTTTCTTGTTCTACATCTTGTTCAGCACGTCTCCTAAGCCCGCTCCTCCCGTCTCTCCACCATCTCTCTACCTCCCTCTCCCACCCTCTCTCTCTCCCGTTATCTCCCAAGACAGAAATAAGTAATTAAAAACCTTAGGATTTATTTGTTTCATTCCACTTTTGTTAGTTAATTTAAAAAGTCATCGGAACACCTCTAGGATCGACCCTGAAAAGAGTCGGTTCGTCTTAGTGGCGCCAATGGCGGACAGCAATCCGCGGGTCGGGATGTCGCCTGATCAAGCTAGATCCAATTTGTCGTCAGCTTTTCAGCATCGATTCACTGCCATTGGTTACAAATCTTGGGCTTTTTTTTGATTTATTTGCTTTTTTTTTTATTTCTTTATTCAAATTATTCTCTTGCTGCTGAGATAGGAATATATTATCCTTTTTTTGTTGCTTTGCCCATTTAAAAAAACACTTCTTTTCATATTCAATACAGTCGTCTGCATCGCCATTTTGAAAATGCACATTCAGCATAAAAGCAAAACATACTTAATTTTATAGTCATTTTTTTTATTTACAATAAACACATTATATCCACGGTTATCGTCATGGTTAACAACAACTCGAGTTCAAATCCTGAACGAGGAAGTTTGAATTTCACATCGCACTAATACATTTGGGAAAGGTATGAATCCAACTATTTTCCCTTCAGCTATGGGTAAATACAAGAACAGACTGGTCGTCTTAACTTTTAAATGTTAACTCATCTAGGAGAAGGAAAACACTGAATTTAATCCAAAGGGACTCTCTTCTCACAGGTTAAACTACTTTGATAACTCCTCCTCCACAACTATATATATATATATATATATATATATATATATATATATATATATATATATATATTATGGACTCTCTCATCGATTTTCGATGCATGAGGGTTCACACACACAATGAACACCCACACAGTGATTTGTTTATAGTGGTGAAGGCTTGTGTTGGACCATCCACACTTTTTGGCACACTTTATATATATATGAGGATAGAGTAAAAAAGTAATACCATTTTATTTAGGACAGGTATAATTACCAACACATTAGCATGTATCATACATCAAAATGAAGCTGGTCCTCTGTGGATCAAATCACTGCTTCCGTTTCTCTTACTAGTAACCGTTTCTCTTAATAGTAATGTGCCACCTTCAAATAAGAGCATATATCCCTACACCTTAAAATTTTGTTAACTGTTCTTTGAGCCACTTCTTCACTACAGATTTCACTTTCTCGTCACTAGAATAATGTTTGCCTCTCAAACCCTCTTTCATAGGACAGAATAGATGGTATTCTGAAGGCGCTCTGGGGAGTATGGAGGATACGGTAAAGTTTCCGTCCGAATTAAAGCTATTTCACCCTTGCTCTAATGCTTGTATGTTTAAGCATTGTCATGCAGAAGGAGAACATTGTCGATTGGCAAGTTGGGCCTTACTCGTCGGATTCTTGCTCTGACTCTCGTCTCAATGTAAAGTCTTAGTTTTATAAACATAATTAAAAAACAAACAAAAAGAAATTTCACATGAGATAAAGAAATGACATTACTTGTTTACTCACACTTGCATATGAACATATTAGTTAGCTGATACATAGGCTTCCGGTTTACTAACATATTAGTTATTCTTTTTTTATCTATCTTTTAAATAACCTGTTTTAGTTCATCTGATAAAAAAAATTATAAAGTAAAATACGCAAGTACTATTAGAAAAAGTATTGCTACTTTTATCAAATTAAAACCACGTTACTTGGTATATTATTTGAAGCGGGAAGAATCCGTTGTTTTAGCAACAGAATTTCAAATAGAATCCTATCCAAACGAACTGACAGATATTGCGATTAATATATATAAACTAGAAATGTAAAAAATAAATGAATAAAAAAACAAAATAAATAAAGATTGAACCTCCTCATATATTAAGATGATGGGTCTTGTGGGGGCCTTGTGTTCATGTTTAGTGAGTGAAGAATATCCGAGTTTTGTATCGCACAATTTAAATGTATGAGACTACGGAAATGTATGAGACTACGGAAATGTATGAGACTACGGAAATGTATTTCCGTAGAAAAACAAAAGAAGACAAAATTGAACAAGAAACAAATTTATGTACATAATATATAATTATACTTTCAGCGGTTGTTGCAGACTGCATGTGTCTGTGGGTAGTTGTGGTGTGTGTGTAAAGTGCTTTATGTATTGTTTATATTTGTTCGTTAGATGTGTCAAAATTGTTGCAGTTTTGTTAAAACAATGGCTTGTGATTGAAACTTGTGTCGTATTGGGAAGGCAGAGAGAGAGAGAGAGAAAAAAATATGAAACAAAATAAGAGACCAGACCTGATGTATCATTTTGTGTCTCCGGACACACATATCTCCACTGTGTCGAGTTTGGGGAGAGTTTACCGCGCCAAACTGAAGCTTTTCAACTCTATGGCCTTTTTATAATTTTTCTTTTGTAATCGTGCTTCATGATCAGGTAAGTTAAATTTAATATCGTGTGTGTGTGTTTCTATTTAATATTATGTTATAACATATATTATTTGGGATTTCGTATGAAGCATTTGGTGTGAATATTAAGAAACTCATGTTTTTTTAATGTTAAGTTTCATTTTATTTCGTAAATATTTTGGGGATGTTATAGCCATTCTTCAGAAACAAATAGAATGGCCTGATATTTACTCTCTTGCATCTATAAACAACTTTTGTTGATGTTGGTTAGTATCTCCGTGACCTCCTTGGGGTAGTATGGGGACTGTGGCTTGTAGTGACGTATTAGCTTTCTTTTTTATGTTACTATCGTTGTGTTTAATATATATATATTATATATATATATAGGATATCTACTGAGTCAGACTCAGTAGATATCCTTTCTACTTTAGGTATCCGCAGCCACTTTTTACAAATTAGCTTTCCTAGCGGTATATGAATATTATATATATCTATATACATTATATAACTATAAATTGTTTTTCTTTTGCAATACTATACCAATAGATTATTTTTTGTTGCGTACGAATAAATGGTCTTTTCTTTTTTTCAAACATTTTTCTTCTGTGTGATGTTTGGTAGTATATTTTTACAATCAAACTCTCTGCCGGTTTTTTTTCTCTCCGCAAGGATCTACCAACACGCTTGGTATATTATATATATATATATAAAATATATATATAGAGAGGAGAGAAGAGAGGAGAGAATCCCTACTTGTTATAGGGAGAGAAGACTACCCCCACCAAAAAAAACAAAAAAAAAAAAACACACCACTTACACTTTTTACAGTAGCAGCACGATGTCACCATCTTGATTACTTGTGGTGTGAAAATGTCGAATTGCCACAAAAAGTTCTCGCGCCGGTCACGTGGACCGGTTCTCGTGACGTTGTTCGTAGGAGGGAAACGTGAGGGCCCATATGCCGCTTAACTGTTTTTTTCGATTTTTCGCGACTTCTACCCTAAAAGATTTGACAAGTGACACCAGGATTTTAGTTTCAAAGCCGAAGTTTGAGCAGAAAAAATTTTAGGGATGAAAAGAATCGTTTTTTTTTCTTTTCTTTTTTTTTTTTTTATCGCTTCTTAAATTGAAAGAAAAACGAAAAAAAAGTTGGGTTTTTTTTTCCAAAAATCAGGATTGAAAAGCACAGTAAAATCTCTCT
>CM042175.1:17700360-17735360 GCA_023376005.1 Doryteuthis pealeii
ACTCTGCAGAGGTGCAGTCGGTACATTCTAACGCCCCAACAGTCAGAGCGGTCGTGTTTATGAACCGGATCCAATAAATGTAGAAATCATAAAAATCATCATTAGGAATGTATTGATTTTCAAATTTAGTCGCAGAGGTCATAACCCAACAGATCATACAATTTTGGATTAAGAGCGAGTCTGTGGGCAAATTAAAAAAAAATACGACTCTAGTAACTATGTATCCCAGGTAAATAGTTCTACTACTTTCTATTGCCTTTTCCACCTTTATATTTTAACTACAAATCATTTCAGAGGTAATATATTACATCCAGCGTTGTTGAATACGATACAATTTGTCGAACCCTCATTCAAATGCATTTTTATAGTAAAAATCATTTTAGTTGGAAAACTAATTTCCAATGCATTTTTATAGTAAAACATTTTTTATTCATCTCTATAGTAAAATTCATTTCCAATGCATTTTTACAGAAAAAACATTTTTTATTCATCTCTATAGTAAAAATAATTTCCAATGCATTTTTATAGTAAAAACATATTTATTCATCTCTATAGTAAAAATAATTCCCAATGCATTTTTATAGTAAAAACATTTTTTATTCATCTCTATAGTAAAAATAATTTCCAATGCATTTTACAGTAAAAACATTTTTTATGCATCTCTATAATAAAAATCATTTCCGATGCATTTTTATAGTAAAAACATTTTTTATTCATCTCTATAGTAAACAATCAATTCCAATGCATTTTTATAGTAAAAACATTTTTTATTCATCTCTATATTAAAAATAATTTCCAATGCATTTTTATAGTAAAACATTTTTTTTTATTCATCTCTATAGTAAAAATCTTTTTCAATGCATTTTTATAGTAAAAACATTTTTTATTCATTTCTATAGTAAAAAATAATTTCCAATGCATTTTTATAGTAAAAACATTTTTTATTTATCTCTATAGTAAAAATAATTTCCAATTCATTTTTATAGTAAAAACATTTTTTATTCATCTCTATAATAAAAATCTCTTTCAATGCATTTTTATAGTAAAAACATTTTTTATTCATCTCTATAGTAAAAATAATTTCCATTGCATTTTTATAGTAAAAACATTTTTTATTCATCTCTATATTAAAAATCATTTCCAATGCATTTTTATAGTAAAAGCATTTTTTATTCATCTCTATAGTAAAAAATAATTTCCAATGCATTTTTATAGTAAAAACATTTTTTATTCATCTCTATAGTAAAAATCATTTCCAATGGATTTTTATAGTAAAAACATTTTTTATTTCATCTCTATAGTAAAAATCATTTCCAATGAATTTTTATAGTAAAAACATTTTTTATTCCATCTCTATAGTAAAAATAATTCCCAATGCATTTTTATAGTAAAAACATTTTTATTTCATCTCTATAGTAAAAATAATTTCCAATGCATTTTACAGTAAAAAACATTTTTTATGCATCTCTATAATAAAATCATTTCCGATGCATTTTTATAGTAAAAACATTTTTATTCATCTCTATAGTAAACAATCAATTCCAATGCATTTTTATAGTAAAAACATTTTTTATTCATCTCTATAGTAAAAATAATTTCCAATGCATTTTTATAGTAAAAACATTTTTTATTCATTTCTATAGTAAAAATAATTTTTCAATGCATTTTTATAGTAAAAAATTTTTTATTATCTCTATAGTAAAAAAATTTCCAATTTTTATAGTAAAACATTTTTATTCATCTCTATAGTAAAAAATCTTTCAATGCATTTTTATAGTAAAAACATTTTTTATTCATCTCTATAGTAAAAATAATTTCCAATGCATTTTTATAGTAAAAACATTTTTATTCATATAAAAATCATTTCCAATTTTTTAGTAAAAATTTTTTATGCATCTCTATAGTAAAAAATAATTTCCAATGCATTTTTATAGTAAAAACATTTTTTTATTTCATCTATAGTAAAAATCATTTCCATGAATTTTTATAGTAAAACAACATTTTTTATTTCATCTCTATAGTAAAAATAATTTCCAATGCATTTTTATAGTAAAACATTTTTTATCATCTCTATAGTAAAAAATAATTTCCAATGCATTTTTGTAGTAAAAATCATTTCAGTAGCATTTTCATGGCAAAAATTATTTCTAATGAACTGTTATGATATAAATAATTTCCAATTCATTTTTATGGTAAAAATCATTCAAGTAACTTGAAATGTATCTTCTATCTTTTAATAATCAATAAGTATGTCAGTGTATCAGTGTGTCACATCTTTTCAACATTAACCAAATAATTCAAAACTTCAAAAGGCTTATGAAACTGACCTTGTGTCGCATCCTGCTCGTGCGGAGTATATATATATATATATATATATATATATATATATATATAATAACAGGGCTGATTGACGATTTTAGCCAACACTGATACGCCCACGTATTTGCCGTAGATCATCATCATCAAGTCACGCTGAATGTTAGTCTCATCATCTAATGCACCGCCCTGTCGCCTGGGGCGTTAGAATGCGTTAGAATGCAGCGACTGCACCTCTACAGAGGGGTAAGACTCCCCCCCCCCAATGGGGCCACCTGTTGGCCATGGGTGGCGACCAGTGATGCTTAGGTGAATGAGCAGTTCATGACTTTCAATACTCCACTTTGGCCCTATCTTGGGCAAGACGGGCGGTCGGAGAGGCCCCCTCCGATCAATCGACTGGTCACGTCAAGCCCTAGCACCTATATGATTTTCCCAACCATATTGCCCTTATGGCAAGCTCCAACCCCTTTTTATCATATGGGTGCTAGAAGGCCGTGACAGAGGGTCTACATGTCCTGGGAATGACGTTAAACTCTATCTGATGGTGAGGTTCCAGTTCTGGAGGTTTGGGGAATGTAGAGCATCCCTTCATCACCATTGCTCCCTGGTCCATTCTGACCCGGAGTGGTAGTACCTGTTAGGGTCCCACCTATGGGTTAAATAGAAAAATGTATTTATAAAAAAATTGTATTATCCATTAAGAATTGATTTATTTCAAAACTTTATCGGTATTAAATGACCCACTGAGGTTGATATGCCGTAAAACAAAAGAAAACACAACAAAACCATCTAATGCAGTTTAGTGTCATATTGAGCCTACTCTATTTTTGAACTGAATGAAACCCAAAATTCACTGTTTATTAAAAAAAATAATTATGAGTGTATTTATTATTTGTATATTTTCAATATGCATTGATATACACTGTTATCCATGCGGATGTTTGTGGGTGTCAACTATCACTTTTATTATTTGTTTACATCAATTAACTGAATCGATTTGTTAGAATTATAGATCTGAACCCTGCAGCAACGCATAACAAGAATTAGTTTGATCTAGAGAAGACTACTAATACTAAGAATCATCTTGTAATTTGTGTTTCTCTGGTAAGAGCACGATTGCTCGAAGCGGGGACTCAGTTACCATCAGTATTAGTGGTCAGATTTAATGCCATTAGCAAAGTTAATATACAATTTCAACTTGGTGAATTTGTACCGAAATCAAGGCTATACCAACTAAAAGCATTGTAGCTATGCAACTGGATTCAGATTGATTGATTTTTAACTACATCTTCTGCCTAGAAATTAGGGAATTACATACGTTACACGTTTGATTTTACATTTTTCTGTAGTTGCTTTAAAAGCAACTTCACCCACAAACTAACTATTCGACAGATTCGCGCTATTGTGAGAAATTCGAGTCAGTATGTATTAAACGATCCGTAGGTCGCACAAAGCGCTATGGGCATTATGTAACCCTGTACTACCTGCTCCATGGTCGGATCATCGGCGACTAAACCGGTACCCCCACCAAGCTTGCCTGGTGAGGAGGGTGGCTAGACACCCAGCAGGACGAAAAACAAAACCTGTGAAAGGGCGGAGGAAGCTTCCCACTCAACGGCCATCTAGCGCATTAACGCAAGAACAGAAATACCTATCAAAGCGCGTAATAGTCTAAATAACCTTCGCTGCCTTGTGGTTATCCTCTGGATAG
This sequence comes from Doryteuthis pealeii, assembly GCA_023376005.1. NCBI lineage: Eukaryota > Metazoa > Mollusca > Cephalopoda > Myopsida > Loliginidae > Doryteuthis > Doryteuthis pealeii. The sequence goes on from CM042175.1 coordinate 17,704,391, forward strand.
GAAAAGGCTAAGGGAGAAAACCCTGACAGAAATCATATATATATATATATATAATATATATATATATATATATACATAGGCCTTGGGTAGGTAACCAGTCTAGGAGAGGGATAACTCTGAATTCAAAATTCCTGTGGTCGGTCGTTGATTGGGTTTGTGGCAACCCTTGATGCACCAATTCTTTCCTATCGATTGTGCCAAAAAGTGTGGATGGTTCAACACAAACCTTCACCACTATAAACAAATCACTGTGTGGGTGTTCATTGTATGTATGAACCCTCATACGTCGAAAATCGACGGGAGAGTCCATAATATATATATATATATATATATATATATATATAAATAAATATATATATATATATATATGACGGGAAAAGAGAGAGAGAGAGAGAGAGAGAGAGAGAGAGAGAGAGACTCATCAGATATACCGACAAAATATACCAACAAGATAAGTCTGTTGGATTTTAGGGTATATCAACCATGGGTATTTTATTCTATTAACCCAAGCTGTTCTATTCTTGATTGGTGTGTATTCAAATTACTTTTTAAACCCAATTTTCTACACATTTTTTAAAACTCATTTTTTCATATTTAACCCATAGATGGGACCTTAACAGTTACTACCAGTCCGGGTCAGGGTAGACCAGAGAATAATGACGATGAACGGGTATTCCACACTCCCCATAGTTCGTAAAGTGTTACTTCACCAATTCCACGTGATCCCTCTCTCAGTTGAGAGTACAGAGAGTACAGATCGCTTTGGTAGTCTGTCATCCCCAAGTCTGTTTAAGTGGCCAGCCTATCTCAGTTTGCGTTGGACAAGTGTTTCGTGTGTTAAGTTTTTAAATGCCATCCTTGGCCAGTTGAAAAGGGCTTAAGTAAGTGTTGTGATGTTAGTCCCAACAGTAAAAAGAAGTCAAGTCGAGATGGGGTAAAATAAGACAAGTGTATTTACAATTAATGGTACATGTACGACTAGCTTGTCGTTAACGGGAACAGTCCTCCTTTCCACTCGGTGTCTCACTATTTATAGTGAGAACCGGTGCATGTTCTCCACTGTAGGAACGGCCGGTACAACAGTAAGTAAGTCCTGAGTTATGGAATCCTTTGGTAAGTGAAAAAGTCCTATCCTGCGTATAAGCCCTGAGTTATGGAATCCTTTGTCCGTCGTCCACGTTATGGCCAGCAGTATACTCAGTATGCTCAGTTTAAGTATTGTTTTAACAGTAGAGTAATGCCAGTGATTGGCCAAGAGCTTGATCACATGGTTCTCGGTGAGTCCATAAGTAGAAGCAGACGTCTAACACATACCTTATATACTAAAATAAGTCAACACCGTGCATGCCAGGAAGTCCAGTTCTCCTCAGGATGATCCTGTTTGAAACATGTTGCCACCACTTGACCTTTAAAAAACTGTGCAAGTGACGCATGTAGTAGACATGTAGGCTATGGACATCCGAGTTCTATATCGTCCAGGCTTCCGCACCATACAGGAGGCTTGAGAGAAATATGGCACGGTATACAGCACATTTAGTTTTCAATCAGATGTCTCTGTTGAACCAGACTCGCCTCTTGAGCCGACCAAATGCTTTGGAAGCATTTGAAATTCGGAGATCAAGCTCTGTATTGAGTCTATTGTTTATGGCACCTCGGGTACCTGAAGATATTTGCCTGAGCTAGAATCTGACATTCTATCATTATATCTTTTCCCCGCACACGCACACATAAAATGACGTGCATCTTTTAAGGGGGGCTTCAAAACAGCAAACCCTAAATTCCAACAGTCGGGCGACCACTTGGTGATTTCAATGACCTCACTCTAATTGCCATCTTCAGGGTGTCAGTATTTCTGTTTCGTTTAATCTACCGGTCAGATTGTTAACCTTGTCAATACGTCTCTCCTCCGGTTGCTGGCGCCCTGTTTCATTGCTTATCCCTTCGCACCTTGTGACCTCTTTAACAGGCTCTTGTAATATTACACATTTTCATTGTGTGTAATCCGGCCAGAGGGAGTTTTTCCAATGGCCAAGACAAGACAGATTGTTCTAATGAAGAAACCTTGTAATCTCTAATCACAAACATTGATAGAAAACATTCCCGCAAGCAGTTATCATGTTCGCTAAGTTGACGGAGTCATTGATTTTATAAAATGAATCCTGTGCACTTGTTCCAATTTGTCTCTGGCTGTATCTTTGTCTGTCTGTCTGTCTGTCTGTCTCTTTCTCCCTTTCTCTCTCTCTCTCTCTATATATATATATATAGGAAAAAAGAGAGAGAGAGAGAGACAAGTGGGTATGAAGGTAGGAAATTACATTGCGTGCCGGAACACAGGAAATGTCTCTATACACAATAAGGTAAATTTAGCATATTTTGTGGGGTTGGATGGGATGTGTTAAGCGCAAGTAAACAGGTTTGAAATGCAAAATAAATAAATAACACGTATAACATGACATTCTATAACAATAAAAACAGGATGAAAACTCACAACTCTGAGTTTCACGTTGCCAAGCCTCAGGTGGTCTACCACTTCGACGTTTCGAATACTAGCAACGTAAAACTCAGTCGTAAGTTTTTGTCATATTTTCTGTTATGCCATACCAGCCCTCACTAACTCAGCGCATGAGTTGCACAGCTTAGATCAGTGATTTTATAATAGGGGCTGATGATAGGCATGGCGCTTCACTTTAGACTCAAAAACAGTCCCCATTGTCTAGCACTAGTTAAATGGGGATATACACTCTCGCCGTACGGCTGATACCGATAATAGACACATCCCTCGATTTTACTTACGTATATTCCATAAATTCCACAAGATAGAAGCTCAGTTATGGATAGTACTGTTCACCACTTTCAATACATGTTTATAAATATATAATTCAAACTACTATGTCTGTTAGTTTATTTGTATAGGATTCTACTTAGAATTATCTTGCCAAAAGAACGGCTTCTTCCCGCTTCAAATAATATAACACGTCAACTGCTAAGTAATTTGACAAAGTAGTTGTATTTTCCTAATGGTGCTTGCATATATTGTTACATAATCTATGCGGTTGCATCAGATTATTGTAAATCCCCTGTAATTCTGAGGGGATGACCCCTTTCATACCATGGCCGGGTCCTTCTATGGAAAATTACAGAAGCCCGCCAAATATGTGAAGTCACGTGGGACCTATTTCAGAGTCCCCAGTTCGCAGTTGGACGTCAGGCAGAGCAGCGGCCATTTTATGCTCTGCCTAAAACTGGAACTCACGTGCGCTATGTTATCTCTTGGTTGGGGATTTACCGAATAAAGAACATTAAAAGAAAATCAAAGTCTTGTGTTTATTACCTAAAAACTAACAAGACACAGGGCTTCTGATAACGAGAAATCCCCATAGAAGACCAGACCGGAATCCCCAAGTCAACACCAGACGCTAGACCAGACCAAGATGATAAAAGAAGCAAAGCCGGCCAGAAGAATAGATGTCCAAGATATAGAAGCAAGTAAGAAATAAGAAAAGGGTATAGAACATTATATCGATTTGGTACCGTGAAAACCTCAGTATATAACAATATTGTGTCAAGCGTGTCCCGTGGCTAACCTGCTGATCTGCGTTATTTTAGTAAGTGAGTTCGAACACCAGAAGTTTTGTTCAGTCAGTAGAGCGTCCGACTAGGAACTGAAAGTTTTCGGGTTCGATACTGGCTCTCGCCGACTCAGCGTATGAGTAGCACAGGGATCTGTTCAGAAAAATGAGAAGCTGATGGTAAATCTGACGCTCCACTTCAGACGCCAAAACAATCTAATTGGTCTAGCGATAGTGTAAAGGGGATCGAATCCCTCGCAGTCTAGATGATATCGACTTTAAGCCACCCCGACGACTTTAATTTTACTTTTACTTACACTTGGGAAAGGAACCCCCTTCCCGCAACACCCTACTATTCGACTAGAATGGTAGATTTGGCATTAGATAACCAACGAAGGTTGATATGCCGTAAAGATAAGAAACTGAAGCTGAAACCAATATGGAAGTGTACGTAGGAACATTTGGCTTCAAACTTTTTTATTCTCGTGGAAAACATCGCATATCATTTTTTTAAGGTCACTAATTAGGACTGAGCCTATTCTAATAGTGACCACCCTAGGCGGATTTAAAAGATTTGAATTCAATGTTTTCCTTCTCCTAAACTGGTTGCCTAACCAAGGTTAAAGACCCAGTCTGCCGTACTCTTTACTTATAGATGAAGAGATAATAGTTAGATTCATACCTTTCCCAATTGTACTAACGCTATGTGAATTGTAGCTTCGTCCAGGATTTGAACTCGGGTCGGCGAGTCCATTTCCTACGACTCTTACCATTTCACCACGCACCTCCAGCATTTGAAATTTAAATTTGATAACATCAGATTTTCACCTGCTTAATATAGTTACCTCATCTTACTAACCACCCAGTCGGCTGGGGCGTTAGAATGCACCGACTGCACCTCTGCAGAGGGGTAAGACTCCCCCAATGGGGCCACCTGTTGGCCGTGGGTGGCGACCCGTGATGCTTAAGGATAGAACTCAGGTGGCTGAGCAGTCCATGACTTTCAATATTCCACTTTAGGCTTTTCCTGGGCTAGACGGGCGGTCGGAGAGGCCCCCTCTGATCAATCGGCTGGCCACGTCAAGCCCAAGCACCTATATGATTGCCCCACTCTATTGTCCTTATGGCAACCCCCAATCCCTTGTTATATTGGTGCTAGAAGGCGGTGACTGAGGGTCTACATGTCCTGGGAATGACGTTAAACTCTCTCTGATGGTGAGGCTCCAGTTCTGGAGGTTTGGGGAATGTGGAGCACCCCTTCATCACCACTGGTCCCTGGTCTACTCTGACCCGGAGTGGTAGTACTTGTTAGGGTCCCATCTATGGGTTGAATAGAAAAATATGAGTTTATAAACAAAATTCTATTATGCATTAAGAATGAATTTTTTTTACAACTTTGTCGGCATTAAATGACCCACTGAGGTTGATATGCCGTAAAACAAAACAAAAAAAAAACATCATTTTACTAATGTATCCTGTTGGTTTTCATGAATTTTAAACATTTCGATCTCCAGTTGTGCTATTAGGTTTAATTTTGAGCTAATACACTTGGGAAAGTAACCCCTTTACCCAGAAAATGAAGTGATCGATTACAAGCGTATGAGTTATATTATATAATCAAAAGTGTATGTTACCATTGGTTTCAAAACAGCATAATAGCCACCTATCTTCAGGACAAATTGTTTTGAATTATGAAGACAAAAGCTCACTCAGTTATTTATATTTACGTGTCGTAATGGTTTGCAAGCTCACTTCGCAGACAATTGTTTGTGACTTCGATTCTCATTGGGCGCCCCTGCTTCTGGCCTTCTGCCACATCTAAGCTAAGTTTAATAAATAGCTAATACACTTGGGAAAGTAACCCCTTTACCCAGCACACTACACTTCACCTACAACGGAGGATTTGGCATTAAATAACCCATGAAGGTTGATATGCCGTTAAAAAATTAACTGAAGCCGAAAGCAATATGGAAGTGTGCGTAAGGTCGTTCGGCTATATTCTGTTTTTATTCTCGTGCAAAACATCGCGTATCATTTGAAATTTAAATTTAATAACATCGGATTTTCACCTGCTTAATATAGTTGCCCTTGAACCTCATCTCACTAATGTATCCCGTTGGTTTTCATCAATTTTAAACATTTTTCCAGGTCGTCCTTCACGAGAAAAAAAAAAGGGTGCAATTTTAATCATGCGATCGATAGAGGAATCGATTAACGTGACGACATATTCTGAGCAACGAACTCTAGACACGACGACAATGACCCAGATTTTAAATCGGTGAATCAAAGAAGATGAAAGACAGAAATTACAAGCGAAATCACATCCCAGAATTATCGACTATCAAACAGGAAAGTATCAGTGCACCATGGAAACAAGAGAGAGAGAGAGAGAGAGAGAGAGAGAGAGAGAGAGAGAGAGAGAGAGAGAAAAGGGAGAGGGAGGGAGGGAGAGGGAGAGATTGCGAGAGAGAGAAAGAAAGAGACAGACAGAGATTGAGAGGAGGTATTGAGAGAGAGAGAGAAGAGAGAGAGAGAGAGAGAGAGAGAGAAGGGAGAGGGGAGATTGCGAGAGAGAGAAAAGAGACAGACAGAGATTGAGAGGGTATTGAGAGAGAGAGAGAGAGAGAGAGAGAGGAAAGGGGAGGGAGATAGAGTGAGAAAGAGAAAGGGAGAGGGAGAGGGGGAGATTGCGAGAGAGAGAAAGAAAGAGACAGACAGAGATTGAGAGGAGGTATTGAGAGAGGAGAGAGAGAGAGAGAGAGAGAGAGAGATGGAGAGATTGAGAGAGATAGATTGAGAGAGAGAGAGTGTGTGTGTGTGTGTGTGTGTGAAAGAGAGATTGACAGAGAGATTGAGAGATTGGGAGAGAGGGGAGATTGAGAGTGAGAGAAAGATTGATATATATATATATATATATATATATATATATATATATACAGAGAGAGAGAGAGAGAGAGAAATGAGAGTGAGTGAGTGTGTGTGTGAGAGAGAGAGAGAGAGAGGGTAGAGAAAGAGTGAGAGAGGGAAAATTGATAGTGAGTGAGTCTGTGTGTGAGAGAGATAGATAGATAGAGAGAGAGAGAGGGGGTAGAGAAAGTGGGAGAGAGGGAGAGAGAGAGAGAGAGAACCAAAATTTGAATTAAAAGTAATATTATCATTCGTGTTTTATCTTAACAAGAGGCTTTTAAAAATCTTTATTTTAGAAATGTACATTTGTACATTGACTTACGAGTTTTCCGAGTTAGGAGGTGTCACTGGGTTAGCAGTTTTACTTTGTGTTGCGAGCTAAAATTTAAGATAAGAACGAACTTCAGATATGCTTATAATAATAAGTTCACAAAAAAATTTAATTTTACAAATTTATGACGCTCAAGAAAAACACACCTTACTAGTGACCCAACTTACGATTTTACGATTAATCAAAGAAGATGAAAGTAAGAAATCACAAGCAAAACCACATCCCAGAATTAGTGACTATCAAACAGGAAGTATCAAAACTCCAGGGTAACAATGAAGAGAGAGAAAGAGAGAGGAGAGAGAGATATTGAGAGAGAGAGAGAGAGAGAGAGAGAGATATTGAGAGAGAGAGAGAGAGAGAGAGAGAGAGAGATTGATAGGGAGAGAGGAGAGAAAGAGAGAAAAAAGAGAGAGATATTGAGAGAGAGAGACAGACAGAGAGAGAGAGAGATGATATAATCAAAATTTGAATTAAAGGCAATCACACAATTCGCGTTTTATCTTAAGAGATTTTTAAAATAAACTTTATTTTATAAACTAGCAAATATATATATTTACCAAACCCTCCGCATGGGCAGGATACGACACAAGGTCAATTTCTTAAGCGGAGTTCAACAAGTTTGAATTTAGATTTTTCCTTCTCCTAGACTGGTTACCTAACCATGGTTAAAGAGCCCAGTCTGCCTTGATATTTCCCATAGCTGGAAGGAGAGTAGGATTCATACCTTTCCCAAGGGTATTAGCGCTAAGTGAAATGTAATTACCACATCCAGGATTTGAACTCGGGGTGACGAGTCAATTTCCCATGACTTTAACCATTACACCACGCGCTTCCTACTAAACTAGCAAATATATGCACCCTCCGGGTGCAAGTATTTAAGTTTTAATATAATAAAATATTATACTAAATTAAAAAGGCTAATGAAACTAAATAAGAATGCAGATGAAAAGATTTGAAACAGAGGCGGGTATAATCGAAAAGTAGAACAACTGAAACTTACTTTTCCATCACTCTCAAATTTCATTTCTTAAATTTCCTAATTTAACTAAATAGTTAAAATTTGAAGTAAGGAATAAAATTACAGTTATTTTATTTGTTAATAGATTTCTTTTCAGTTTTATTGAAGAGATCTTTGCTCATATTTATTAAAATAAAACCAAACAATTAGAAATTAATAATACTAAGCACATATTTACTAAAATCAAATAATATCAATATGCAAATTAGTTTTCCCGTTCACACTGTAAATCACTATTTCATTAACATTATTAATAATGTAAAACAATTTTATAAATAATGATTTAGTAATAAAAATAGATTCATGGAGAATGTGACGTAAAAAACTAAAGGAATTGTAACATGAGTAGTGATATAGTTCCGGTTACAGACAGACAAATAAACAATATCTGTTATGATAAGTTGTTTAGTAGCACCTCGACTTACAAGTCACCCAAATTACGAGTTACCAGCAAGCTTCAGATATGCTTATATTAATAAGTCCACAAAAACTTTTTAAGTTTAGAAATTCATTACACATCTCCGTGTTTTATTCATTTGCGATGGTTTATTGGGAATTTTTTTACATAGTCTTTATCATCTGGGCTCTAATATAGGAAGATCAACAAGAAAACTTAAACGTCTACACTTAAACAAAAATATTTGTGATCTTTAAAAAACCTGCTTAAATAATATATATTATATATATATATAATATATATATATATATATATATATATAGGTATTTTTATTTGAAAAATGAAAAAAGTGGTCGATTACAGGCGTATGAGTTATACTATAAAATCAAAAGTGTATGTTACCACTGGTTTCAAAACAGCATAATAGCCACCTATCTTCAGGACAGATTGTTTTGAATTATGAAGACAAAATCTCACTCAGTTATATATATTTACGTGTCGTAATGGTTTGCAAGCTCACTTCGCAGACAATTGTTAGTGACTTCGATTCTCATTGGGTGCCCCTACTTCTGGCCTTGTGCCACATCTAAGCTAAGTTTGATAAATAATTATATACAGAGATACAAGCCATTCTTATCATATTCATCCGTGTATTTCGCCTCCTGTTGCATTCATCTAGGGCACAAGATGAGAACGCAATAAAAACGCCGTTCAACACAAGAAAATCTCATTTACTCTGGATTGTAAATCAAACTGTAAATTGCTTTATTCCCAACCTCAGGGGATTTTAAGTATATTGTGCTTATGAAAAGAAAATTATCTATGATGTTTTATCATTTTGTCTTAAGATATCAGGGAACACTGGAATAGTGAACGGAAAGAAAGAAATAATGAAATTTTATCAAAATCTGGCTAACTTTAAAATAACTTTTACTGATCGAATTTAGCTGCTTATGACGTGTCAATAGATGCGAATTATATATATATATATATATATATATATATAATATATATATATATATATATATATATAGAGAATTATAATATATATGTATATAGTAAAAGTATATATATTAAGATTATATATATATTAAAATTATATATATATAGAAAGGTGTAGGGGTTACGGTCTTCGCCTGTCAGCTTGACAGTTGGATTTCGAATCACGCACAAGGCGCGATCTTCCTATCTATAACTCTGCTGATAAGGTCTAATAGGCCGAAATGTATATATATATAATATATATATATATATATATATATATATATATATATATATATATATATATATATACCTGCTGAAATATGATAATAATAAAATCAAATTTTATCAAAATCTGGCTAACTTTAAAAATAACTTTTACTGATCGAATTTAGCTGTTTATGACGTGTCAATAGATGCGAATTATATATATATAATATATATATATATATATATATATATATATTATGATATATATATATATATTAGAATTATAATATATATGTATATAGTAAAAGTATATATATATATTATATATATATTAAATTATATATATATATATATATATATATATATATATATATATATAATATATATATATATATATATATATATATATATATATATATACCTGCTGGCTTTATGGAATTATAATCCCATCAAATACGTTTTCTTCCATATTGATCTATAATCAAGTTTATCAATGGTTGCCATTGATTTAATCGCAAACCTATAGGAAAAAGAATCTAAGAAGCAAATTTCAAATATCAATCTTGAATGTCTTCTCTTCGCATCTGATCTGATTGAGTGGATTTTATTACTTCTTGCTCAGTTTTATATTCCTTTGACAACAAAATTACATTTATTTGTAAAGTTTTGTTTATTCTACGTTAGTAACGTTCGACTTCTACAAAGAACAACACGGCAGTTCTTTCTTAGTGTTAAGAATCTTGTCAGATTAGTTCGATCTGAAAAATGTATGAAAAATAAAAAAAACAAATGCCCATCACATCTCAGGCGCTAGAGGTGCTGGCAACCAGCAAGAGCACAAACAGGATGGTTGTCAATTAATATGTATTTACCATTCCCTCTAAAAAGATTATTATACATTGAGCTCTCATCAGGGATTTTTAAAATACATGTATTTGCACTTACTAAACATGCAATAACCATACAGTATGAATTTAAAAATTCCATGTAAAAATCATCCCTTACTACCGGTTTTTGGATACCTTACATTATATATATACTATGCTGTAGATAGAAGGAAAGTGGTCAAGAACACTCCAAGTCACAGGATGAAACAGTTTCGTCCGTATTCACGCGGACGTCTTCAGTCAGAGTAACTTTATTAAAGCAAAGCATACGTTTAAGTACAGGTGGTTTGGAAGTAGTGGGAGTAGCAGTGGCGGCGCCGGCGCCGGGGATGTCAAGGGGGTGAGTTTGTAGTGATGTGAGATAAGGAGGACGGGGATTTTGGGTAGAATGGGGTCGCTGGGTCAGTTGTGTGGAGGAGAAGGGGATATTTGTTTGAAATGAGGGGGCGGTGACAGTGGTTGATGGGTCAATTGGTGTGGTAAGTTTTGTCCGAGTGTAGGCATATATCAATTTGTGTGAGTATATGTGGATGTATAGCTAAATTATGTTTATATTAGTAGGGAAATGTGAGAGATTGTAGTGTTTGTTATACTATGTTGTTTTGTTATACTATGTATTAACGTGAGTTTGTTGAAATAGTCGGATCCTACACCTATCCACCCTACCTTCATATATACATATATATAGAGAGAGAGGGGGAGAGAGAGGGAGGGAGGGAGGGAGATAGATAGATAGATAGATTGTATGATGGTTATCTGACGGGACTGGGTTCTTTTATAGAGTCACCAGCTGAAATTATTTTATAATGGCCAAATGACGGTCTGTTGAGTTTTTTCTCTCTTATTGGAAGTGTAAATTGTACTTTGTATATAATTAATTTATTAATTATCATACATTGAGCTCTCTTAGGTACTTGAAAGAATCCTTGTATAAATCTATCGGTGTGCCATCTGCATAGGCATGTATTGTAGATATACGGAGGATGCAATACAAGTTCAACTTTTCCGTAGAATTTAACAGGTTTCAATTCAGGCTGTTGATTGGTTGTTTAGTTTAATGGCATATTACCCCTTGAGGGTCATTTTGTTAGAATCCGTGTCGCCAGTGTAAGGGATCAGTTGTTCTGTTGGTTGACAGAATCTAGCTGGTGATTATAACCCATAGGTTTCCTTGAAATAAATAAGTCCACGTTTATAGTGTTCCTGTAATATGTATAAGTCCAAGTATGTAATATTCCTCTGGTGTTAATCCAAAAGACAGAACCTCCTGACAAAAAGTTCAATCAGAAAATTATTTATGGAGAGTTGCAAACTGACCTCGTTTCTCATTGGCCAGTTTCTACCAGGAATTATCTGCAGTTATTAGGAAAGATCATAAATAGAAGTGACGATTTTTTTTACATCTTATACCTAACAAGTGTAGGAAGCGCGTGGTGTAATGGTTAAAGTCATAGGAAATGGACTCGTCGCAACGAGTTCAAATCCTGGACGTGGTAATTGCATTTCACTTAGCGCTAATACCCTTGGGAAAGGTATGAATTCTACTCTCCCTCCAGCTATGGGTAAATAGTAAGGCAGACTAGGCTCTTTAACCTTGGTTAGGCAACCGGTCTAGGAGAAGGAAAACTCCGAATTCAATCCTGTTAAACTCCGCTTAAGAAATTGACCTTGTGTCACATCCTGCTCGCGCGGAGGGGTTGGTATATATATATATATATATATATATATATACCTAACAATTAATACGTATTTAGGCATCCCTCCGCACTATCAGGAACAGATGCAAATTTTCGGCAGAGTTGAGCTGCTTTCAAATCAGGTAGTTGGTGGTTTACTTAATGGCATATTAACCATTGAGGGTTATTTAATACCAAAATCCTGTTAGATAAGGTTATTTAGTTTCGTTAGATTTTACGGCACGTCAACCCTTGGGTTAATTTATGCAGATCTTATGTACGTAAAATATTTAGAGTTCTGAATTTTGGATGATTCCTATCACGGACACAATTTTAAACCATTCACACACACACACACACACACACACACACACATATATATATATATATATATATATATATATATATATATATATATATATATATATGACAGCAAGTATATATATATATATATATATATATATATATATGACAGCAAGTCTCCTCAGGTCTCCAGGACTCTTCTGAGTATTATTTTTTTATTAGTATTATTGTTTTAATTGAGTTTTATTTTCTTTTATTTTCTATTATTTATTATTTTTAATTTTATTATCTTCTATTAATTTATTTATTATTTATATTTTAACTAGTATTTTCTTTTATACATCATTATACTCTAATGTTTAAATTTAAAATCTTTTTATTTTACTTGTCTATTTATATTTTAATATACTACTCTGTTTTTCTGTCATGTCACCTTTTTGTCTGTCTGGACACCCTAGAAATCAACTTTGAGATGTATCTCTTTTTTCATTCACTTCCTGTTTCTATGGTTACAATCCCACACTGTTAAAAATATATATAATTTTTAAATTATTTTGTTTTTGTTTGAATTTATATATATTCAGCTCTTTGGTTTTTTTTGTGATATGCTTGTCCATAAGTGAATTGAGACCCATCTAATGAGACGAAAATTTGGGGAGCCGGTTTAAATCAACTTAGATTTATATGGGCCCCAATTTTCGTCGAAATAAATTTTATTATGGGATTACTGTATTGAGTTCTTCCTTCATTTATTGATAAATATTGCTCTGTATATAATCTAAAAGGTTATATTTTACATTGAGCTCTCTTTAGTGATTTAATGATTCGCTGTATTTATACATACTGGATCATTAATATTAGTACAGTGGATCTTAGAAATCACATATAGAATCATTCCTTACTACCAAGTTTTGGATAAATCTCTATATATATATATATATATATATATATATATATATATATATATATATATATATATTGGTTGGTTGATTGATTTTAAGGGCATCTCAATATATATATATATATATATGTGTGTGTGTGTGTGTGTGTTTGTGTGTATGTGTAAGTGAGTGTTCGTACGCGCGGGAGTGAAGTTTATGTGAGGTTGTGTACGAGCGTTTCCGTGTATCTGATGTGTCTGATGCTTGTCGGGTTGCATAAGACACTCAGCTCAAGGTTAAACTGACATATGCTCGACCCACAAGCCAAGATCAATAAATCGGTTTCACATCGGAATTACTATATCGACAATTCACGAAAACGACGTATTCGATATGGGGGAGGGCGAAAAAAAACAGCACCCCCCTCCGACCCACTTTTCTTTCTATGTTTCTTTGTTTCTTTCTTTCAAATTCCCGCTTCCACCCAATTCATCTCCCATAACCGATCCATCTCACCGACACTGGCACGCCACTGCGTTTTATTGTCGACACGTCGTTTTGTCACGTGCCCGATGCCGTATTTATTTGAATATATTTTATTATTTTTCTTTTTTTTTTTTTTTTTTTTTTTTTTTTTTTTTTTGCTTTTTACCCTCTTTTAGGAATTGATTTTCGTTATTTAACATTTACGGGTTTTTATATATTCGAAATCCCCCGCCACGCCTGCTTTTATTTCGCTCTACAGTTACCGTTTCCTTCAGTGTCAGATCGCTGACAGAGTGATACTGGTACCACGTAAACTAGTACCATCTGCTTTATAGGCGACTGATCGGAGACTACCATATTGTCAGTGACCAGAGTTACCAGATATGGAGAGAAGTTAGACACACTGCATGATGAAAGACTAAGACCTTTTAAAGGCCGGATAGGCTCTTAGTTAAATTGATTTTCGTTCTTCCTCTTCTTCTTCTTCTTCTTCTTCTTCTTCTTCTTCTTATTATTATTATTATTATTATTATTATTATTATTATTATTATTTTCACTCCTTTTGAGTTTTTCACATCAGCGTTAGCTGATGGTATTTCACTGGTGTCTGAGTGACAAGTTTCCTCGGGTCTCCAGGACTCTTCTGAATATTCTAGCCGATTACAGCAGTGCAGTAGTCTGGGTGGTTTCAATTCTTCCTCTGATTTCCAGATCCTCCAGTCTTTTTTACAAGTTTATTGGGACCGTTTCAAGGGCACCAACTACAATTGGTAACACTTTCACTCTCATATTCCACAGCTTTTTCAGTTCTTTGGCAAGGTCCAGGTATTTATTCATCTTTTCAACTTCACCCTGTGATCTGCTGGAACTGCAAAGTCCACCAGTTGGCACGTTCTCTATTATTATTATTATTATTATTATTATTATTATTATTTTTGTTGTTGTTGTTGTTGTTGTTGATGATGATGATGATGATGATGATGATGTTGTTGTTTTTTCACACCAGCGTTAGCTGACGGTATTTCATTGCTGTTTGAGTGAGAACAAGTTTCCTCGCGTCTCCACAGTATTCCAATTGATTTCAACAATGCTTTGTCTGGATGGTTTCAATTCTTCCTCTGATTTCCAATTCCTCTACTCTTTTTTCTAAACTTTTTGGAAAAGTTCCAAGTGCCCCAACTAATATTGGTATCTCTTTCACCCTCATGTTACACAGTTTTTTCAATTATCTAGCAGGATCTATGCATTTATCAATCTTTTCGTTTTCTTTCATCTTCACCCTGTGATCTGCAGGAATTGCAAAATCTACCAGTTGACAAACACTTTTTTGTTAATCAATACTAGGTCTGGTCTGGCTGGGATAAGATGACCCATCTTAATCTCAAAGATTATTATTATTATTATTATTATTATTATTATTATTATTATTCAATCCTTGAGAATTTTTCACACCCGTATTAGCCGATGGTTCACTGGAGTGAGAGCAAGTCTTATCAGGTCTCCATGACTATGAGTATTCTCGCCGATGTTAAAATGCTATTATTTGGAGGATCTCGATTTTTGTTCTGATTTCTATTTTAGCCAGACTCTTTTCCAACCCCTTAGAAACCGTTCCAAGAACCCCAATTAAATTTTGTACGACATTGGCCTTTTTTTTTTTTTTTGCACAATTTTTTCAATTCTCTGGCAAAGTCCAAGTATTTATCAATCATTCGGATTTATTTCATTTTCACTCTTTTTCATCCATCGAAAATTTATTTCGACGTTTTGTTTAGGATCGCACGCAGCATTCTTGTGCAGATCCCATGTAGTTTATTCTCTAGGCGCTTTGTTAGGGTCCAAGTTGTGCCACCGTACAGCAGCACTAACACGACAACGGCTTGGAAGAATTGTCTCTTTTACTTGTCTGTGAGTTAGGATTTCCATATGACTGATAATTTATTTATAGCGGATCATGCCTTTCCTATGCGTGCACTAACATCGCTTTCCTTGCATAAGATATTACTGCTAGGTACTTATATATATATATATATAATATATATATATTATATATATATATATATATAAAAAATAGAGTATAGATAATTTAACTCAACCAATTTGGTAATAAAATGTGAATCTTCTAAACAAAATATTCTCCGCAGCTAAAGACTACTATATTTAAACTGAAAATAATGATTTCGATGTTTTTTTAAACGTGTTTGTTGCAGATTTTTTTGTTGCAAAATACACGAGATGACAGGTTTTCTTCTTTTTGTTAATTAATTGTAGTTCTGGTCTCCTAGCTTGGATATGGTGATCCGTCTGTATCTCAAAGTCTAACTATTATTATCATTATCGAGTTTTTCACATAGCCGGTGGTTCATTGGAGACTGAGTGAAAGCAAGTCTCCTTAGGTCTCCAGGACTCTGCTGAATATTCTAGCCGATCTTAATAATCCTATTGTTTGGATGGTCTCAATTCTTCCTCCGATTTCCTGTTTACCCAAATTCTTTCCCAGACCTTTGGGGACCGTTCCAAGGACACTAATTACAATTGGTACGACCTTCACCTTCATGTTCCACAGTTTTATCAGTTCTCTGGCAAGGACCAAGTATTTGTCCATCTTTTCGTTTTCTTTCACTTTTACTCGATGCGAGGGCAGGACCTCAAAATCCACGAGATGACAGGTTCTCTTCTTCTTGTTAATCCATACTAGATCTGGTCCCCTGACCAGGATTAGGGGATCCGTCTTTGGATATCTTGTGTCTGGTCTTCGGGTTCATCTTCGGTTGGTTCTTATCTTCGAAGCCAAGTCAATAACCATCAGGTGATGAGAAAAATTCTTGGAACAGTCCCCAATGATCTCCAAATTCCCTCTGACAAAAGCTAAGCCTTTTTTCACATATTTCAGACACATGATATGCTAAACGAATCAAAATAAGAGCTCAAAGCCTTTCTTCTAACGAATTACCAGTTAACTTTTGAATTCAAATATTTCTACACTTCCTTACACAAGTGATAGGCTACTATCCATTACATAACACCGTTTGTATTAGCAACCGTCTGCAGGAGGGAAATTAAGACATGTTAAAGGCCGGATGAACCGTGTTGTTTTAGAAACAGCTCTCTAGTATATTCGTTAGTGGGTGGGAAAAATGAGCGTGGGTCGTATTTATAGTTTTATTAAAGAATATCGATTAATTGATTGATGTTAACGGCACCCCCTCCCTCAACCCGATCATCTCTCGTAACGATCCATCTCACCCGACACGGGCACCTCACTAGCGTTTCATCGTTGACACGTGTCACGTGCCCTGTTATTGCCTGCCTCTCTACCTTATTTATTTGAATATATATATCTATTTTCTTTTTTCTTTTTCGGAATTTAGGAACTGATTTTCGTTTTAAAATTTACGGATTTTTAAAAATATTTAAATTCCTTCCGTTTTTATTTCACTCTACAGTTACCGTTTCCTCCATTCTCAGATCGCTCACAGCCATAAGGGTATCATCATCATCATCATCATCATCATCCTGTCTCGCTAATAATAAGCATACTCATGACACTCGCCACCCATCCCTAACAGTTTTCCATACGGCATCCAGAATCCTCGTAGATTGTATTAAGGTTGTTTTTTTCTTCTTTTTGGCCTATACTGGTGTGTCCATGTGTAGGTGTCCACAAGAAAACATCGCTTATGAGTTCGCCCCTGCTTCTCCAGCAATGTCTTTTTCGTCTTACTTGTATAAGAGGTCCACAGAGTGTTAACTCTGGTTCTTATAAAACATTGGGCTACTTAAAGGATAAGTACCCAATGCGGAATACTTCAGTTAGGAAAACAACAAACGCGTTAGTTACATTTATATAACTTTATTATAACATATTAGGGGAACAAAGTTCCCCAGGCTATTTAATGTCACAAGTGTTCAAACATACACAATAGTGTTAATAGACAAAGTGGTAACCACTTACTGTAAGTAGAGGCTGTGGCGTCAGGTGTGCACCATAGGTGTCTGCTGGAGAGAGATGACAAGCAAATCCAGGCTTATTCAGTGCATCGGAAGAAGAGCGTTCTCTCCTAGCGTTCCTGTGTCACGTGACCAAAATAGCGTCTCCTGACACGGAAGATTCACCAAAACCCTCAGACAAGAGAGACTGCCCTTACACATGGATAGTTTGTGCGAGACGAGGCAAGTGGCCATACAGCTTCTTTTTGTGGTGTGCTTCTTCCAAGATTGGTTCAAGACTGCATGCAGTATCCTTGTGTAGTTCCACTCTAACTTTTTTCTCTACGAGCTTCGTTGGATTCCAAGCTATGTTGCCATATAGTAGTAATGACATGGCTGCAGCTTGGATGAATTGTCGCTTTATTTTATCAGAGGGATCAGATTTGCATATGATCGATAATCAATCACCAGCAGGATACAGGATAAGATATTCTAGTAACCCCACAGAATGAAAAGGTAAAATACTTGTAAAAGTCGGATAAACCATTTTGTATAAGCAACGGGCATATATATATATATATATATATATATATATATATATATATATATGGGAGAAATGTGAGGAGGTTAATCCGACAGTATGTGGAGAAAGATAGACAAACACGAGATGTTATGGAAACGTGATGTTTATTGTCGACGATGCAACGTTTCGGTCTCTTAGCGAGTACTATATCCAAGTCCTGAAGATGGTCTAATTAAGAGACCGAAGCGTTGCATCGTCGACAATAAACATCCAGTTTCCATAACATCCCGTGTTTGTCTACCTTTCTCCATATATATATATATGCTCCCATAACCCGGTAGAGCTCTTTAGGAGCAACTTTAATGAACTTTCACCGCCAGCATAATGCAATGATCCTCTGTTTACAGATTTGATCTCTCTGGTGATCGTAAAGTATATATACAGATGTATGTATTCAAAATAGTTAAAACATCGCTCTTTAATGACAGCTGGCGATGGCTTAGATGTTAACGGATCGGGCTGATGAAAAGTCAGTTGTGTTTCGCTCCAGGTCGGAGTTCGTTGCTGTGTCTAACTACACTGATGAGACCTGAAACGTGGAAACACGGTGTCTGTGGATGGCTTATATATATATATATATATATATATATATATATATATATATCATCCAAAGACACCGTGTTTCGACGTTTCAGCTATGGGTTAAATAGTAGGTCAGACTGGGCCCTTCAGCCTTCGGTAGGTAACCAGTCTAGGAGAGGGATAACTCTGAATTCAAAATTCCTGAGGTTGGTCGTTGATTGGGTTTGTGTCAACCCTTGATGCACCAATTTTTTCCTATCGGCTGTGCCAAAAAGTGTGGATGGTCCAACACAAGCCTTCACCACTATAAACAAATCACTGTGTGGGTGTTCATTGTGTGTATGAACCCTCATACGTCGAAATTCGATGGGAGTGTCCATAATATATATATATATATATATATGTATATATATATATATATATATTGCATTCAGACACCTGCTTCTCCTAGACTGGTTACCCACCAAAACCAATGATCCGAACATATTTTTAAGCCATACCTAGAGATAAAAGATATGTATTCATTGCTTTACAATGTCTTTAGTACATGATCGAAACGTGAATGGTTCAACAGTTATATTTCTTTCTTTTCTTTCCTGATTCTCTTCCCTTTCTTTTTTTTCTTTCCTGATTCTCTTCCCTTTCTTTCTTTTCTTTCCTGATTCTCTTCTCTTTCTTTCTTCCCAACTTTCTTTTTTTATTTATTTATTAATTTCTTTCTTAACATTTTTTTTAATATAATTTAATACTTTCTTTACTAATTCTCATCGATTTTTTTCTCTTTTTCCTTTTCTTGGTATTTTAGTTGTCATTTTATTTTTCCTTTTTAAAATTTTTTTTTACTTTATATTTCTTCTTCTTTATCTTTCTTTTTTTTTAAGATTTTGTTCGTTTGTTTTCTTTCTTTTTTTCTTCCACTCCATTTCTTTTTTTTCTACAATTTTTAAAAACATAGTATCATTTTTTTAAATATTTTCTTTCCTTATTCTCTTAGTTTTCCTTATTCTTATTTTTGTTTCATTTTATTTTTCCTTTCTTTCGCATTCTTTTACTTTCTATCCATTTTACTTCCCTTTTCTTTTTTTCCTTCTGTTCTTTTTTCTTTTTAGAGTCAGTTTTACCTTTCTTTCCTGATCCTCTTCGCTTTCATTCTTTCTCTCTTCCTTCCTTCCTTTCTTTCTTTTTTTTTTTTTTTTTTGTTTTTGGCATTTTTTGTTTTCATTTTACTTTCATTTTATTTTTCGTTCAAATTCTTTTCCTTTACTTTTACTTTTAGCTTTCTTTCTTTCTTTTTTTCTTTTTTCTTTCTTTCTTTTCTTTTTTGTTCATTTTCTTTTTGTTTCAGCTTCTTTCTTCTTTCTTTCTTTCTTTCTTTCATTTGTTCATTCATTCTTTTTGTTCAGCTTTCTTTTCTTTCTTTTTTTCTTTTTCTTTCTTTCTTCATTTGTTCTTTCATTCTTTGTTCAGTCTTCCTTTCTTTCTTCTTCTTCTCTTTCTTTCTTTCTTTCTTTCATTTGTTCATTCATTCTTTTGTTCACTTTCTTTCTTTCTTTCTTTTTTTCTTTCTTTCTTTCATTTGTTCATTCATTTTTTGTTCAGCTTTCTTTCTTTCTTTCTTTCTTTTTTCTTTCTTTCTTTCTTTCTCTTTTTCTTCTTCATTTTTGTTCATTCATTTCTTTTTTCAGCTTTCCTTTCTTTCTTTTTTTCTTTCTTTCTTTTTCATTTGTTCTTTCATTTCTTTTTGTTCAGCTTTCTTTTCTTTCTTTTTTCCTTTCTTTCATTTGTCATTCATTTCTTGCTCCTGTTAGTTCTTTCTTTCTTTCTTTCTTTTTTTCTTTCTTTCATTTGTTCATTTCATTCTTTTTGTTTTTTCTTTCTTTTCTTTCTTTTTTGTTTCTTTCTTTCTTTCATTTCTTCTTTATTCTTTATTCTTTTTTTTCATCTTTCTTTCTTTCTTTCTTTTTTCTTTTTCTTCTTTCTTTTCTTCTTTCTTTCTTTCTTTTCTTGTTTCATTTTTTTCTTTTTGTTCAGCTTTTTTTTTTCTTTTTTTTTTTTTCTTTTTTTTTTGTTTTTTTTTTTTTTGTTCTTTTTTCAGTTCTTTCTTTCTTTCTTTCTTTCTTTCTTTAATTTGTTTCGTTTCATTTCTTGTTTTGTTTTTCAGCTTTTCTTTTTCTTTCTTCTTTCTTTTTTTCTTTCTCTTTCTTTCTTTCATTTGTTCATTCATTCATTCTTTTTGTTCAGCTTTCTTCTTTCTTTCTTTCTTTTTTTTTTTCTTTCTTTTTCATTTGTTCTTTCATTCTTTTTGGTTCAGCTTTCTTTCTTTCTTTCTTTCTTTCTTCATTTGTTCATCATCATTCTTTTTGTTCAGCTTTCTTTCTTTTTTTTTTCTTCTTTCTTTTCATTTTGTTCATTCATTCTTTTTCGTTCAAATCCTTTTTCCTTTATTTTGACTTTTAGTTTTCTTTCATTCATTCATTCATTCATTCATTTCTTCATTCTCTCTCTTCCTCTTTATATTTTACTGTTTAGCCTTTTTTTAATAATAGTTTTTAAAATGTTTTTCTTCTCTGGTTCTTTTCTCTTTATTTTTATTTCTTTCATTTATTCATTCGCTCCAAACTCTTCCCCGTTATGTTCTCGTTATTTCATCTTATATTTGCTATTCATTCAGTTATTCTTGTCTTTCTTGTTCTACATCTTGTTCAGCACGTCTCCTAAGCCCGCTCCTCCCTGTCTCTCCACCATCTCTCTACCTCCCTCTCCCACCCTCTCTCTCTCTCTCGTTATCTCCCAAGACAGAAATAAGTAATTAAAACCTTAGGATTTTATCTTGTTTCATTCCACTTTTTGTTAGTTAATTTTAAAAGTCATCGGAACACTCTAGGATCGACCCTTGAAAAGAGTCGGTTCGTCTTAGTGGCGCCAATGGCGGACAGCAATCCGCGGTCGGATGTCGCCTGATCAAGCTAGATTCAATTTGTCGTCAGCTTTTCAGCATCGATTCACTGCCATGGTTTACAAATCTTGCTTTTTGATATTTGCTTTTATCTTTTATTCAAATTATTCTCTTACTAGCTGAGATAGGAATATATTATCCTTTTTTTTTTGTTGCTTTGCCCATTTAAAAAAACACAAACTTCTTTTCATATTCAATACAGTCGTCTGCATCGCCATTTTGAAAATGCACATTCAGCATAAAAGCAAAACATACTTAATTTTATAGTCATTTTTTTTTTTTACAATAAACACATTAGATCCACGGTTATCGTCATAGGAAATAGAACAACAACTCGAGTTCAAATCCTGAACGAGGAAGTTTGAATTTCACATCGCACTAATACATTCGGGAAAGGTATGAATCCAACTATTATCCCTTCAGCTATAGGTAAATACAAGAACAGACTGGTCGTCTTAACTTTTAAATGTTAACTCATTTAGGAGAAGGAAACACTAAATTTAATCCAAAGGGACTCTCTTCTCACTGGTTAAACTACTTTGATAACTCCTCCTCCACAACTATTGCATATGTATATATTATATATATATATAATATTATATTATTATATATATATATATATATATATATATATATATATACATATATATATACATACATATATATATATATATATATATATATATATATACGAGTTTACGTGGGAGGAGGGTCGTAAAATTTTATATGGGGTTCGTTTGTTTTGTTTTTTTTGTTTTTTGGGGTTTTTTTTCTAATATGTCCTCCCGTGGAAGCCAACACATGGGCACGCCAGTGTGGGCCGACCAGCAAAGACGTACATTGATCAGCTCTGTGCGGATACAGGATGCTACATAGAGGACCTCCCGAGAATGATGAGCGATAGGGACGGATGGAGAGAGATTGTCATGGATATCCGCGCCGACAGCGCGACATGATGATGATGATGATATATATATATTTAAGGATGAGGCAAAAAGTAATACCATTTTATTTAGGACAGGTATAATTACCAACACATTAGCATGTATCATACATCAAAATGGAGCTGGTCCTCTGTGGATCACATCACTGCTTCCGTTTCTCTTAATAGTAACCGTTTCTCTTAATAGTAATGTGTCACCTTCAAATAAGAGCATATATCCCTACCCCTTAAAATTCTGTTAACTGTTTTTTGAGCCACTTCTTCACTACAGATTGTCACTTTCTGGTCACTAGAATAATGTTTGCCTCTCAAACCCTCTTTCATAGGACAGAATAGATGGTAGTCTGAAGGCGCTAAATCTGGGGAGTATGGAGGATACGGTAAAGTTTTCCGCCGAATAAAGCTATTTTCACCCTTGCTCTAATGCTTGTATGTTGTCAAGCATTGTCATGCAGAAGGAGAACATTGTCGATTGGCAAGTTGGGCCTTACTCGTCGGATTCTTGCTCTGACTCTCGTCTCAATGTAAGTCTTAGTTTTATAAACATAATTAAAAAACAAACAAAAAGAAATTTCACATGAGATAAAGAAAATGACATTACTTGTTTACTCACACTTGCATATAAACATATTAGTTAGTCTGATACATAGGCTTCGGTTTACTAACATATTAGTTATTCTTTTTTATCTATCTTTTAAATAACCTGTTTTATTTCATCTGATAAAAAAAATTTCTAAAGTAAAATACGCAAGTACTATTAAGAAAGTATTGCTACTTTTATCAAATTACATAACACGTTACTTGGTTTATTATTTTAAGCGGGAAGAATCCGTTGTTTTAGCAACACAATTTCAAGTTGAATCCTATCCAAACGAACTGACAGATATTGCGATTAATATATATAAACTAGAAATGTAAAAAAAAATGAATAAAAAAACAAAATAAATAAAGATTGAACCTCCTCATATATTAAGATGATGGGTCTTGTGGGGGCCTTGTGTTCATGTTTAGTGAGTGAAGAATATCCGAGTTTTGTATCGCACAATTTAAATGTATGAGACTACGGAAATGTAGTTTCCGTAGAAAACAAAAGAAGACAAAATTGATACAAGAAACAAAATTATGTACATAATATATAATTTGTATACTTTCAGCGGTGAGGCAGACTGCATGTGTCTGTGGGTAGTTGTGTGTGTGTGTGTAAAGTGCTTATGTATTGTTTATATTTGTTCGTTTAGATGTGTCAAAATTGTTGCAGTTTTGTTAAGAACAATGGCTGTGATTGAAACTTGTGTCGTATTGGGAAGGAGAGAGAGAGAGAGAAAAATATGAAACAAAATAAGAGACAGACCTGATGTATCATTTTGTGTCTCCGGACAGCGACATATCTCCACTGTGTCGAGTTGGGGAGAGTTTCCGCGCCAACTGAAGCTTTTCAACTCTATGGGCCTTTTTATAATTTTCTTTTGTAATCGTCTTCATGATCATTAAGTTAAATTTAATATCGTGTGTGTGTGTGTGTATTTATATTATGTGTATAACATATATTATTTGGGATTTCGTATGAAGCATTTGGTGTGAATATAAGAAACTCAGTTTTTTAATGTTAAGTTTCATTTTATTTCGTAAATATTTTGGGGATGGAATAGCCATTCTTCAGAACAAATAGAATGGCTGATTTACTCTCTTTGGCATCTATAAACAACGTTTTGTTGATGTTGGTAGTATCATCCGTGACCTCCTTGGGTAGTATGGGGACTGTGGCTTGTAGTGACGTATTAGCTTCTTTGTTACTACTCGTTTGTTGTATTATATATATATATATATATTATATATATATATATATAGGATATCTACTGAGTCAGACTCAGTAGATATCCTTATTACTTGGCTCTACTTAGGTATCGAGCACTTTTTACAAATTAGCTTCTCCTAGCGGTTATATGAATATATATATATCTATATACATATATATACATATAAATTGTTTTTTTCTTTTGGCCAAATACTATACCAATAGATTATTTTTTGTTGGTACGAATTCTGGTCTTTTCTTTTTTCAAACATTTTTTTCTTCTTCCTGGTTGATGTTTGGTAGTATATTTTTACAATCAAACTCTCTGCCGGGTTTTTTTCTCTCCGCAAGGATCTACCAACACGCTTGGTATATTATATATAATATATATATATATTATATATATATATATATAGATATAGAGAGAGAGAGAGAATCCCTACTGTTATAGGGAGAGAAAGACTACACCCACCAAAAAACAAAAAAAAAAAAAAACACACCACTTACACTTTTAACAGTAGAGCACGATGTCAGCCATCTTGATTACGTGGTGAAATGTCGAATGCCACAAAAGTTCTCGCCGGTCACGTGACGGGTTCTCGTGACGGTGTCGTAGGAGAAACGTGAGGGCCCATGCCGCTTAATCTGTTTTTTCGATTTTACGGACTTCTACCCTAAAAAGATTTTGACAAGTGACACCAGGATTTTAGTTTCAAAGCCGAAGTTGGAAGCGAAAAATTTTAGGATGAAAAGAATCGTTTTTTTTTTCTTTTTTTTTTTTTTATCGCTTTCTTAAATTGAAGAAACGAAAAAAAAGTTGGGTTTTTTTTTCCAAAAAAGATCAGGATGAAAAGAAGTAAAAAGAAAGAGACAAAGAAACAAAGAAGAAAATGAATAAAAAAAGAATTAAAAAAGAAGAAAAAAACAAAGTAATTAAAGAAGAGACATATCGGAAAGTAAGAAAAAAGAATGAAAAAAAGAAAGAAAGGAAAGGAAAAAAGAATAAAGAAAGAAACAATGTAGTTAAATGACATACATATCGGAAAGAAAAAAGAAAGAAAGAAGAAAGGAAAAGGAATTAAATAAAAAAAATTATTAAAAGACAAAATGTAATTTTAGGAGAGACATATCAGAAAGAAAGAAAAAAGAAAGAAGGAAATAAAGGAAAGGAAAAATAAATAAAGAAACAATGTAGTGAAAGAACATACATATCGGAAAGAAAGAAGAAAAAAGAAAGAAAGGAAAAGGAATAAAAAATCTTCAAAACAAAGGAAAGACACAATGTAATTAGAGGAGAGAAATATCATAAAGAAAGAAAAAAGAAAAAAAGAAAGAAAAAAGGAACAGGAATCGAAGAAAAAAATAAAAATAAGAAACAGCAATGTAATTAGAGGAGAGATATATTGGAAAGACAGAAAAAGAGAAAGAAAGAAAGAAAGAAAGAAAGAAAGGAAAAGAAAAAAGATAAAGAAAGAAAAAATCAATGTAATTAGAGAATTAACATATCAGAAAGAAAATAAAAAAGAAAGGAAAAGAATGAAAGAAAGGAACGAAAGAAAAAATAGAATGAAAAGAAAGAAACAATGTAATCAGAGAAAATACATAAACGGGACAGAAAACGAAAAAAAAGATAAAGAAAAACATAAGCAAGAAAAGGACAAAAGAAATAAACAAAGAAGGAAGGAAGGAAGGAAGGACAGTTGATGTAGAAAAGGACAAAAAAAAGGAAGAGAACGAGAATAAAAGAAAAGACAAAAAAAGAAAGAACGAATGAAAGAAATAAAGAAAAAGCAAAGAAAAAAAAGAAAATGAAGAAGAGGGAAAAATAAATAAATTTTCATATACTAAGCTTAGTTTAGATGTGGTAGAAAGCCAGAATTATGGGGTACCCAATGAGGATCAAACTCGCTAAATGGTCTGTAAATTTAGCTTGATAACCATTACACCACGAGAGAAAGAATGAAAGAAAATGAAAGAGGTACAATAAAAGAAAGAGAACGAAGAAAACGACAGAAAGAACGAAATAAATAAAGAAAGAAATATAATGCCGAAAAGGACAAAATAAAGAAAGAACGAAAGAAAGAAAGAAGGAAATAAATAGAAAGAAGAAAGAAAGAAAGAAAGAAAGAAAGAAAGAATAAAATGAGAAAGAGTGGAGGGTGTGTCGATGAGACTGAATATAGCAAATATGGTTGACAGACTCAAATCTTTAAAAAAAAAAAGAGGGAGAAAAAGTCTAAATGAAAAATGGCGGAAACTGGTAGAAAAGGAATAAAGAGTTTTTTTCCTTTTCTCTTGAAAATCTATTTAGATTTTACAACCCTTTAAAAAAGTTTTTTTAAAAAAAAGAGAAAGTGAATGCATTTTAAAGATGTCACAAGGAATGCGATTCTGTCACAAAATCTGTTTTGCATATACAGACTCTTGGATTGGAATAGAAGAAAAAGAAGAAGAAAAAAAAACCCGCCCCAAAAAAGAACATGTTTTACATAAAACGCACACTCAGAAAAAAGCAAATTTAATTAAATTAACAGAACTATTTTCACTGGTGTTTCAAAAGAAATAACTATTTTTTAGAGCAATGCTTAAGCGGTCAGTTGGTAAACAAAATTCAGCAATCTATCTCAATAATTCAGGAGTGTTTGTATGTCAATCCTCTATCATCATCAAGTAGTTTGGTTTCTTTTTTTTTGTTTTGTTTAATGGCATATAAATCTACGTGGGGGATTTAATGCCAAAGCCATACTTGAAGAAGGAAAATTGTGGTTTGGTTTGGTTTCTTAATTTAATAGCATATTAACGTTTGTGAGTTATTCAATGTCAAAATTATCATTGTAGAAGCACAGTAGTTGTATTATGTAACAATACCTGGAGGCATAAGATAGACTGATAGGTAGATCGATTGATTTGAAGAGACTGGGATAGATAGATAGATAGAATCAAAGAGATTGAGATAGATAGAAAGATAGATAGATTTAAAGAGATTGAGATGGATAGATAGATAGATTTAAAGAGATTGAGAAAGATAGGTAGATAGATTAAAAGAGAGTGAGATAGATAGATAGATAAATAGATAGATAGATAGATAGAATTAAAGAGATTGAGATGGATAGATAGATAGATTTAAAAGAGATTGCGACAGATAGGTAGATAGATTTAAAGAGAGTGAGATTGATAGATAGATAGATAGATAGATCGATAGATAGACAGAATTAAAGAGATTGATATGGATAGATAGATACATTTAAAGATACATTTAAAGAGATTGAGAAATATAGGTAGATATATTTAAAAATAGATAGATAGATAGATAGATAGATATATCTGAAGAGACATAGTAAGATTTGATTTGGTTTGATTTTGTATGTTTAATGGGATTATTTCTGGTTTGATATGTTTAATTGGGTTATTCATGGGTTATTTAATGCCAAAGATATTCTTGTATAGAAACTGTAATCATGCTATTTAACACATAGCTAGAGAGATAACATAGATAGATAGATAGATAGATAGATATATTTGAAGAGAATGGGCTAGATATATAGGTAAATATATCTGAGGAGACGCAGACGTTACACTGTATCTAATGATGAGTTTCCAATTCTGGAGCTTTGGGGACGGTGGAGTATCCCTTAACCGTCATTACACCACGTCAATCTATGGGTTAAATAAAAGAAAGTTCCAAAAATGTGTTTAAAAAAAATAATTTTAAAAACAATTTAAATACCCATCGATAATAGATAAAACAAAATGTCTTTAGCTCATTTGGTTTGGTTTTTTTGTTTAATGGAGTTCTTTATGGGTTGTTTTAATACCAAAGCTATTTTTGTAGAACAGTAGCGGTGCTATTTAACTCTTAGCTGGGGGAGGGATTTCATAACTTTTCCAAGAGTATTATTCCGAAATTGAACGTAATAGAGCGGCTGAAGTTTGAATTTGCTTTTTACGATCTCACAGTCCAATACGTTAGCCATTACACCACAGGAACAAACTTTCATCAAGAAGCATTAATTCCCATGTCCCTCTCTTGCCATCCGTCCATATCAGCTATCACTCTTGCTTTTTTCGTTACCAATGTCTGCACAAAACTGATGAGTGTAAGTGTCTTCTGGTCGGCCATCACTGGTGTGTTTATGCGGAGGAGACCCCAGTAACACTGGTGTATACCCATATATACCCAACATTGGGTATATAATCGAGAGAGGAAACTCGGTTGATATATATATATATATATATATATATATATATATGTGTGTGTGTGTGTATTTAAGAAATGGATAAACCACTCCAAACCTCTATTATTATAACGCCTACGTTTGGTCCTTTTTGCATACCCTCTAATCAAACCAAAACCAACCAATAAATAATGTTAATCTTTTTCACTTATTTAACCTCTCTCACGCCCCGTAATCTACCCTTCATTAAATAACAATTGAAAAAGTAATTCCCACAAATTGATTCACATTTCCTAATCCAATAACCAAAACAGTTTCCGGTGATTTTTTTTTAATCCATAAACAAGCGTCTATCTGTAACGATAAGACTCGTTTCAACAGACATACGTGGTATCAACTGATATTACTTAACCCCTGGATCTTGTGCGCTCCCAACGATCGTACCCGTACCCACCGGTAAGCCACTACTCATACATAAATATATATATATATATATATATATATATATATATATAGAGAGGAGAGAGAGAGACAGACAGAGACAGACAGACAGACAGACAGACAGAGACATAGAGACAGAGGGAGAAAGAGAGAAAGGGAGAGAAAGAGACAGAGACAGTGACAGAGACAGAGAGACTTATTAGGGACTTGTTGCTTCATTTCTGCTTTACTACTTCTGCTAACTTCTTGTCTGGCTGTCATCTTGTCGTGTAGTCTTCTAAGTACTTCTACTTTTTCTAAAGGCTTCTTTTTCCCGGGCTAGTTTGTAGTCAAGCAATTAATTAATTCACAGTATATTTTTCCTTGATCAAGAGTTTATTAGTCTAGCCCATATCTTATTCGTCGCGCGGATGAAAATCAACCTTGCTGTAGCACGTCTACTCTGCTTCAATATCAGGTTGAAACTAAAATCTGAATCTAGTCACGTGTTTCTCGTGACGTGTTCTCCAGGGGTCAGAGAGCTATAGCCGTTACTGGTAAATTTCCACTCTCTGATATCAAAGCCAATAGCCCCCCATATTGAGCTACAGGTTTACATACCATGAATTATAACAACACGTCGCATATGATTTCGTCTACGTTTCTCCAGCAATGTCCACCATATTTGTTTGTCTTGCGTGAATAGTTTGCGAAATGGGAGCACAGTGGTCATGGAGCTACTATTTGGTAGGGTACTTCTCTCCGGAGTTTTTCAAAACAGCACGACAGCAGTCTCGTATAGTATCCAACTAGCATTTTCTTCGACTGTCTCATGTCCATGTGGTGCAACCATACAATACTACTAACACTACTACAGCTTGAAGTATTCCCGTTTTATTTTATCAGAGAGATCAGAACGTTTGATTCATAGCTCCCAAATTTCCTATGTCTTTTTACTGTAAAATCATTTCCAACTAATGTTTTGAATTAAATCCTCTCCAATACATTTTATAATAAAATCGTTTCCTGTTCATATTTATAGTAAAATCATTTTCATTGCATTTTCATAGCAAAATCATTTCCAATCCATTCTTATAGTGAAATAATTTCCAATGCATTTTTATATTAAAATCATTTCTGATGTAATGTTATATTAAAACGAAAACATTTCTAATACATTTCTATTGTAAAATAATTTCCATAAGGAATTGATATGCCGTTTAAAAACTAAACAGACAAATAGGGATTGCAATAATCCAATACTTACATACGAAACAAATTTCAGCAGTTTATACGCTGATTAAAAAATAAATTAAGCCAAACTTATAAATGGCTATGATTGTCATCAAACCTTTAAATATTACGGTCATGTCACGCTAAATGCACCTACTAGATCACCGGAGTTAAGCAATAATGATCTTGTTCAATACTTAATTGGGTGAGCATTTAAATGACAGCAGGTTCTGTAAGGAACCTGAATCATTTGTTAATCAAAATTAGTTGATTTGGCCTTAAATGACCAGAAAAGGGTTAATATCCCGTACAACAAAATAGATAATCAACAAAGAGGCGAACTTCTGTGAAAACTTTATGAAATTCAAGAAAGCTCATGAAATTATTTAGGAAGAAATTAAAATCATCCTCGACAATAAAACTAAAAAATGTCAATAAATTAAACAGGTTCCGACTGAGAAATACCAGACTTATACTCTAAGATACCGTAAATAGAAATTAATCCAATTTTAGCCTTAAATAACTGTTGTGAGGTTTTAAATGGTCAAATAAGAACAAAACGACGGGTAACAAATGTAGGAAAATGTATTAACAAAAAGTAGACAAATACAATACAGAGAAGTGGGACAAATAAAACTGTGAGCTGACACGCATTGGCTTACTCTCAAGCCACAATTGTCCCTGTTACTTATAGTAACCCGTCGTTGCATTCCATTAGTCTAATAGGGTGTATCACCTATAACAATAACCCATAAGGTATTGATATG
>CM042175.1:17740360-17747860 GCA_023376005.1 Doryteuthis pealeii
TAGCTGGAGGGTAAATAGGTGGTACTAGCAGTCTAGGAAATGAAAACAGCTCATCCAGGATTTGAATTCGGCTCTGAGTTCCTTTCATATATATCTAGCCACACCGAGGAGATCTGATATGTCTGTTGATCGCACACACACACACACACACACACACATATATATATATATATATATATATCCTTAAAAGGAAGGAAAAACTCAACACCGTTATTCCATAATAAATTTATTTCGACCAGAATTGGGGCCTAAATTCATTATGGAATAACGTTGTTGAGTTTTTCCTTTCAAGGATAAATATTGCTCTAAAAAGATTATTATACATTGAGCTCTCTGTAGTGATTTAAAGATTCACTGTATTTATACATACTGGATCATACAATAATAATACAGTGTGTCTTAGAAATCACATATAGAATCATCCCTTACTATATATATATATATATATATATATATATATATATATATATATATATATATATAATATACATACTAGCTAAAGTACCTGGTCCATAACCGGACTAAAGAAAAAATAGGAAAACCGAAGAGTGAGTGGCGAGAAAATAAGAGATAGGTATACCCAATTTCGGTTCATTTTTTAATATCTCATTCTCGGCTTAAAACTGCGAAATTTATTCACTAAAATGGATTCACTGCTTGCTTATCAGCAGTGCACTCAGCTTATCGCTTTAACAAAAAGTCAGGCAGGGGACAATATCTTATCAGCAGCAGAAGTTGGTATAGGGACAGTTTCGCAAATTGGGTGATTTTGGCTTAATTAATTAATTATATCCCTTAATCAGTAAAAATCAATAACCAAATTTGGCGTGTTTCTTAGTTAGAAGGATATTAATATGTATGCAAGATATCGAATCAGAGTGACCTCCCGTTTTGATCTTATACGTCGACACGTACATACCAAAAACTTAGTCTTATATATATATATATATATATATATATATATATATATATATATATATATATATATGAGTATCGGCTGAAACTTTCATAGGCTGACCAAGATATTCTCATTGAATCTTAGCATATGAGGTTTATTTTTCAACATGGTCTTCCTTGCAGTTCACTTACTCTTTACATCTGTATTGCAGTACGTGTATCTCAGTAGTAACAAAGCCAACAATTGTATATATGACGTCATGGTATGAACATTACAGCCCCAAAATTTCCAAATGTGGTGTTAATGAATAAAAAAGAATATTCAAGAATTTTCAAGAATGAATAAAAAAAATTATTCTGTATAAAATAACCCAACAATGGTTGACATGCCGTAAAATCAACCAACCAACCAACTAACCATCCAACCAAACGGTCAAAATGTTAAAAGACGTTTTTGACATAAAATAACCCAACAATGGTTGACATGCCGTAAAATCAACCAACCAACCAACTTGTTGTCCTCAGACATTATTCTGTCTCTAGTTTCTAAGAAAAAAATCTGACCATAGAAATTTTGAAGACACTTAATACATCCATAGATAAAAATGTTATATGATATGAAAAGACTGGAGTGCTTTTTTTATTTTATAAGTCTGAAATTACATTCCGCTCATTTTTTTTTAATAGTTGGGTACCCACCATATGACATTTGAGCCAGTGAAAGCACTGATGGGAAGAGTTTTCGTCAGCATCACTAGAGTTCTTGAATTTTTCTTAAGTAATTTCTATCCATATTTATCAAGTTACTTAAATGTTCACCCAATTAAGTATTAAACACCGCCCTGTCGGCTGTGGCGTTAGAATGCACCGACTGCATCTCTGCAAAGGGGCAATACTCCCCCAATGGGGCCACCTGTTGGTCGTGGGTGGCGACCCGTGATGCTTAAGGATAGAGCCCAGGTGGATGAGCAGTTCATGACATGCAATACTCCATTTGGTCCTATCTTGGGCTAGACGAGCGGTCACGTCAAGCCCAAGCACCTATATGATTTTCCCAACCCTATTGCCCTTATGGCAAGCTCCAAACCCCTTTTTATCATATGGGTGCTAGAAGGTGGTGGCTGCGGGTCTACATGTCCTGGGAATGACGTTAAACTCTATCTGATGGTGAGGTTCCAGTTCTGGGGGTTTGGGGAATGTGGAGCACCTCTTCATCACCATTGATCCCTGGTTCACTCTGACCCGGAGTGGTAGTACCTGTTAGGGTCCCATCTATGGGTTAAATAGAAAAATGTATTTATAAAAAAATTGTATTATCCATTAAGAATTGATTTATTTCAAAACTTTATCGGCATTAAATGACCCACTGAGGTTGATATGCCGTAAAACAAAACAAACCAAACCAAGTATTAAACAGTCTCATCACTGCTTATATTCGGTGATCTAATGGTGCTTTTACTGTGACTTGACCGAAATAAATAATTTTCAAACAAATTTATTTCACTAACAGATGAGACACTAACTGGAACTACCAATCCAGTTCAGAGTGGATCTGGAAATAATGGCAATGAAGTGGTAGTGCGTACAAGAGCTCTATAGCAACCAGATTCAAGTTAACTGTATATACAGAACACCCTATTTGTTTGTTATGGGGCACATCTCCTCCTTTGTAGTGGGTGCAGTAGATATATTTTAAGCCTCACCGACAGTGCTGATTATTTTTTCAATCAACGAAGAATTGGGTTTTGTTCACACACACACACACACACACACACACACACACATTTCGACATCAAATCTCTTCAGTATGGCTACACACCGATTCAGCATCAGCCGGACAGCTTAACCGCTCGGCTATCGTCACCTACAGAATCCAGAGGTGATTTTAACTGTTTTATTACACACATCTGTATGTATGTAGAAGCCGCCATAGAGTGCTCCATCCGTTCTATAGGAGAGTTGCTCTCTCTCTCTCCATATATATATATATATATATATATATATATATATATATATCAATTCTTGATAACCGTTTTTTATCTTCTTCAACATTTGACTTTTTTGTGATCCTCTGCAAGCAATTCTTATAGCAGAGGTAGCTTTACTGCAAGTCTCGAGCCACATGCAACTCTTGACTTGAAATATAGTACTTGTAGAAAATACAACATATTTCAGTGAATGTATCTCTCTCTCTCTCTCTCTCTCTCTCTCTCTCTCTCTATCTATCTATCTATCTTTCTCTCTCTCTCTCTCCATATCTTTTTCTCTCTCTCTCCATATCTTTCTCTCTCTCTTCCTCTCTCTGTCTCTGTCTCACTCTTTGTTCAATATAGATCATCTTATCTGCCATATGTTAAACCTTTTATAGCCAATATTGAGACCTGCAAGACTACTATTAGCATTAGGTACTTACCCAACTACTTCACTACTGGCACAAGATAAGTTGCAAGTATGGAGCATCCAGCCAGGTTATTTAGTCAACCCATTCGCAAGGGAAGGATGGACACATGGTTGCAAGTATGGGTATCCAGCGAGGATCGAACTCGCTATTGAGTGGTAATGGATCTGCGAAACTTACTTGGTTACTTGACAATGGGACGCCCTGACCACTACTAGCATTAAATAGTGTCTTTAATAGCACAATAATTGTACCCTTGTATTTTTGTCCTACAGATTAGGATTAACCGACTGGATTCAGTGAACAACAAAACAACTTAACTCCCGCCCTGTCGGCTGGGGCATTAGAATGCACCGACTGCACTTCTGCAGAGGGGAAAGATTCCCCCCCCCCCACCAATGGAGCCACCTGTTGTCCGGGGGGGGGGGCGACCTGCAATGCTTAAGGATAGAACCCAGGTGATTGAGCAGTCTATATCTTGCAATACTCCACTTTGACCATTTCTTGGGCTAGACGGGTCCTCCTATGAATCGGCTGGTCACGTCAAGCCCGAGCATATTTTTGATTGCCCTTATGGCAAGCCCCAACCCTTTTAATCATATCGATGCTAGAAAGCGGTGGTTCTGTGCCTACATGTCCTGGGAATGACGTTAAACTATCTGATGGTGAGGTTCTAGTTTGGGAGGTTTGGGGAATGTGGAGCACCTCTTCATCACAATTGTTCTCTGGTCCACTCTGACTCGGGGTGGTATTACCTGTTAGGGTTCCATCTATGGGTTAAATAGAAAATGTGTTTATAAAAAAATTGAGTATCCATTAAGAATGACTATTTCAAAACTTTATCGGCATTAAATAACCCACTGAGGTTGATATGTCGTAAAACAAAACAAACCAAACCTTAAGTCCTACAATGGCGACTAGGATTTTAACAAGACATGATATTAAATATTTTCATTTCTTTTTGTTTTAAGTATCATCAACTTTCCGTATTGGTTCCTTCGACCTTCGACTTGTTATAATACACGATATCCATGAAATAAAATAAAACAACATGTAAACGCCTTATCAGGATGTATCGGTGGGGTGAAGAATGTTCAGACTGAAGATTGAATAACAAAATTCAAATCGATTTCCCACGCTTTTTCGACATTTTACAGATTTCTATTCACTTTTTTTGACTTTGTCAATCAAATTTAGCGCTAAAAGAAATCTTGACAAAAAAAAAAGAAAGAAAGTAAAAAGCGAAAATCAAAAGAGGACTTAATTAACACGCTAGTTTTGAAAAAAGATACCAAATCTTAAAATTTCAGTGAAATTCAACTCTCCTAATCGTCAGTAATTGCTTTGGGCGACCATCGCCTGCTAAAGTGATACGGTGTTGGTTCGTATTTTCGTTAGTGACGAACTTGTTGTCATAGACGGCTGGTTTAAATGAAACAGCCGTGTGTAATGTCAGACGAGACTTGCAGTTGCAGATTAGTGTCTTTTTCAATACGCCATTCTGCTGATTGGAAGTTTTATTCCAATGCACGGCTGACAGATTTACGAGGTCAGTCTAAAAAGCAATGGGATTGATAGGACTTTTTTTTTTTAAATTCAGGTTAGCAACCCTGATTTAAAAATCAACTGATCAATAGTGTATTGCTAGATATATCTAGAAATTCGGGATCATCTGATTCTTTCTTTCTTTCTTTCTTTCTTTCTTTCTTTCCATACTTTTGTTATATAATCTATGCAGTTGCATAAGATTATTGTCAATCCCCTGTAATTCTGAGGGGATGACCCTTTTCATATCATGGCCGGGTCCTTCCATGGAAAATTACAGAAGCCCGCCAAATATCTGAAGTCACGTGGGACCTTTTTCAGAGTCCCCAGTTTGCAGTTAGACGTCAGGCAGAGCGGTCGGCCATTTTATGCTCTGTTTAAACTGGAACTCACGCGCGCTATGTTAGTTAGCAGATGTCTGGGTTGGGGATTTACCAAATAAAGTAACATCAAAGTAAATCGAAGTCTTCTGTTTATTATCTAAAAACTAACAATGACACAATCCCTAACAACGAGAAATCCCTAACAGAAAACCAGACCGAAGTCCCCAAGAGAAGTCCAGACCTTAGAAGATGCCAGACCAAGTCAAGATAGATGATAGGAATACCAAAGACGATCAGAAGCAAAGCCGACCAGAAGAAAATACGACCAGATATAGAAGAAAGAAAGAGATATATAACAATATAATTATTTAGTGCCAGTGAAGAAGGCACTATGCAACACGTTCTTCTTCCTATCTAATTACCCATACGTCCGTGCAAGCAGGATGTGACACAAGGTCATTTTAAACGGAGTCCAACGGGTTTAGATTTAGAGTGTTCCCTCTCCATGCCATATCATGGTTAAGGACCCCAGTCGTCCCTACTATTTTTTCCATAGCTAGAGGGGGAAGAGTTTGATGTATATTGTTCCCAGTCGTATTGCCTCAAAGGGAAATGCAAATGGCCTCGTCTAGGATTTGAACTCAGGTCCATCTGTCCATCTCTTCCTAAGATAATTATTACACGACGCGCCTTTGCATCTTTTTTTTAGCAAACTATCTCGATACTAAAAAGTGAGTTCGATCCTCGCTGGATGCTCCATATTTTGCTCCCTTTTGTCATATCCTAAGCGGGGCGAACGGGCTGGGTAAATACTTATCTTCTTTCTTGATTCTTTCTTCCCTTACCTTCTTTCTTTCTTTTTCCCATGCTTTCTTCCATCTTTTGTTTTCTTTCTTTCATTCTTTCGTTTCTTTCGTTTCTTTGTATCTTTCTTTCTTTCCAAGCTTTATTCATCCTAAACCTTTCTTTCATTTTAGCAAGGTAGTATCACCGATACTTTTCTACTAAAGAGTTTGATCCTCACTAGAAGCTCCATATTTTGTGACCTTGTGTCACATCATACCCGTAGCGAATGGACAGGAAATATACATATCATCTTTCTTTCATATTTCTTCCCATACCTTTTTTTCTTTCTTTTTTTCCATGCTTGCTTCTTTCTTAACCATTTTTCTTTCTTTCTTTTTTCATTCTTTCTTTCTGTATTTTTTCATTCTTTCTTTCTTTCTTTCTTTCCATGCTTTATTCCTCCTGTATATTTTTTGTTTCTTTCTTCTTATACTTTCTTTCTTTTTTTTCTTTCCATGTTTTCTTTTTCTAATACCTTTCTTCTTTCTTTCCATGATTTCCTTCTTTCATTCTTCTTTCGTTTTCTTATTCATATAGTATCTTTCATTCTTTTATCTTTTTTTCATTTCTCTGCTTTCTTGTTTCTTTTACATTTCTTTCTTCTTTCTATTCATTCGTTCTTTCTTTTTTCTTTCATTTGTTTTCATTTTTCATATAACTTTTCCTTCTTTCTTCATTTCTTCCCATCGTTTCTATATAGCTTCTTTCTTTCTTTCTTACTTTATTTCTTTCTTTTTGTCTTCTTCGTTTAATTTATTTATTCCTTTCTTTTTCTGCCCATGATTTCTTCTTCGTATACCTTCTTTCTTTTCAAACTTTTTTCTCCCGATACCTTATCTCTTTCTTTTTCTTCTTCTTTCTTCTTCCTATACCTTCTTTCTTTCTTTCTTTTTCTCTTTCTTTCATTATCATTTCTTTCTTTCTTTCTTTCATTCCCTTCTTATTTCTTCCTATACCTTCTTTCTTGCTTTCTCTCTTTTCTTTCTTTTTTTTCTTCCCCTTTCTTTCTTGATCTATTTCTTTCTTTCATTTCATGCTTACTTCTTATATCTTCTTCCTTTCTTTCTCTTTTCCTTTATTTTCTTGTTGTTTTTCTTCCCTTTCTTTCTTTCTTTCATTCATTCCTTGCTTACTTCTTCCTATACCTTCTTTCTTTCTATCTCTCTTTTCTTTCTTTTTTTTCTTCCTCTTTCTTTCTTTATCTATTTCTTTCTTTCACTTCATGCTTACTTCTTCCTATATCTTCTTCCTTTCTTTCTCTCTTACTTTCTTTCCTCGTTTTTTCTTTCATTCATTTCTTGCTTACTTCTTCCTATACCTTCTTTCTTTCTTCTTCTTCCCCATATTGTTTCTTATATTGCTGAGTGAGAAAATATGTTGAAGTGATCAATGTGCTGATTAAGCTGATCTTTTTTTTTTAAATCTAAAACATTAAAAAGCTCAATGTTGAATAATATCTCAATAAGCACATTGGGCTGCACAATCATATAT
>CM042175.1:17752860-17787860 GCA_023376005.1 Doryteuthis pealeii
ACCTCATAATTGTCACCTCGTATAAGATCTGTGGTGAACGAGATGAATTTCCTCCCACAAAGTGCATCTTCTTGACATGTCAGGTATTTGAAAAAGAGTATGGTCGCCACAAACGGGTGGATTTATGGGTTAAGGTTCCATCTATGGATTAAATATAAAAAAATGTATTTTAACAAATGCGTTTGAAAAAAATATAACAAAATTGAAAATAATAGAATTTGAAACTTTGAATAAAACAAAACGTCCTCGGCTTAAAACAATCCATCAAGGGTTGACATGCCGTAAAATCCATCCATCCACCCATTCATAGCAGTATTTCAAAATCGAAATCGAACTAGTTTAAAGAGTAAAATTATAAATGTTATTACATATAATAGAATGAAGCCGTATTAATTTAGAAACCAATAATGAATGATGTTCCATCCCCTGATACGTCTTTAGAGCCTTCACCGTTGATAGTCAATACACTTCTTCCAACAATCATTCTATTGGCCGAAGCACTACGAAAACTCCTCTTTTGATTTGTTGCGAAGCGGTGACATCATAATTATTTTTAATGTCTTTCAAACCCCTTTGCGTTGATGTGAATGTTCTCCTTTAAAAAAAGAAAATAGATACGTGAAAACCTTCAAGAAGAAGAAGAAGAAGAAGAAAATCTTTGAAAGCATTTTGAAAAGCAAAATTTAGTTATTTGGTTATGCAATTAGACAGCTGTTTAATTTAATCTAATTGAAATTAATTGAGAAAATAGGAATTTGCTATTTGATGAATATTATTAAAAAATGTGAGCATATAACATAATTATAAGAGATTCAGATTTAAAAAGTTAACGAAAATATGTCTATACATATTAACCATACCCTGCGCACGAGCAGGATGTGACACAAGGTCAATTTCTTGAATGGAGTTTAACAGTTTTAAATTCAGAGTTTTCCTTCTTCTAGTCTAGTTACCTAAAGATTCAGAATAATAACGATGAACGGGTATTCCACGCTCCCCATAGCTCGTAAAGTGTTACTTCACCATTAGATGCAGCTTAGCACAATACTCAGGTCAATAAGACCCTCAGGCACCCCTTCTAGCACATATATGATATAAGGGGTAGCGGCTCGCGATAAGGGAAATAGGGTCGGAAAATCCTATTGGTGCTAGGTCTTAACGTGACCAACATCATTGCCCGGTCTGTCCTACTATTTACTCGTAACTGGGGGGAGAATAATTGGACGAATACTTTCCAAAGGGTATTCGCGCTATGTGAAATGCAAACAGTCTCGTCTAGGATTTGAACTCGGGTTGACGAGTCCATTTCCTACGATTCTAATGCGCCTATAAAATAAAAAAAGACAAGAGAGACGGGTAGGTTGTATAGAATACAGGTCTCTCTCTCTCTCTCTCTCTCTCCTCTCTCGCTCTCTCTCTCTCTCTCTCTCTCTATCTATCTATCTATCTATCTATCTAGTGTGTGTGTGTGTGTGTGTGTGTGTGTATAAATAGGAATCATACTAATATAAAATACTAGATGTAGATATCCGGCGTCGCTTGGGTAGAGGGAAAAACATCAATTGGGGTGCATAGTTAGCAAGCTAGTTTCGGA
The DNA here is from genome assembly GCA_023376005.1 of Doryteuthis pealeii. Classification (NCBI taxonomy): domain Eukaryota; kingdom Metazoa; phylum Mollusca; class Cephalopoda; order Myopsida; family Loliginidae; genus Doryteuthis; species Doryteuthis pealeii. The sequence continues at coordinate 17,754,455 of CM042175.1, forward strand.
GATCTATTACGACTGAATCGTGAGTAATCTTTGGGTAATCTTATATGTGCGATAAAGTGTGAAGCTAGCGGTAGGTGTGGTGCTCTATCATTTACGGTAATCCAGATATATTACCTACACATCTGATTTTGATTGACTGATTTGATTTTAACGGCCGGTCAACCTGTCTAGGGTTATTTTATGTCTAGAGTTCGGGAATCTCATTCACTGTAACATTCATATTAAAATACTATAATGGATTGATAAGAGTCTGTCATTTTCAGCTGGTTACCCAATACAGAATATACTTTTTAGGTTGATTGATTTTAACGGCATGTCAACCTGTCTAGGGTTATTTAATGCCCAGAGCTTATGGAATCGCATTCATTGTACATTCATATCAGGATATTATAATGGATTAATAAGTCTGTCATTCTTACTAGAAACATAACTGTGTGCAAATAAATAACTATTACTAAATACAGATAATTACTTAAATCTATTGATAATGGAGATTCATTCTCTTTTTGCATGTAACCAAAACTACGTCACTGCTTAAGTCACAGTAATTTTTAAAAAATGTTATGAAAAATCAATTAAGAGTAAAATCTTCATGAAAATGTTGATAGTTATTCACCTTTAAAGGGATTTATGCTTAAAATATTTTTCCCAAATATATATTAAGAGAATATTTCTAACTAGGTCACCCCCCCCCTATTTCCTTTAATGAAATCCCAACAAAATATATTTTACTCGTACGATTTTTAAATTTTTCTATAAAGCAAAGAGTCTGAATGATTAAATCAGATTTTTTTAGAAACATTTTGAAGGTCCTTACTGTCGTAAAACAAAACAAATATCTCAGGGATTCGAGTGAATATGATGATTTTTAAGAAAGTAATTGATTTTTTAAAAGAATATTAAACGTTTTATTTTGATTAATATTTCCCACCCCGCTCAGGCAATATCTTTCAAAGTTTATTTACATCGCCTGGTGGGTGTTTTTTTCTAGTTTATATAATTATTAGAATTAAATAAGAATATTTGAAATCATACAACTGTTTAAAAATATTCGTATTCTATAAGAGGTTGTGCAAAAAATCCTCTTAAGAATCAACTACACAAAATATTTATAGGAATGTGAAATGAACGTGATTCCAAATCCCTAATTATATAATAACCCTAGATAAGTTGTTATGCCGTTAAATTACTCACTCATTCAACCAATAAGAATGGTAAGCTTATTACCTTGTTTCCTTAACGAATAGACAAGTGAAACAAATCAGCTGCACTTCGCGTAACGGTTATCGTCGTAGGAAATTTGATTGTTACAGGGGACTCAAAACTCCCTGGTCTTTTATCAGATCTAGGGCGTACCCAGTGAGAATTTAATAGAGTTATGGTTTGTTTGTAAAGGTGATGTAAGTGGTACAATGATATTGTTTCTCACGGACATAGCACATGAGTATCATGAGGTGGTCTGTTCGGTAAAAGGGAGGTTGATTGGTAGGTGTGGCGATCCACCTCAGATGCAAAAACAATCTCCCTGGTCTAGCGCTTGTCAAAAGGGGAGGGGCTTTTTGATGTCCAACTATAGGCCAAACTGCCAACTTTAATTTTACTTATTATATAATTTATGCCTTCCAAATGAATTATTAATACTAGCAAATTTATGCACCCTCCGGGTGCAAGTTTTTAAGTTTTAATATAATAAAATATCATGTTAAATTAGAAAGGCTAATAACACTAAATAAGAATGCAGATAAAAAGATTTGGAACAGAGGGGGTATTATCGAATAATAGAACAGCTTTGAAACTAACTATTCCATCATTTTCCCTTACTCCCGTCTTTCATTGGTAAATTTTCCCAATGTAACTATTTAGTTAAAATAGGAAGTAAAGAATAATATTACAGTTATTTCTTCTTGTTAATGGGTTTCTTTTAAGATTTATCCTCGAGATTTTTGCTCTTATTCAATAAGATAAAACCAAACAATTAGAAATCAATAATACTAAGCACATATTTATTAAAATCAATTTTTTAAGATCAATATGCAAATAAGCCTTCCCATTCATACTGTAATCCGCTTTTTTGTTGTATATATAAATACAATTGCATGTGATTAGTATGTAGATATTACCAACAGTATTAATAATGTAAAATAATTTTATTAATAATTGAGGTTTAAATAAAAATAAAATCCTGTAGAATGTGACGTAAATAACTAAGGGAATTGTTACTTGAATAGTAATATAGTTTCGGTTACAGACAGAAAAACACACAATCTCCATTATAATAAGATTTGAAAGGATAACTTCATTCAGTCTTGATTTATTAAATAGTAACAGCTTGAAAGTGGGGAAAAATCAAATCTATATTAATAATTTGAATGGAGGCATGTGGTGTAATGGTTAACTTTGTAGGAAATGGACAGAATGAGACGAGTTCAAATCATAAACGAGGCTGCTTTGAATTTCACATAGTAGTAATACCCTTGTAATATGTCAGTAACCTGTCATTCACATTTTTTAAACTCTTTACCAACGAGTTATTCTGTTATTTTGGATTAAAACTGAATGACAAGTTTAGCTCAGTCGGTAGAGCATCCATCTAGGAATCATAAGATTGTTGGTTTAGTATGAACTTAGCATATGAATATCACAGATTGGATTTGTTCTAAAGGGGGAGTTGATGGTAGGTGTGGGGATCTACCTCAGATGCAAAAACAATCTCCCCGGTCTAGTGCTAGTGAAAACCGGATGGACTTTTTTTTATGTCCAACTATAGTCCACTCCACCAACTTTACTTTTACTTATTATATCATTGATCCCTTCCAAATGAATTATAAATACTAGCGACAGAAAACACCCTCCGGGCATCGTAAAAATTAATTTTTGAAAGACATTGCCTGAGAGGGTGGGAGTTAAAAATTCAATGTCTGAGGGTTTGTATCATAAGTAAGCAAAATCCTCATATTTATTAAAGGGGTAAAAAAATAAATAAATAATTCAGTAAAAATCAGATAGAGTTACCTCCCTTGAATTGCTATATTGAAACGTTGATATTTCTACAGGAAATAGCACACTTAAAAGCTATAGGACTATGAGGAAATAATCTTCTGGAGGAACTCGTAGCAATGTGTCAGTAACCTGTCATTCACACTTTTTAACTCTTTACCAACGAGTTATTTTTGTTATTTTGGATTAAAACTGAATGACAAGTTTAGCTCAGTCGGTAGAGCATCCATCTAGGAATCATAAGATTGTTGATTTAGTATGAACTTGGCATATGAATATCACAGATTGGATTTGTTCTAAAGGGAGAGTTGATGGTAGGTGTGGCGCCCCACCTCAGATTCAAAACCAATCTCCCTGGACTAGCGCTAGTGAAACCCGGATGGGCATTTTTATGTCCAACTATAGTCCACTCTACTAACTTTACTTTTACTTATTATATCATTGATCCCTTTCAAATGAATTATAAACATTTTAAAAGGATAACAGCAATAAATGTTGATTTATTAAAAAGTAATTCAACCAATAAGAATGTTAAGCTAGAATAAACGCATCTTTAACGATTAAACAGTTGATACTAAGCAGCCGCGCTTAACATAACGGTTATCGTCATAGGAAATGTGATTGTTACAGGGGACTCAAAACCCCTGGCCTTTTATCAGATCTAGGGCGTACCCAGTGAGAATTGAACAGAGATTATGGTTTGTTTGTAAAAGGTGGTGTAAGTGGACAATGTCAAAAACTATTTTCAATATCCGTGTGATTTCTGCTTTTTTTTTTTTTTTTTTTTTTTTTCCGCAACTTGGCTAATTGAATTATATTCATAATCGAAATGGAAACCGCATGCATCACGTGATCGAACGGAAGGAAAAGGGAGGCAGCAACAATGCCGTTCATTGGTTGGGTTGGCGTAGGGATGGAGTTGGGGGGGTAATATTTGGCATTATTTTCTCTTGGTTTATCCCGTTTTTTTTTTTTGTTGTTGTTGCTTCGTCCGTTCGGCTTCTGTTGGCCATTGTTTAGTTCCGCTTCAGTTACATTCAGCCATTGTTGCTGGCCCTAACGCGATTCGTCGAGACAAACCACATGTCTCATTTTTTTTGCTAAAACGATACGCTTAGGCACATCGCTTTCATAGTCAGATTGTATTCACCTATCGCTTTTTTAAAGTTTCCTTTTCAGCGTTGCTGGTGCGTTTATATATATATTATCTTATATATATATATATATATATATATATATATATATATATATATATATATATATATATATATATATATATATATGTCACTATCGTTTATATATATATTATATTTTATATATTTATATATATATATATATATATATATATATATATATATATATATATATATATATATATATATTATATATGGTCCCTCCCCTCTTTCTCTTTCTCGTACATTAGTTATATATCTATCTATCTATCTATCTATCAAATGCCTGTCACTAGTTATATCTAGTGAGTTATACTTTCATCTTATAGAATTACTATTATTCTTTACTCCTTTATAGTGTTTCCTAGTTGTATCTATCTATCTATCTATCTATCTAAATGTATGGTCTATCTTTCTCTCTATGTCTGTCCCTTTCTTTTTCTTTCTCAGTCTCTTTAAATTTGTCTCCGTCTGTCTTTTTGTCTTTCTGACTCTCTCTCTCTCTCTCTCTCTCTCTCTCTCTATATATATATATATATATATATTATATATATATATATATATATATATATATTGATAGATACATTTTAACGAAATGGAATAGATTGATAGATAAATAGATAGAGAGATAGATAGACACCAGGGTTGTCGAAAGAAAGGTACGAAGATTTAATTTTTTCAGTCGTATCTGGTAAACCTAGTGAAGTTGGGAATGAAATCCCTCAGTACAAGGAAAAAAAGACGTTTTGAAAAATTAGATTGACATGTTTCTCAATTGAATAGCATCATCAGAATGAATTGACTATTATATATATATATATATATATATATATATATATATATATATATATATATATTATTTATTTATTTGGTCGTGGTATCTTCTTTTTATTTGATACTATTATAGGATGACGCTATTCCCATAGCAAAACATGCCAATTTAGTTTTCCAAGCGGCCTTAGGTATTATACCTTCGGAAAAATATATCTTCGATATTATAGTAGAATGTTTACTTAATCTATCGTTTATATATCCATATATCTACTAATCTATCTACCTCTCTCTCTCTCTCTCTCTCTCTCTCTCTCTCTCTCTCTCTCTCTCTATCTATCTGGGTATTTCTTATGATGCATCAGCTTGTTCTTATCTATTCGTCCATGTATCTATATATCTATGCAAGATTCTTCTCTTCTTCTTCTCTTCTTCTTCTTCTTCTTCTCTTCTTCTTTCTTCTTCTTCTTCTTCTCTCTCTCACTCACTCTCTCTCTCTCTCTCTCTCTCTCTATATATATATATATATATAATTATATATATATATATATATATATATATATATTGCCTGTCGATTTGACAGACGGGTTTCGAGTCACACACGGAGCGGTCTTCGTATCTATAGCTCTGCTGATGAGGCCTAATAGCTGAAATGTACATACAGAGATTGATTTTTCTCGATTTGTTTAGCCTTACATTTAAATAGGTAAATCCCGCCTAATTAATTATTAATGAATTAACTTTCATTAAATTAGGTTCGACTTCAATTAAGCACATATTCTCCCAAATATTGTCGGCTGAAAATAGCCATATCACAAACATCGTCTGTTTGTTTACTTCTCGTAAGGTGCGTGTAGAGGTCACTTAAGAGGAATATAAACACCTACTACTTAACAAAACGAAGAAATCTTGCTAATTCCGTTTGGTGTGGAGGTAAGACGCTTGCCTGTCAATTTGACAGACGGGTTTCGAGTCACACACGGGGCGGTCTTCGTATATAATATATATATATATATATATAAAGTGAAAGGTGACTTACCGGTGAATATGGATACAATGGCTAGGAAGTACAGAATTCAGGGGGGGGTAAGTCAGCGATATAACAAATACATTAGAGCAAATTTATCAATAATTATTATCTTTGTATCCATTTATATAACATATATATATATATATATATATATATATATTATATATATATATATAGCATGGTCGTTTGAATAATATAGAAAGACTTTCTAATCCATCATATTTTTGACCATACGTGTAAAACACTGGGAATGTAACCGATATACTACGCAACTTTTCGACGCAGTCGGCATTGACAATTTACGCATGCGCCAGAGAACGAGTGCATAAATGCCCACGTCAAGGAACGTGGCGCCAAGTCAATTGTTTTTCAGTCAATTCATTTATTAACGAACGAAATGATACCAAAACTTCTCGTGGAGAGGTTTATATGGTGCCGACTTTGACAGCCGAACGCCGCAGCCGTATTACGAATTTTGGAATATCTATAATAGTGAATAAAGCATTGAAGATATATTACAAGTTGATAGACCAGCTGAATAGATTGATCGAACGTTACGAAGAGATATATAGATAGGAACAAACTAAATTAGATAGATATGGACAGATTATATACATACATACATACATATATACATAACTATATATATATATATATATATATACATAAGTAAGTATAGTAAAGTCGTCGGGGCGGCCTAAAGTCGGTATCAGCCAATCAGCGAGGAAGTCTATACCCTTTCCACTAGCGCTAGACCAAGGAGATTGTTTTGAAATCTGATGTGGAGCACCACACCTACCATCAGCTCCTTACTTTACCACACAGATCCCTGTGCTACTCATACGCTGAGTTGGCGAGGACCGGAATCGAACTAGAAACCATGTGGTTTCAAGCCGAACGCTCTACCGACTGAGCTAACCCGCCAAAGGTTTCAAAACCAATCGTTTCCTACAGGAGGATGGCAAACTGTATTGCCGAAAGCGCTCGTTTTTAATCCTTTGGTGGACTGAAAGATGGCCCGAAAATTGGAACGGATCAACCAAAAACTTGTCCGACAGGAATTGTCTGTACAGTTCAACAAAACTTATATATATATATATATATATATATATATATATATATAATGAATAAGTTAGTCATATAATTACAGTGAACTGACACTAAAATAACACAAAAGTAGGCACGACTGAGTTGGACTGATCCACTGGGAAGTGTGCAAGGGATTAATTTTAGATATGCTGATAAAATATATACATAAACCAAAATCTGTCCCGGACTCATTCACTTCTCTAGGACTTTGAGATACAAACGGCTCATCAGATGACCAGACGTACTGTTAATGAACAAGAAAATAGAACTTATCTAGTAGATTTTCCGTCCAGCAGACCATTACACCAAGAAAGGATGTCGTAGTTATTTACACAGCCCGTTCGCCTCGGATTCCAAGTATGGGCATGCAGCCAGCATCAAAGTCGCTTTTCAATATCAATTGATCTACGAGACTAGCTTGCTAGCTATTATAACACTATGGGGCGCCCTTGGTATTTACCAACTCGTTCGCAAGTATGGGGCATCCAGTGAAGAACAAACTAGCTTTTCAGTAGTAATCTGCGATACTAACTTGCTAACCATTCACCACGATGGGACACAGCTATTCACCCAGACCATTCGCCATGGGTGGCAATGTGAGGCATCCAGGGAGGATTAAACTCGCTTTCCAGTAGTAATGAAATCACAGCCAAGACACGCTGAAAGCACCTGTTTCTGCTAGATCACAAAGTTAAACGGCGATGACCGTTCAATACTTAATTGAGTGACCTTTTAAGCAACAGCAGGTATTATAAAAACTCTGAAACCTTTTTTTTATCAAAATGTCTTTAGACAGCATTAAATAACCCGAAAGGGGTCAATATGTCGTAAAACAGAAAAGAAGAAAAGGAGAGGTAATAATTTATCTGCAAGACTAGCTTGCTAACGATTGCACCACAATGGGACGCCCTACTGGACGTTTAGTATCTCTCTATTTATCTATGTACAGTAATTGTTTTCTAACTAGTCTCCCAGACCGCATAGGCCTTTATCAATCCAATCTCTATATATACATATATCTATATCTACATTATCATTGTTCTATCAGTCCGATCGGCAACTCAACTCACTCTTTATTCATAATCAGCAAACCAGAAAACAACACTGGATTTTTGTAATCATATATAATTCAATAAACGATAAAGCCTATACAGACCGACACATGTGTATTTTCACAAAACTGTCAGCCCCACCCCCTAGTGACTATTGTCCACGGGGCAACGCCTAATTCGTCTCGTCTCTGCTTTTAATCAAAGAAACATGATACAGTCGCTTAACCATCTGTCATGTCATTTCTCTTATCTCGTTATTGAGTAATTCTTTTGTTAACGAGACTATCCTGGATTTTTCAAGAATGCGAATGTACAATATCAATGTATAAATCATTACTGCTCATTTTATCAAATCTATTAATTTATTAATTCATGATCATCTTATTTCGGATGTAGAGGACTGTTCATTGAGATCACGTGGTGACATTTTACTATTTTCAAATATTTACAGAAATAATTCAATAAAAAAAGAAAACGTGACACCATTGCCAAGTTTTGTCATATTGCAAAATATTTTTTAATCTGGACCATATTACCTTAAGGCACCCCTTTTCGATTTCGTTTCATTTGGTCATTTTTTTTCATTTACACCGTCAATGTTTGTTAGGGATTAGGGTTAGGGTTAGTTTTAACATTTTTATAAAATCTAAAAATCGTCTGTTAAAAGAACCGGATATTGACGGTGTAAATGAAAAACATGTCCTTTCTTAATTGAGATCACAAAGGTCATATGGTCCTTTAATCTTTTCATATAATTAAGATCCACTTTTAAAATAGAGAAAAAGAAATTTGATTAGATAAATTGAATGTTATAATAGAAACATTACAGACAAATATAACCATTAAGTGTTTATCTACAAGACTAGTTTGTTTTCTCTCTCTAACCGAAACTATTCCAAGTCACAATATTTTGTAGTTATTATCATCAATTATTAATATTAATTACTAGCAAAAAAAAGCTAAAAGGTCTAGAAGAAAGTAGCGGCAACAAAGCACCGGAACATCAACATCTTCAGGGACAGCCTTCAAATGCGACATTTGTGGCCAAGAATGTTTTTTAAACATCGAACTTCACAGTCACAGGAGGCTCTGTAATTTCAGGGGCACAATAACTTTATTATAGTCTTCCAAGGCTGAAATACCAATAGAAAATACAATACAATACAATTATAATGGAGATTGTTTGTTTTCTCTCTCTCTAACCGAAACTATTCCAAGACACAATTCCCTTAGTTATTTACGTCACATTCTCCTTGATTTTATTTTTATTCAAACCGCAATTATTCATAAAATTGTTTTACATTATTGATACTGTTGACCATATCTACATAGTAGGTATTTACCACATACCCCACGTGTACGGGTTAGGCACGAGACCCTATTAATGTGGGACCACCCACAAACCGAAGCTGATGGATGGCGGGTGCAAAAAATGCGTTGATCCTGTCGGCATTCCCTCTCAGGGGGGAGGTGCCTCAGGCACTGAGCAATAAACCCAACCCCGTCCCTTTAAATCAAGGGGGCAGGTGTTACCTGAGGTGTGCTTCCCCCCACCCTGGGATCAACGATGATAGCTTGTACAGTCCACGCCCGAAGCCACAGGTCCGCCTCTGATTTCAAATCACTTCTATTCCATATAATTTTTTTGTGTCAGATTCTATTCGTGGTGGAATTCCAATGTTTGTTTTTAAATAAACCATGAGAAGTTGAAATGCCGTTAAATCAAATCATAGTTTTCTCCTCAAATGTTATATCATTGATCAAGCTTAGTAAGCCCTAGCACCTATATGATTGCTCCTTCCTATTGTCCTTATGGCAAGCCCCAACTATTTTTATCATTTGGGTTGTAGAAGCCGGTGGCTGCGGGTCTTCCTTTCCTGGGAATGACGTTAAACTCTGATGGTGAGGTTCCAGTTTTGGAGATTTGGGGAATGTGGAGCACCCTTTCATCACCATTGCTCTCAGGTCCTCTCTAACCTGCGATGGTAGTTCCTGTTAGGCACCCATCTATGGGTAAAATAGAAAAATATGAGTTTATAAAAGAATTAATTATCCATTAAGAATGAATCTATTTCAAAATATTGCCTGCATTAAATAACCCACTGAGGTTGATATGCCGTAAAACAAACCAAATTAAACCAAGCTTAGTAATGATAGTGTAGGGGTTAATTTTGCATTTGCCTGGGGAGTTGTCTACCCGCTTGATGTCGCTGGTTCCCGCTAGGGGCCTCTTGTATTTAAGCGGCTGATTCGAATTTCTCTTCCTCTTTTCTACCTCTCCTCGTAGGTACCCACATGGGTTAGACAATTGCCATTCCCTTCTCGTTGGGGCTTCAGCCCTCAACGCCGGCTACTGGTCACTGTAAGTGATTTATACAGCATGGACTATTCTTAGTCTCATGTCTGTACCTTTATATTATGTGTACTTTTATGTTATCTTGTCAGTGACTTTTATGTATGTATGTTTATGTACACACTTCTATGTATTATGTACCTTGTTTATTCATGTGCTGTTATATAAAATGTTTTGTCCCTCAACCTGTGTCGGAGTTGTATCTTCAAATATTCACTTTGAATCTTACAACTGGTGATACCCCGACGTGATGAACACGCTTTTTGAAGGCCTTGTTTCACATTACAACTTGAATTCTTACAATAGTAACAAGGTTTTGGAGATATTTATATTGATATTATAGTAGATTTATCATTCATTCTGTATCAGACATCAGGACAGGCCGTCACTCACAATACATTTCACGGTGACGTCTTTGAATGTAAAAAAGCTGAACGTTCGTATTGTATGTAGAAATCAATAACACATAGAATAAATCCAACAAAATCTCGATGGTATTAAGACTGTCATAATGAAAATGAATGTGTCTTTTTTGCAATGGAGTAAATTAAAACTAAATGCTTCTAATGCCATCTAACTGATATCTAATACACTATGAATCATCCCATTATGATTACCAGTCAATTGTTACCATGTATAGATATCCTGCAGATAATCATGTCATTTGAACGGCGTGACAGAAGTAGATAACGCTGAGTTAGTGGATACGAGGTGTGATCAAAATATATCGTAACTGGATATTTAAATTAAAAAGGGAAGGTGTTCAACAGCATTCTCTGTGGGTTATCTAATGCCAGATCTTATATATATATATATATATATATATATATATATATATATATATATATATATATATATATATGGGGAGCATTTTTTTTTAATGAATAAGCTGTTAAACAAGATGGACATCTAGTGTCTGGCGATTTTCTTTTCGATCTATTCAAGTTTTCGGGGCAATTTTTTAATATCAGGATTAATTTTCTTCATCAGCACACCAAACTTTTTCTTCTCCAGTACTTTCGGTACTCCGAAGTGTCATCATCAGGAGTGGATGTAATTGAGTGTGTTCCTAGATCGCGGAAAGTGGTTATACGATGAAATATTAGTGGGAGTAAGTATATATATATATATATATATATATATATATAAGTATATCTATCTATCTATCTATCTATCTATCAATCTCTCTCTCTCTCTCTATATATATATATATATATATATATTATATATATATATATATTATAAAAATAAGGTCCGCAAAATGGATTATGTTTTTAGAAAAAAAAAGGTTTTTATATTTTTATCTTACATATGCGACACGTGTTTCAGATCTTCTGGTATCTTCTTCAGGCTTTGATCAATAATATGAAAATGAATTTTTACATGCGTGTGTGTATATATATACATGAGTATTTAACTTCTCTCTTCCTCTTTGGTGGGAGTGGACTATAAAGGAATTTCATGTTTAACATTTGTATTTTCTCCCGTTGGAACCAGAACAACACTTATATATATATATATATATATATATATATATATATATATATGTGTATGTGTGTGTGTGTGTATACCAGTTCCACCCTGACACCAGAAGGATGGCCCGATTAGAACGGATCGGCGAAAGACTTGTCAGACAGGAATTGTCTGTTCAATTCAATGAAACATATATATATATATATATATATATATATATATACTTACTTCCACTAATATTTCACCGTTTAACCACATTCTGTATTCCAGAAACACCACACACACACACACACACACACACACACACACACATATATATATATATAATATATATATATATAAATGGACTCTCTCGTCGATTTTTGACGCATGAGTGTTCATCCAGTGAACAACCAACACAGTGATTTGTTTATAGTGGTGAAAGCTTGTTTAGGACCATTCCACACTTTTTGGCACAGTCGATAGGAAATAATTGGTGCATCAAGGAATGCCACGAACCCAATCAACGACTGACCTCAGGAATTTTGAATTCAGAGTTATCCCTCTCCTAGACTGATTACCTTCCCAAGGTTAAAGAGCCCAGTCTGCCCTACAATTTAACCCTAGCTTTGTCTAGGAATTGAACTCGATCCCTTTTCCACGACTCTAACCACTAGCCCACGCGCCTCCATATATATATATATATATATATATATATATATATATATATATATATATATATATATATTTAGCTCAATCGGTAGAATGTTCGGCTGGTTCGTACCGGCCCTTGCCAACTCAGCCTATGATTAGCACAGGGATCTATGCGGTAAAGTGAGGAGCTGATGGTAGGTGTAGCGTTCCACCTCATACGCTAAAAACAATCTCCTTGGTTTAGTACTAGCAAAAAGGTGATAGACTCCCTCGCTGTCTGGCTGATGCCAATTTTAGGTCAACCCCGACGACTTTAGTTTACTTAATTAGTGTCTTTCTGTAGGGATGATTTTGGGTGGATTTTATCAAATGTTTAATTCTGCCCATTTTGGGCTTTTTAAACAATCCCACCTTTCATTAACTTCATGTGTATCAATATAACCCTGCCCTTAGGCATTACAGGTCGCCACCCAAGTCGGTTGTTGGAATATTCTAATTTATTTCTCCCTCGAGACCGACTATGTTTGCTTCGCTTGAAAAAACGGGTTCCTCACGATAACCAGTGTCACTTATGTACCACGCTCGTTTTTATCTATTGTTGTCGCGTACGTATTAAATATGGTGATAGAAATCTGGGCGCAGCATTGTTCCGCTTAAATGAGATAATTGTTTTTGTCAATTCATCTCGTGTTTAAGGTTCATATATTATTTATATCTTCTGTTTTTAACCCTCGACTGCTAACGTCAAAGGATCTCACATTTTCGCATCGCTACATAATATTAAAAATGAACCTGTCGCATTGTTCTCTAAAAAGATAACAAAATACAGGCGTCATATTGATTTGAGACAAGCTTGAAATACCTTTTTGTTCTAAGGCACATCAATGTAAAATGGGCGGGAAAAATGGTACTTCCTCCAACGCGGGTACTTCCGCTTTGTAGCAGCCCGGATCCGCTGGTTGAAAACCAGGAACATGCTCATTATTAAAAGTTGCCGAATCAATGTTTGTGTAGAGGTTGAGAAACTTTCCAAAATGGACGGGAAAACGAGGAACTCTGGTTTAGTTAATTGGATTAATTATAGACACTAGCAAATATATGCACCCTCTGGGTGCAGGTATTTAAGTTTTAATGTAATAAAATATTATGTTAACTTAGAAAGGCTAATAAAACTAAATAAGATGCCGATAAAAGACTTGAAACAGAAGTGGAACAACTAAAACTTGCTTTTTCTTCACTCCCGTCTTTCATTGCTAAATTTTCATAATTTAACTATTTACTTAAATTAAGAAGTAAAGAATAGAATTACTGTTAATATTGTTAATGGATTTCTTTTAAGATTTATTGGTGAAATTTTTGCTCATATTCATTAAGATAAAACCAAACAATTAGAAATCAATTATACTGAGCACATATTTATTAAAATCAAATTTTTAATATCAATATGCAAATTAGCCTTTCCATTCAACTGTAAACCGCTATTTTTTGTATATATAAATACAATTGCATGTTATTAGTATGTAGATATGGTCAACAGTATAATAATGTAAAACATTATTTTTTTATGGCGACCCGTGATGCTTAAGAATGGAACCCTGGTGAGTGAACACTTCACTTTAGCCCTCACTTAGGATAAACTAGTGGTCGGATAAGCTCACTCTGATCAATCAGATTGTCACGTCAAGCCTTAACACCTATATAGTTTTTCTTAACCTATTTCTCTTATAGCAACCCCCAGCCTTTTTTATCATATGTTTTAGAAGGAAGTAGCTGAGGTTCTTAGATGCAAATAAACTATCATCTTCTCTTATGAAGAAAATGTTACAACTTTTGTTCCATAATAATTCTTACGTTTGACAATAAATTTCATATCCTAAATATAACAACTATTATGGACAAAGTTAGAAATAATAATAGCTGTGTCCCATAATAGTTGATACATTCACATAAATTTCATACATGAAATGTAACAACAATTATGGAACTGAAAAAAAAAATTTGGTCACGAAGATTTGTCTTGATTTTTCTCATTCTTTTATGGACCAACTTTTATTTTGCTGAAAAGCATTAAAGTATGTTACTTGACCTTAAGCAATGTCTTGATAAGTGTATGACGCTAAACTACAACTAGTAGTGAAGTTCCAATTCTGGAGATTGTGGAGTACCCCCTTATTGTCATTATTCCCAGATTCACTCTAATCCAGAGTGTATGAGTTAAATAGTGAAGAAAAAATTTTTTAAAAAGCGTGTTGAACTGCAGGATAAATCGAGGGTATATTGTATAGCTATATTTCATTTTCTTTTAGAACAGTCGTGAACTTTGAAGCGACCACTCATTTTTAAGATTCTTATAAGATTTTTTCTACATCAACATTGAAGCTGTTTTTTTACACAGTGCCATCATGCCATTAGGAGATAAATATAGCTCAGACGATTAGAGAGTGACAAAAATATATCTTATGTGCGAAAAAAAGATTTCAAAGAGCTCTAGTCAACAATATAATGGGTTTAAAGTAACAGCAAACATTTACTGAATAACACAACGTAGGCCTCAATGGTGTCGCGGCTAGCAAAATGATTTTTTGTGTGCATATTCATAGTAAATTGATCTTTTTAATGCCTTTTCATAGTAAAACGATTCTCCTATGCATTTTCATAGTAAAATGGTTTACCAGTGCATTTTCATAGTAAAAATGTTTTCTAATTCATTCTTCTAGTAAAATGATTTTCTAATGCATTTTACAATCAACGACACCACTGAATCCGGTTTTTTAGCCAATGCTTTGATGTTATTCGGAGATTAATATAGCTTTTCCGAATAGAAAGATAAAAAGAGAGACAGAGACTGAGAGACAGACAGAGAGACAGAGGGAGGGCCGGAGGAAGAGATAAACATATTTCATCTGTAAAAGAAAGATTGCTACAAATCTATTCAACGATATAATAGTTTTAAATTAACAGCAAAAATTATTTGAGTAAAGCACAATATAGGCCTCTATGGTGTCACGCGAACTATAATAGTAAAATAATTTTCTAATGCATTTTCATAGTAAAAGGATTTTCAAATGCATTTTCATAGTAAAATAATTTTCTAATGCATTTTCATAGTAAAAGGGTTTTCTAATGCATTTTCATAGTAAAAGGATTTTCTTATGCATTTTCATTGAAAAATAGTTTCCCAGTGCATTTTCATTGTAAAATGATTTTCTAATGTATTTTAAAGTCCATGACTCCGCTGAGGCCGTTTTTTACACCATGATTTCGTTTTATCAACAGTTAAATATAGTTCTGATGAGTGGAGAGAGAGAGAGAGAGAGAGAGAGAGAGAGAGAGAGAGAGAGAGAGAGAGAGAGAGAGAGAGAGATATATCTTATTAAGGAAAGATTTTAAAATCTATATTCAACAACATAAGTAAAGTAAAGTCGATAAAGTAGCCTCTTGTCGATACCAGCTGAAAAGCGAGGGAATCTGTCCACTTTTTGCTAGCGCTAGATAAGCGAGATTGTTTTCTGCTGAGGTGTAGCGTGACACCTACCGTCAGTTCTCAGATCTGCACAGATCAGACTACCCAAGTTGTGTTACTCATGCGCTGAGTTGGCGATGAGCAGTATCCAACTGGGAACCTTGCGATTCAAGGCGTAAGCCATGGGTGTAAGCTAGAAGTAAAATCTTACTGTATAAAACTCAAAATAGGCGTCAATGGTGTCGGGACTATAAATTTACCACACAGAAACAAAAAGGGTATTATTCATTATTCTTTATCCTTCAAATCTCGTGAACCTCAACACCATTAGCGGATGCAGTTTAGTAGCGTACCCAGGGTACCCTCTGATTGTTGGGTGAATGGTTGGTTGGTAGATTTGTTGGTTGTATTTTATGGCATGTCAACCCTCGGGTTATACCGAAGACGTTTTGTTTTATTCATTCTTGTTAGGTAATCACTTTTTTAAACAGTTTTTTTTAAACTGATTTTTTATCAATCTAATCCATAGATGGAACCCTAAGGCCCCGGGTCCGATTGAACCTGGGAATAATGGCAATAAAGGGTGCTCCACACTACCCAGAGCTTCAGAATTGGAACTTTACCACTAGATACAGTTTAACGTCATACATAGGACACTAAGACTCTCAGTAACCACGTCCATGCACATATATGATAATAAAGGTTTGGGGTTTGTCATGAGGCGAAATACGATTGAGACAATCATATCGGTGCTAGGGTTGACATGACCAGCCGATTAATCAGAGAAGGCCTCTCCAACCACCCGTAAGGGCCAAAGTGGAGTGTCACACGTCATGGCCTGCTTTTTCACCAGGATTCCGTCCTTAAGCATTATAAGTCACCACCCACAGCCATGAGGTGTGCCATCTAGAGGATGTTACCGCTGCGGTTGGTGTACTCGACAGGCCTAGCTCGACAGGGCTGCAAGAGATACTGTCGATATATTTTTATACATTGATATTTTTTTCTTACATGATATTTTCTTTCATTTATTTTTCTCTATTGTTTTACCCTTCCAAATCTTATAAGAAACATCAACACAACAAAAATTAATATTTGCGTCAGATGAAAATAATTCCCTTACTGCTAGGCATAAAATAACCCTAGAAGCGTTGATATGTTATTAAAATCAATGTCTTTTTTCCGTCTCTGTCACCGTCTTTGTCTCTGTCAGTCGGTCTGACTGTCTGTCTGTCAGTTTCTCTCTCTCTCTCTCTCTCTCTCTCTATATATATATATATATATATATATATATATATATATATATATATATATATATACTAGCTAAAGTACCCGGTCCATGACTAAAAAAAATAGGAACACCTAGGAGTGAGTGGGGAGAAAATAATACACAATTTCGGTTCATTTTTTTTTAATATCTCATAAAATAAAATAGGGGATGGGGGGTAGACATCGTAAAAAATATTTCCCCGAAAATATTTTTGTGAAAATCGGACCATTAATTGATTTTTCATAGTATATTTTTAAAATCCTCTTGTCGTAAGTTGTTTTTTGACTACGTTAAGTTTGAGTTGATTTAACGGTGCAAAAATGAAAACATTGTTTTTCAATCATAATTTTCATTATTTCTGTAATCTGACATTTAAAAAAAATCATCAGGAGTTTATTTAATGTTTCTTCTTTCGAATTTTTTTCAAGATAATATTAATTTTTATGCAAGTTTCATTGTGTTAAATATAGGTGGGGGGGATTTCACAGGGAAAATTGGTGGTAACTAATAAGAGATAATTATTTATCAATTTTTTTTTAAATCGCCGAGAATTGTCTAAGGAATAAACGGTCGAAATAAATGTTATATTCGAGACGACACTAATATGAATGAATTAAAGTGATTTCTAAAGTAAAAAAAATGTTAATAAATGATTAAAAGAAATCTCAAGATAAGGGCTGAACTTGAAAAACGGTCGGAAAATTAGGGTGACCCCCCCCCAAAAAAAAACAGAACCCAAATTATTTCTTCATTTTCCCATTAAACTAACCCTAAACCGCAACTCTAACCCAAACCCTAACCCTAACCTTAACCCTAAACCCCCTAGTTAAAATTAACAGTTTTATTACAAAATTTTTGGGTTCTGCTTTTTTCTATGTCAATCTAATTTCCCGACCGTTTTGACGGTTTTTAGTAAAAAAGAAAGAGAAAAAAAGGAAGTGATGACTGAATTTAAAAAAAATATGCCTATTTATTTATCATTAGTATTATGATAAATTAAATAACAAATTTTCTCATTCATTTTACGTACATTAGAATCATTTTTATTTTATGTTTACGAAAGAAAGAAAGCATAACTTAACATTTCAAACACTGTTTCTTACGAAATGTTAAGTTAAACTTCTTCATATAATTTATTCAACTATATCGTATTTTTATTTTTTTTTATTTTGTTATTGTTATTACAACTATATGTTTACCTATTTACGAAATAAGTAGTTATATAATTTAACTACCTATTTTTGTAAAAAGCTTTTTTTAAAAACTTATATATATATACTTGTATATACGAAAAAATTAAATACTGATTAAAAACAAAGTTGAGTTATTATTAAATGTTTTCGCTTATTATTGTTATTTACTTCACTGTAAAAAATAATCCAATCGATAAAACCACATCTTTCTTACCAAATAAATACTTGTAAGATAGATTATTTAATTTCATTTAATTTCTAACTAGATTAATATTTTAAAGACAGGAATAAAAAGATTGCGATATGAATAAGATTTGATTTTTCGTTAAAACACATACTTTTGCTGTCCGAAGTAGAATAATTTTTTCTAACTCGCTATGAAAAATAATTCAATGGATAAAGACTCATACAAATTATATATTGAGAAAGATTCATTTCTCTTCTTTCCAACCATAGGGATATTTTGAAGATTGGCCTATAAACAGGCGATAATTTCCGAGCTGAACGGCTTAAGACTACGAAATTTGTTCACTAAAATTGAATTTTATGCTGGTAATCGCTGTAACAAAAATTCAGGCAGGGGACAATATTTTCTCATCAGCAGGAGTTGGTATACGGACAGTTTCGCTTAATTTTTGATTTTGGTTTAATTAATTAATTATATCCCTTAATCAGTAAAAATCAATAACCAAAGTTGGCGTGTTTCTTAGTTAGAAGGATATTAATATGTATGCAAGATTTCGAATCAGAGTGACCTCCCGTTTTGAACTTGTACGTCAACACGTACATACCAAAAACTATATATATATATATATATATATATATATATATATATATATATATATATATATATATATATAAGGAATATCGTCTATTTTGGTATGTACGTGTCAACTCAGAAAAGAGATATCATTGAGCATTAAAATAGCTTATGCACTTTAATGTGTACAATATTTAGTTTTTGATTTTTACTGATTAAATGTTATAATTCAATAATTAAAAAATCAATCGATTCTTGCAACTTTCGACAGTTCTTCATGAATAAGTACAAAAAGCGCCAGGAAATCTAGCGAATTGTTTCAAATACTCCCGAGTTTAGACTTCCATGTTTTAGATATTTTAAATGTAAAAAAATTAGAAAACCAAACATAAACTAATATTATTATACGCGAATACTTAGCTACGTTTTAAAAAAATTGATAAGGAATTCACTAAATTATTTTCCTCGTCTCCCCTCTTACTCCTCTCTTCTCCTTTTCTCTCTCTCACTCCCCGGTGTTCCTAAAATATCTTAGTTCCGTCGTAGACCAGATATTTCCACTAATATATATATATATATATATATATATATACATTTTTTTTCTTGATATTTTCATTTCATCCATTTTTATTTCCCGCTTTCTGCCTTAATACGCATTTAATTTTTTTTCTTTCTGTATTTCATTTGGTATTTTCATTTACGCTTTTTTCATTCTTATCTTTTATTCTTTCATCTTTCATCATAAATCATTTTTTCTTCGTTCTTTTTCTTTTTATTGTTTCATTTTTTCTTTACTACTCTTTTTTATTATTTTATTCCTTCTTCCCGAGATTTTCTTTCTTTGTCTCTTATCATTCTTCACTAGAATTCATTTATTTATTACTTATTTTTCCTTTCTTTCTTTCGATTTTCTTTCTTTATTCATTCATTCCTTTATGTCTTTATTTTTAGTATTTTTTTATTTTTTATCATTTTATTCCTTATTCTTTGACTTTTCTTTCTTTAATTTCATTCTTCACTGATATTCATTTATTTTTTATTTACTTCTTTCTTTTTTATTTTTTGACTTTCTTCCTCCCTTTATTTATTTATCTATTTATTAATTTTAGTGTTCTTCTTTTTTATTATTTCATTCGTTATTCGCTGGCTTTTCTTTTCATTCTTCACTCGTATCTCTTTACTTTTTTCTTTCTTTTTCATCTTCTTTATTTCTTTATTCCTTTATATATTTCTAGTGTTTTTAAAAAAATATTTTTCTTATCTTATTCGTTACTGTTTATTAATTTAATTTCTTTTTCACTTTCTTATTTCTTCCTTCCTTTGATTATTTTATAGTGTTTTTAATCTTTTCTTTTAATTTATGAATTTGTTTATCTGTTTACCTGGGTCATGAAAAAAGCAACAACAACCTCGCCTCTGTAAAATCCCAAGAGAGGTGAGTGAGACGGATAGGTAAAGGGGCGGTGAAAGAGCGACAAATTTAACTGATAAAATTTTGCAAGATAAGCACGCAGACCATTGCATTATGAAAGTGAATCCAACTTCAAAGGTTTGTTGAAAAAGAATATTTGACAGAACCTTTCATCAGATTTTTGCAAAAATACAAATATAGTTTCTTTCAAGCCAAAAATATTTTAATTTTTCTAATTTAAAAAAAAAAGTATAAAGGAAGTCAAATAAATCATTTAAATTTAATTGAAGTTTAATTAGTTTCGACAAGAATGTCACCCCAGCTAATGACGCTGTTCTCTCTTCCGGGAGCCCTAGTCTCTCATCACCCCTCATCGCAGCTTCTTTCACACTATCTCTTCTTTTTTTTTTTTGTATAACCACTCCTGTTCTGTTTTATTCTTTGCTTCTGCGCATTCAATTTATAGACGGAAGGAGTTAGGCTGCCGGACGGGTGGGTATGAGGTAAACGCAACCACCACATTCCTCTACAAAAAGAATTAAAGAAAAAAGAATTGAATAAATTACATATCTGATGAACGTTTGATAATTTGCACTCACCGTAACTACTAATTAATTATTGATTTTATGTCTTACGCTTGTTTAAAGGTTTCTAAAAGGACTGATTGGCTTCGGTGATTGTTTTTTGTTTTCCTTTTTCTGTTTCATTGCTTGAATAAGAATGAAAAAAAATGTTAAATTGTTTATAGCTCTGCTTTTTCATCAGTTAATTATTTCATCCGTTAGATTTTAATTCCTTTATATAATTCGAGCCTCAGTTCATTTTTCACCATTTTCAGCTTTTTTTTTTCTTTGTATTTTTTCTTTTGTCAGTTTTGTCTTTCATTGGACGATGTGAAGTTCGCCTTTCTTATTGTTTTTCTTTTTTTTCTTTTTTTTCTTTTTCTTTAATGAAATATTTTCCTATGTTTCTATTTTATTTCTTGATTTCATTCTTTTTTGGGGTCGGATCATTCCGATCATTCTCGAAGATTTTTCTTCTTTCTTATGTAATTTTTCTACAACTGTTATTTAATTTTCATTTCTTTGTGTAATCTTTTCTTTCTTTATTCTTCCTTTCTTTTTCTTTCTTTCTTTTATTCTTTCTTTATTTTCAATTTTTTTTCTTTTTACATTCAATTTTACTTTTATTTCTCAATTTTTTACTTTATTTTCCTTTCTACAATACTTATTTTGTTTTTATATCTTTCATTAATTTTTCTTTCTTTTATTAATTCATTCTTTCTTTCTTTCGATATTTCGTTGTTTCTTCAATTAACTTTTATTTCTCAATTTTGTTTTATTTTATTTTATTTGTAATTTTTCTACAGCATTTATTTTGTTTTTATTTCTTCATTCCCTTTTCTTTCCTTCCTTTTCTTTCCTTCCTTCTTTCTTTCTATGCTTTTTTTGTTGTTTTTTTTACTTTTATTTACCAATTTTGATTTATTTTATTTGTAATTTTTCATGACAGTTATTTAGTTTTTATTTCTTAGTTTAATGTTTTCTTTTTTATTCTTTCTTTCTTTTATTCTTTTATTATTTATTTATTTATTTGTGCTAATTTATCATTCTATGTTACTGTAGCCCTTGATCAGTATTGAACCTACAGTCTAGAGATAACTGTCACTTAAAACTGGCTTAAGCCATCGCCTTTATCCACTATTCTATGTGTCTAATTGAATAATCCGAATAATATTAATTATCAAGCATCATCTCAAAAATTCAGAGAAATATTATTTCTTTGTTTTATTCTATGTTTATTTTTTGTTTCTTTGTTTGTTTCATTTTTCTATCTTTCTTTCTTTCTATTTTACTTTTATTTCTCCATTTTATTATATTTTTATTTTTTCGTAATTCCGATCATTCTAGGAAACTTCTCTTCTTTTCATGGGATTTTTATACAATTATAATTCTGTTTTATTTCTTCGTTTTCTTTACTTCTTCCATTCTTTCATTCTTTCTTTCTTTCTTTTTTTCTTTCTTTATATTTTCTATCCCATGTTTCAATTTACTTTATTTATCTATTTTCTTTTTTCTTTTTTTTTCTTGATCAAAGAACTATTTTCTTTCATATGCAATTTTTCTACGATTGTTATTTTGTGTTATTTCTTTGCTTAGTTTCTTTCTTTCTTTCTTTTTTCTTCCCATGATTTTACTTTTATTTCATTATTTTTGTCCTTCGTTGTTTTTGATCGAATCATTCCTTGAATTCTAGAACAAAAAATGTGCTAGAGTTCGATTTTCTTATTGTTGTTACTTCTTTCTTTTTTCTTTCTTTACCTATTTCTTAATTTATTTCGTTTTAAAGTATTTATTTATTCTATCATTTTTATTTTCCATTTCTTTTTATTATTGCCATTCTTTATTTCTTTCTTCATTCATAATTTCTGTTTTAAGTTTTTCTTTTCTTTTCTCTTTTATTTTATATTTAAATCATTATGTTCCGAATAATCTTAACCATAAATCGATATTACGAAATCAAAATGGGACTCCCTCAGAGGTAATACAATGCCGATTGGTGAGTTGCATTAGATAGGATTGACCTCTTAACTAAACCGAATGCTTAACTTCACAATAATTCAATGTCGTAAAGTGTGTCTTCGTCTGACTCAAGATCATAGTCAGCCCCGTCGGAAGGTGCTCTAGAATACATTGACTGTACCTTTGTGGAGGGGTAAGACACTCTCCTCCTATAGGGCTACCTGTTGGCGGTGAATGGCAACCCGTGATGCTTAAGGATGTAAGTTTTGTGTCTGAGTAGTCCATGACATGCAAGACCCACTTTGGACCTTACTTAGCCTAGATGGAAGATCGGAGAGACTCCCTCTGATCAATCGGTTGCTCATCTCAAGCCCTAGCACCTATATGATTGTCTCAATCTTGGAGGTGTGTTGTTTAATGGGTAGAGTCATAGGAAATGGACTCGTCGTCCCGAGTTCAATTCCTGGACGAAGCTGTTTGAATTTCATATAGCGCTAATACCCTTGGAAAAGTTATGAATCCAATTCTCCCTCCAGCTATGGATAAATAGCAGGGTAGACTGGGCTCTTTAACCCTGGCTAGGTAACCAGTCTAGGAGAAGGAAAACTCTGAATTCAAACCTGTTAAAGTCCGCTTAAGAAATTGACCTTGTGTCACACCCTGCTCGTGTGGAGGTGTTGGTAAATATATATGAGTGTCTCAACCCTTTTGCCCTCATGGTAAGCCCCAATCCTTTTTTATTATATATGTGACAGAACGACGGTGGCTGAGGGTGTTAGTGTCGTGGGTATGACTTTAAACTCTATATAATGTTGAGGATCCAGTTCTAGAGCTTTGGGGAATATGGACTATCCCTTTATCCCCATTACTCCCAGTTCCATTCTGATCCGGAGTGGTGTTACCTGTTAGGGTATCATCTATGGGTTAAATTTAAGAATTGGTTTTAAAGAAAATATATTTAAAATAGAAGAGGTTAAAAAAGAAAAATTGATTACCCCTCAAGAATAAGTAAAACAAATCATCTTCGGTATAAAATAACCCACAAGTGTTGACATGCTGTAAAATCCAACCAATCAATGAGATCATAATTGCATGTCACCTGGTGAGAATCTAACTCGTTACACTGAAAATGTAGGAAATGGACTCGTCGCCCCGAGTTCAAATCCTGGATGTGGTAATTGCATTTCACTTAGCGCTAATACCCTTGGGAAAGGTATGAATCTTACTCTCCCTCCAGCTATGGATAAATAGCAAGGCAGACTGGGCCCTTTAACCTTGGTTAGGCAACCGGTCTAGGAGAAGGAAATCTCTGAATTCAAACCTGTTGAACTCCGCTTAAGAAATTGACTTTGTGTCACATCCTGCTCGTGCGGAGGGGTTGGTAAATATATATACTGAAAATGTAGAGTGAGACTATCTTGCAATCCATTGATTCAAGGTGTGTCATCCTTCAAAAGAGAAAACCTTACTTTGAGGTTGGTTTGTTTTGTTTAACGGCATATCAATCTAATGTGGGTTATTAATATCAAATGTATTTCTTTTTTGTGTATATAATTATCAAAAGAATATATTGTAATTAAATACAGGGTGACCCCCCCCCCAAGAAAAAACAGAACCCAAATAAATACATTTTATTTAATCTTCATGGGCCGGGTTAGCACAGTCGGTAGAGCGTTCGGCTAGAAACCACAAGGTTCCTAGTTCGATACCGGTCCTCGCCAACTCAGCGTATGAGTAGCACAGGGATCTGTGCAGTAAAGTAATGAGCTGATGGTAGGTGTGGCGCTCCACCTCAGATGCTAAAAACAATCTCCTTGGTCTAGTGCTATTGAAAAGGGGATAGACTCCCTCCCTGACTGGCTGATACCGACTTTAGGCCGCCCCGACAACTTTACTTTACTTTACTTATTTAATCTTATCAACGTCCATAAAATTTCAAGAACCTTGTTGGACTTAAATTTTAGCCTTTGTACAATCATACCTCAAAGTTCCAGTTATCTTGGTTGCTTTGCTTTAAAGGTATTCTCTGTTTAAAATATGCTCCAAATGGACACTGCGGCATTCAAAGGAAGCAAAGCTGCACACGTCACGCAAAATTGTAAATCACGCGAACACATTCCTCTTTTGGGATTTCTCTGATTATACACACTTTCAAACTCTCTAAATTCCTGGACCCAGTCAAAAATCCTGCTTTTTTGATGGAGCACCGCGACATCGAAACTTTCTCCGAAAATTGGCTTGCACTAGAGTGTATGATTATTTGGTGAAATAAGCCTCAACGCAAAATGTTTTTCTTTGGTTGACCATGACATATTGGAAAAATTATTTTTACAATATTTTAGTCATCGAGTTGACTGTATATTCTGAAATAAAGAAATAGAATTAAAATTAACAGTTTTATTTTAAAAATTGTGTTTTTTTGTTTTTTTTTTGTTTTTTTTGCATCCACGCAAAATGTTTTTCTACGTTGACCATGACATATCGGGAAAAATTATTTTTAGAATATTTGAGGCATCAAGTTGACTGTATATTCTGAAAGAAAAAAATAGAATTAAAATTAACAGTTTTATTTTAAAAATTGTGGGTTTTTTTTTTTTGTTGTTTTTTTTTTTTGTTTTGTTTGTTTTGTTTTTTGTCATGCTGCTCTAAATAAATCATTAGAGTGCAATACAACAGTTGGTGATAAAGTTTGTTTTAAACATGCACAATATATTATTGGTTATTGTAATATTGTAATTTAGACATCTATCTATCTAACCTATTATGTTATTAAAAATATAACAATATTGGGAATTTATTTAGTGATGTCTGTACGGAACCAGTGTGAAACTGTGTTCACTAGTCAGTGTCCACTCAGCAGACAGGACATGTGCATAACTGATTCAGGTCATTTCCTATAAGTCCAACATAAACAAAGGGAAACCACTCTTGACTGATAAATTATTTATTTATTTTCCCATTAAATTAACCCTAAACCCTAAGCCTGTCTTCTTTTTTCCTAGTAGGTCAATAAATAAATAAATAATTTATAAATCAAGAGTGGTTCCCCTTTCTTTATGTTGGACTTATAGGAAATAACCCTGATTCATGTATCAAGTGACTAATTCCCAACAAGATGTATGCATAGTCTACATCAGTCGTCTCTGTAGTTTTGTGGCTATTAGGTACAGACGCTCATTTGTGTATTTTTGTAGATATTTTCATGAATATGACGGTTTGTTTTATTCATTCTTTCTGGGTATGCCAAATTTTCGTTAACATATTTAAAAAGCTCAGTTTTTATCTATTCAACCATCATAGGTACTACCACTCCTGGTCAGAGTGGTCTTGGGAATGATGGTGATAAAGGGGTTATCCACACTACCCAGAGTTACAGAATTTGGTACTTCACGACGAGTTGCAGTTTAACCTCATACTTAGGACACTAAGTGACCCTCAGCAACAGCCTTCTAGCAAATATATCATAAAAAGGATGGGGGGTTTCTCGTAAGAGCAATAGGGACAGTACAATCATATCAGTGCTAAGGCTTAGTATGACCAGCCGATTGAGTGGAGTAGGTTTCTCCGACAGCCTGTCTAAACTAAGGACCAAGCAGGGTCGGCACGTGCACGGAAGAGGCGAGAATCATAAATGTTTCCCCCGTAGTAGTAATTTCCCCTTAATGAAAGGCTTAGTTAAGATAAAGAAATATATAACTTTATGAAAATTATTTGTATTAAGAATAATTAACTGAAGCTGTTATTGTTTGAAAATGATTATTACTAAATATTAATAATTACTTGAAACTATAATTTTACCTGTAAAAAATGAATTCAGCAATAGATAACCCAAAAAGGTTTAACATGCCATTAAACCAACCAACAAACCCAAGTATATTAATCAAATATTGATTGCCTACAAATCTGTTTTCACTCGTAAATGGTGCTAATGTATCTTTTTGTAAGACTCCAGCATCAAAGAAATCTTAGCAATACTTATGTCACGAATACGCTGAAGACATCTGCATTTTTGGTTGGTGCCATCTGAAAAATTCTTAAAGAAATTGCAAGGAATCATACATCAAACGAAAATAAAATGATTTATCTACAAGATAATTTTTTGAGAAGAGGCTTGATAATTTGTATTATTTGGTTTCTTCGGGCTATTGTCCTCATCTTTATTGTTATCTACGCAACGTTTCGGCCAATGTGACTTCCAATTACGACATGATGGCTCCCGAGTTCGACAAGAAAGTTTCTGAGTTTGAAGAGAAGTTTCCCAAGTCCAAGAAAATTCCCGAGTTCAACCAGAAACACCTTAAGAAGGCCGGAGGTCACATCGGCCAAAACGTTGTGTATACAACAATAAAGATGAGGATAGTAGTCTGAATAATCCAAATAATCCAAAGTTTATCAGAGTTGTTTATAACAATTTCTTATTGAAGAAAAAGAAAAGATTAAAAAATGTCAAATATACGTACACCTTTTTTTCTTTTTTAAGTCAATATTACTATAGCCTAACAAATACTCATTTTTCAAAATAATTTCTTTCTTTGTTAATATACTGAATCTAATTTGTCTCCAGAAGCAAGGAATTTGTCTGGAGAAGCAAGGAAGACCTTGTAACTGACATTTTACTTTGGACACCTAGAGATGGACACACCAGTGTAGGCCAATCGAAAAAAAATAACATAAATCAGCTCTATGCGGATTTTGGATATCGTCCAAAAGACCTACCAGGTGCCTTGAACGACAGGGACATACGCCGAGAGAGACTCAAGGGAATCCGTGCTGACAACATAAATGAGAGTTTAGATACGAAAGAAATATATTCTCGTACAAATTTAATAAATATTCTTTCTATAGAGATAATACAGTTTGTTTTCTAATGCAGCATGTGTAGAGATGTTTGTTGTGTAAAAGGTATCGTCGTAGGAAATAGGGACACGTGTTCAAATCCAGTTTGGATTTCACAGAACGTTAATACTCTTGGGAAAGGTATGGATTCATAATTCTCTTTCTAGCAATGGTTAAATCGTAGAGTAGACAGGATGCTTTAACCGGTCTAGGAGAAGGAAGAATCTGAATTGGAAACCTGTTAAACTGCACATAAAAATTGACCCTGTGTTAAGCCCTGCTTGGAAAGAAGAAGAAAAGGGGTTCATGGATTTCCTAAGAACATTAGCGTGAAATTAAAAAGCAAATGAACTCGTCCCGTTCACTTCATACAGCAATAACCGTTACGAGCAACGCACCACATATGCTTTTGTTCAATGATATGCTACAGAGAAATATACGAAGCCAGATGCACGAGAAGAAGAAGAAGAAGAAGAAGAAGAAGAAGAAGAAGAAGAAGAAGAAGAAGAAGAGACAATGGGAAAAGTGGGATATATGGGGAACAATAATAGAGGAGAGAGAAAAGGCGGTGAGAGAGAGAGAGAGAGAGAGAGAGAGAGAGAAAAGGGAGGGGTCGGAAGTGAAACTAGGAAGAGAGACAGCGATTAGTGGCACAGACGCACCGGAAATGTAGGCGAACAGGAAGTCGCAATGTAACTTCCGGCAGGTAGGACAATTTACTCGCAAGACACTATGCATTTTTGGCGGGTGATGTGGGAGGGGCAATTTCTCATCTTTTTGTGATTGTTTTTCTCTTCTACTTTTTTTTCAAACCATTTTTCTTGTAACATTGTGATTACAACGAAAGAAGAATTTTCAATATGGCGTAAAGTTTTTGACTGAAAGCAAAGCGTGCTTTTTTTTAGCAGGCGCCATTTTGTATGGTTGGCAAAGGGTTTTTGTTCTGATTGTCCTCATTGTTTCGTGTATTTTGGGGTCTTGATTTTTCGCCTTTTAAGTATCAGCATCTTTTGTGTTTTTGTTTTGTTGTGTTCTTTTATTTTTATGGTATGAACAATTTTCTCGCCGTTTTGAATTCAGCTTGAAACGAAATAATACCAGCAAAATTCTGGGGAATTATATCACGATTGATATGTTTATTGTGTATTGCTCCGTAAATATGTAAATATTTGAAATAAAGAATAAAAGAGATTATAACAAAGGAAAAGGTAAAACAGAAACAAAATAATAAGACATATTTCTAGGTCAAATCGAACTTAACGGACCTAAATTCTACCATTGTATGTCACCCCGCCGATAGAATAAAAAATACCAAAAATCAGGGAATTAACCGAATTTAATAAAATTTTCAGTTTTGGTAAAAAAAAAGATATAAAGCACGAGTTACTTTATTAAAAAACTTTTACACTTTTTCAGGCCAGTTAACTTTGAACCACATATCTTTGAGGCGAAAAAGATTCTAAAAGATATGGGGTTCAAACTTAACTGAAAAATGTAAACGTTTTTAAATAAAATAACTGGTGCATTATATCTTTTATTCATTAATATATCAACACTGTAAATTTCATTAAATTCGGTTAATTCCCTTATTTTTGCTATTGTTTAAATCTTTCGGTGGGGTGACAAACGATGGTGGAATTTAGGTCTGTTAAGTTTGATTTAATCTATTTCTAACGTATTAAAGTATCAAATTGAAAAAACTGACGGGGAGTACCCGTGGTTTTGGGGATAACATAATTGACTGCAGCAACGTAGTAAGCGAGTTCTAGCGAGCGCTATTAAGTTAAATTTTGAACTAATAATCTTGGGAAAGGTGTGGGAGCTAATAACTCGGGTCGACGAGTCTATTTTCTAAGACTATAAGTCTTAGAAAATAGACTCGTCGACCCGAGTTCAAATCCTGGACAATGCTGTTTACATTTCGCATAGCAATAATGCCGCTGGAAAAAGTATGCATCTACATATTCTCACTCCAGCTATAGGTAAATAGTAGCGCAAACTGGGCTCTTTAACCTTTGTTAGGCAACCGGTCTAGAAGAAGGAAAACTTTGAATTCGAACTTCGATTTAGAAATTGAAACTCCGATTTAGAAATTTACCTAGTGTCACATCTTACTCATTGTCATATATATATATACAAACATATTTATGTATGTATGTATGCAATAGGATAGATTGTGCTGACAAGCGCCTGATTCGACTTTATGATGTTTATATAATGTAATCTAAATTAGCTTATTAAAAAACTAAAATAAAAACAATATTAGAAGGCAGTGTATAAACCATTCATCGTGTTCCGAGTATAGTTATATGAATAAAGAAAGGAAAATTAACGGTTGACCATAGAAGTCCAACTAAAACCCACGTTCTAGACTGGAATCCCTTTTAATATATACAGGGTTAGGCAAAATGATCTGACACATTTGTAGGTTAAAAAAAGGCAAATAAAGTAAAGAAACAAAAAAGTGTTTTTATTTTCGAAATGTACATATAATTGCCATTTTGTTTTGTTTCTTTATAATGCCATTGTTTTTCGTTTCTTTTTCAGTTGCTGCCATGAATTGGACTGGTGAGCATCGCGCTTTCATTGTGGAAACGTTTATCAAAACCAACGAATCTGTAACTGCAACACAAAGAGCGTTCCGTTTGCACTCCAATCTCGTACCCGCTCGAAACACGATCTTGTTATGGGTTACCAACTTCAGAGCTACTGGATCTGCATTGAAACAAAAATCAACCGGCCGACCTCGCACCGCCAGAACTCCAGAAAATGTGGCAGCGGTAAGAGCTTCAGTTCAACAGTCTCCAATCCGTTCCACATTTAAAGGCGCCCAGGCTCTTAGACTTATGATGAAACAAAATGGCATTATATGTACTTTTCAAAAATAAAAACATTTTTTTGTTTCTTTACTTCATTTGCATTTTATTAAACCTACAAATGTGTCAGATAATTTTGCCTGACCCTGACACAAAAATAACTTACTCGAGTTGGTGTAATAGCAACCGGTATCGAACTAGGTACCACAAGGTACCTAGTTCGATACCGGTCCTCGCCAACTCAGCGTATGAGTAGCACAGGGATCTGTGCGGTAAATTAAGGAGTTGATGGTAGGTGTGGCACTCCATACCTAAGGATCTTCAGGGTTAAATCCATTGAATTAATCAATATCTTTATTAATTCAGTGGATTTAATGGTACATTACAGTGTACCATTATATTAATAGATTTGCTCTACTCACGTATTGACCAATTTATATTTGTTATATCGCTGTCTTATCATTGTGAAACTTGCATCAACTAACAAGTGTGACCATTTTTACCGGTAAGTCACCTTTTTCATATAAATCATATATATATATTTATTATAAATTAAGAGAAAATCTTGAAAATTTTCTACACTGTAATAATATATTTCAACTGCGTAATCACAGCACAACTATCATTTTCACTCCCTGGAATCCATGGTTTTGTTAATGTCTGAATATGTTGTAATTACGCAGTTGAAATGAATTATTACAATGAATCAAATTTTAAAATTTTTCCCTAATTTATTCTATTTATTGCTCCATCCGGCCACTTACTGGCACAAGGCACATCGAGCTCACACTGTGCTTTACCTGTATCATTAAGACTAATCTACGCCTGGAACGATCCCTATTGCCACAAGTATACACACACACACACACACACACACACACATATTATATATATATATATATATATATATATATATATATACGATTATCGGTGATTAGACCAGTACCTCACCAAGCTTGCTTGTTGAGAAGGGTAGCTAGACACACAATAGGACGAAAAACAAAACCTGTGAAAGGGCGGGGGAAGCTCTCGCTCAACGGCCATCTAGCACATTAACGCGAGAACATTGAAATACCTGGGTTGGTGTCCAGATGCGTAATAGTCTAAATAACCCCCGCTACCTTTTGGGTAACCTCTGGATAGAAAAAGGCTAAAGGAGAAAATCCTGACAGAAGTCACAGCTGTTCAGTGTGTAAAACACTATCTGGCAACTCCTGCAGCCAAACTGACGCCGAATGTATTGGTTCACCATTTCATCGGATCCCACCAGTGAGGCAGAGAGTCACTTGGGCAACCCAGGGACTCCATACCTCTTGCCCAGACATTTTTTGTGCCCTGGAGGGGAAACTCCTACACTGTGCTGTGAGGTCAAAGCACGGGATATATATATATATATATATATATATATATATATGAGGAAGGGGTAAATTGAATTGGAGTAAAACCGACAGAATGTAGTAGAAATATGTGGAACACAGGAACAAAACACAGACAAGCGTATGTAGGAGATATATTTCGCTAAGCATTAAGCTTAGCATCATCAGTCGCTGATGATGCTGAGCTTCATGCTTAGCGAAATATATATCCTACATACGCTTGTCTGAGTTTTGTTCCTGTGTTCTACATATCACTACTACATGGGGCGGGTTAGCTCAGTCGGTAGAGCGTTCGGCTAGAAACCACAAGGTTCCTAGTTCGATACAGGTCCTCGCCAACTCAGCGTATGAGTAGCACAGGGATCTCTGCGGTAAAGTAAGGAGCTGATGATAGGTGTGTCGCTCCACCTCAGACGCAAAAACAATCTCCTTGGTCTAGTGCTAGTGAAATTGGCTTATACCGACTTCAGGCCACCACGACGACTTTACTTATATACATATATATATATAGAGAGAGAGATAGATAGATTGATAGATAGATAAAAGGTGGCTTACCGGTGAATATGGGCACGAACGTTGGAGGTGCACAGAATCCAGGGGTTAAGTCCGCGATAAAACAAATACAAAGTGCTCAATACAAAGTAGAGCAAATTTATTAAAGAAATGGATACAATAGAAACCTACTCGAGTTTCACCATAAGGATCTTCAGAGTTAAATCCACTGAATTAATCGAGGTACCGATTAATTGCAGCCGATTACACGTGTGTTCATTGAATAAGATGTTATGTAATATATATATATATATATATATATATATATATATATATATATATATATGAGCTATAGATTGTTGTATTTATAGGTATATGGTGTTCAATATAATTCACAGTGAATGTGCATCTCAGTTATGGTAGCGAAATCAGTTTCTCATATATGTTATTTTTAAACAGGCTGCTTGGTTTGAAAATCACAGCGGCACTAGAATATAAGGTAAATATTTTTTCTTTTAATTGTCAGATTTCCCGGCATATAAGACACATGGTTTTCCATCTGGGTTGCCATTCCGATTTCCATAACTGTCTGTTTCAAATCTCAGAAGATAACCCTCTAGTCATAATACCAGAGAATCGGACGCAGTGTGAGATTGGCACAGAATTATTTTAATGATAAATATACGTCTCATATTTA
>CM042175.1:17795360-17804218 GCA_023376005.1 Doryteuthis pealeii
TTTGAATAGAGAATGAATAAAACAAAGCTCTTCGACATAAAATAACCCAACAAGTGTTGACATGCCTTAAAATCCAATCAACCAACCAATTACCTTACCATATAAACTATAATCTCTTGAACTGATTTTCAATCCACTTAGCAACAAACAACTGCAAGCAACCTACTGTCAAAATCGATAATAAACCTTGAGAAAAAGACATAATAAATCTGACCATCCCTCACAACCTACAGCTTGGCATAAATTACCCTGGATGGATTGACATGCCGTTAAAATCAGTTAATCAATCGATCAATATGATTATCGGTTTCATTTTCCTACCTCTCACTATCTGTAATAGCAAAGGTAGGAAAATACAATTTAATTGTTTGTTTTGTTTTGTTTTACGGCATATCAACCTCAGTGGGTCATTTAATGCCGATAAAGTTTTGAAATAAATCAATTCTTAATGGATAATACATTTTTTAATAAATACATTTTTCTATTTAACCCATAGATGGGACCCTAACAAGGTACTACACTCCGGGTCAAAGTGGACCAGGGAGCAATGGTGATGAAGGGGTGCTCCACATTCCCAAACCTCCAGAACTGGAACCTCACCATCAGATAGAGTTTAACGTCATTCCCAGGACATGTAGACCCCAGCCACGCCTTCTAGCACCCATATGATAAAAAGGGATTGGGGCTTGTCATAAGGGCAATAGGGTTGGGAAAATCATATAGGTGCTAGGGCTTGACGTGACCAGCCGATTGATCGGAGGGGGCCTCCCCGACTGCCCGTCTAGCCCAAGATAGGGCCAAATTGGAGTATTGCATGTCATGAACTGCTCATCCACCTGTACTCTATCCTTAAGCATCACGGGTCGCCACCCACGGCCAACAGGTGGCCCAATTGGGGGAGTCTTGCCCCTCTGCAGAGGTGCAGTTGGTGCATTCTAACGCCCCAGCCGACAGGGCGGATACAATTTGAATAAGAGGAGAAAATATGAAACGTATTCAGAAAATGACAAGTTGTGAGAAACTTGTGGCTATTTACGTTTGGTTAGGATGTTCTGTAGAGAACTGTGAATGAAAATACAAATAATATTTTCAAAAGGAAAAAAAAGTATGGTAGCGTGACAGGAAAAAAAATGAAAGCACGTTTTGAAAGAACAGAAATGAACAAGGCTGAGTCTAACAAAAACATTTTTTGTGAAATATATTAATATAAAGATGAGTATTGCCTAACGGTTTTTAGTCATATTGAAATCTTTGTCAAAAATGGCTTCCTTAAAAAAATATGGCGCATTGTACAAAAGAAGGTCAATGAGTGTTCAATAGTAATCGATTTGTGTTGGTGATGTCCCAATAACTTCTCCCAGCCAAAAAAGGTGTCACACTAGATAAACCAGTGTGGAAATATAAGCAGTCATATTAAACGCAACACAAAGGCCAAATCAGTGTATAAGACAATGGTTTGCAATCTACGTAGCTATTGTTCGTGCGTTTTACTCTGTCATTTATACATTTTCTGTTGGAATTTAGATCCGGACTGTTTGCTGGCTATAAATATGTTTTATATATCTTTTCAATGATATTTAGGTTGTTAGATTTTAACGGCATGTAACCTTGTTTGGTTGTTTTATGCCAAATGCATTGTATTTATTCATCGTTGATGGGTATTCAATCTTCTAAAATGTTTTTCAACTCAATATTCCATTTAATTCATAGACGGAATACTCAAAAGGTTCTAGCCACCGGAAGTCAGTGTGGCCAAGGGATAATGGTGAATGTCGCACCCCATAACTCCAGAATGGGAAATTCCACTATTAGAGTTTCAGTTTCAGCCCATCACTTTTTAGCATATATATGATAAAAGGTTGGGGGCAAGCCATAAGAGTCAGAAATCAATATATATCTAGGGATTGACGTTCCAGCCGATTGTTGAGAGAGGGCCCTCTCCGTCCATCCCGTCTCCTAAAGTAAAGGCCAAGTAACTGGTTGTATTTTCATGAAACTAATTCAGCCACTAAGATTCGTCTTTAAGCATCACAGATAAACAGGTGGGACCATTGTGGGGACTTAACTTTCTGAAGAGGTGCAAGTCGGTTGTATTCTTTTGCCCCAGTCGACAGTCATCATATATCTAAGTTATATTATATAGTAAAAGGGGCCCATAAAAAAAAACGCATTAAAAGATTTTATCCTTTTTTCTTTCATTTTCAAGTTTAATGATGTAGGAGAAATTAAGGCAAAACAACGTGTTACAAAAGTCGTGGTTTGGAAAGAAAGAAAAGAATAAAGAATAAAGAAAGAAGAAATAATACAAAGAGAAGACTCAAAAAAAGCAAATAATAGAAAAGAAAGAAATTACACTGAAGAAGAAAGGAATCGACAGAAAGAATGTGGGTTGGAAAAATTGACAGAAGGAAGAGGAACACAGAGAAAAGAAAAGAAAGAAGATGAAGAAAGAAGAACTACAGAGAAATGGGGGGATTATAATCTAGAAAGGAAGAAAAAAGAAAGGGAAAGGAAGACTGAAAGAAAGAAAGAAAGAAAGAAAGAAAGAACAAAGAAAGAAGAACAAAGCAAGAAAGAAAACAAGAGGGAAGACCCAGAATGAGAAAATGGATCGGAATAGAAGAAAAGAAAGACAGTAATAAGAGTCGATATAAAGAAGGAAAAGGAGAGAACAAGAAAGAAAGTCAGACAGAAAGAAAAAACAGAAAGAAGACCCAGAAAGAAGAAAGAAGAAGAAAGAATGAGAGAAAAGACATTAAAGAAAGAACTAAGAAAGTAAAAAGTGGACAGGAAACACTAGTTTGGGAAATGAAGAAAGTCAGAGGTAAAGAGCCCCTCCCCAAAAAAGGAAAGACAGTAGAAAGAAAACAGAAGAAAAAAGAAAGAAAGAAAGACAAATAAAAAAGAACACGAAAGTAAAAGTGGGCAGGAAAAAAAATACAAATGAAAGAAAAAAGAAAAACAAAGAAGAAGAATCCCAGAAGGAAAGTTGGGTTTGGAAATTAGAAGAAGAAGAAGAAAGAAAGAAAGAAGAAAGACGAAAAGCAACCAAGAGGGGTGGGGTAAACAACTGAAATGGAAAGTATAGACAGTGGTGTGTGGAAAGGTTAGAGGAGTAAAGTCAAATGAGATACGTGAGTGGAGGGTAGATTAAGATAAGAGAAAGAAAGAGAGAAAGGTGAAAGTGAGTAGGCCTGTTGATGAAGGAGCGTTGGAAAGTGGGATTTAAGAGGAAGGGGGGAAGGTATCATGGCAGGGTGGAGGTGAAAGGGAGGGTTCCAGGAATGACAAAAAGCATCCTTAGGGTACATATAGATAAAGCCGTAAAGAGAGGTCATCTCGACCCCAGCCACAGTACGGTGACATTCTTTGAGCACGCATTGGTTTCTCTAAACCTCTCCAAACTTCTCTCTCTCTCTCTCTCTCTCTCTCTCTCTCTCTCTCTCTCACTCATCTTTCACACATACATACAACATACATACATTACAATCACACGCATGTATTGTTCGATTGTCTCAGTAATGTGTGGCCCACGGAAAATGACATGAAAGAAAGAATACATGTGGTTTCTGCAAACCTTCAATTTGCCATAGTGTTAAAAACTGCTTATACAGATAAGCTTTGTTAAAACAAAAGACCCCGACCCAGGTGAAAAGAACAAGGAGCCAACGCGGCTCAGGAGTATCTAGCATTTTTAGTTTGGTTACAATACGGGTCAGCAGATTCAAAGATAATCACACCATACACATACAGACTTACAACTTATAACTAACAGAGAAAGGAAGAAAGATAAAAGAAAAGAGACAGAAAGAAAAGAAAACAGAAGAGAGAAGGAAAGGAAGGGAGGAAGGAAGAAACAAACAGGAGAAAAAGGTGTGTTGGAAAAAAATAAGAAAGGAAAATAAGAAAGACAGAAAAAAAAGAAGAAGAAGAAAGACAGGAAATAAAGAGTAAAATAAATAAAGAAAGAGAATGAGAGAAAATAAAGAAAGAAAAGAAGAAAGAAGAAGAAGAGACCAGAAAGAAGAGAGAAACAAGAAGAGAGAAAATAAGAAAAAGAAAGAAATAAAGAAAGAGAGCCAGAAAGAAGAAGAAACAATAAAGAGAGAAATAAGAAAGAAAAGAAGAAGAAAGAAGAGGGTCTAGGTAGAAGAAAAAGAAACAAGAAAGGAAAATAAGAAAGAAGAAGATAGAAAGAAACAAAAAGAGTCAGAATAATAAAGAAATACAGAAGAGAGAAAATAAGAAAAGAAAGAAAGAAGAAGAAAGAGGGTCAGAAAGAAGAAACAAAAGAACAAAGAAAGAGAGAAAATAAGAAAAGAAAGAAAGAAGAAAAAAAAAGAGTCAGAATAATAAAGAAGAGAAGAAGAGAGAAAATACAGAAAGAGAAAGAAAGAGAAAAAAGAGTCAGAAATAAAGAAAGAAAGAAACGAAAGAGGAAACGAAAAAAGAAGAAAGAAAGAAAGAAAAAGAGTCAGACATAAGAAGAACCCACAGAAGAAGAGAGTCAAAATAAGAAGAACATAAAGAGAGAAAATAAGAAAAAGAAAGAAATAAGAAAGAAGAAAGAGAGTCCAGAAAGAAAGAAAGAAAGAAGAAAGAGAAATAGAAAAAGAAAGAAAGAAAGAAAGAAAGAGAAGTTAGAGAAAGACAACAACAAGAAGAGAGAAAATAAGAAAAAGAAATAAGAAAGAGAGTCCGAAAGAAACAAGAAACAAGAAAGAGAGAAAATAAGAAAAGAAAGAAGAAAGAAAGAAAGAAAGAGAGTCCGAAAGAAACAACAACAAGAAAGAAGAGAAAATAAGAAAAGAAAGAAAGAAAGAAATAAGAAGAGAGTCAGAAGAAACAAAGACAGAAAGAGAGATAGAAGAAAGAGAAAGAAAGAAAGAGAGTCAAGAAAGAAAGAAACAAACAACAAGAAAAGAGAGAAATAGAAGTAAAAAGAAAAGAAAAAAGAAGAGAGTCAGATAAGAAAGAAGAAAAAAACACAGAAAGACAAGAAAGAACGAAAGCCAGAAAAGAAAGCTGGTAGAAAGACCAAAATAGAAAACAGAAAAGAAAGAAACAGCCGAAAGAAAACAAAAAAGGCAGAGAAATGAAAAAAACAATGAAAAAGACAAGAACACGCGCACAGACAGCACACTCTCTCTTTTCTCTCTTCTCTCTCTCTCTCTCTCTCTCTCTCTCTCTCTCCTCAAACACAACACAATCAGCACCACACGTCTTTTTATGCTCAAAACAACATACATATATCTAGTACTAAGCCTTTTAGTATAACACACACACACACACACACAACACACACATATATATAATATAATATGATATTATAATATATATATATATATAATATATTATATATGCTGTAATCCATTTAATTTTCCTGAATACACGGACGTGGATAATGCTATCCAGAAATTCCCAAGATATTAACACCTCCTAATAAATTATTATCGATTTTTCTAATTTAACTTTAAAATCTGTAAACAGCATATTTCTAAATATCTGTTACCAGATTAAAGTAGAATTAGAAATGATATAATTTATTTAAGGATGGTGGTTAATATCTTAATTTCTGCATAGCATTATCCACGTCCGTGTAATTCCATTGAAAATTTAATGGATACAGCAAATATATATATATATATATATATATTATATAATATATATATATATATATTTAGTGTTGTGTGGTGTTGTTGTGTGTGTGTGTAGTACTAAAAGCTTAGTAGCTAAGGATATATGTATGTTGTTTATGAGCATAAAGACGGTGTGTGTGTGTGTGGTTGTGTGTGAGAGAGAGAGAGAGAGAGAGAGAGAGAGAGAGCCGAGAGAGAAAGAGAGAGTGTGTTCTGTGCGCGTGTTCTTGTCTTTTCATTGTTTTTTCATTCTCTGCCTTTTTTTGTTTTCTTTCTTTTCTGTTTTCTTTCTTTTCTTGTTTTTATTTTGTGTCTTTCTACCCAGCTTCTTTTTTTCTGGCTTTCGTTCTTCTTTCTTTCTGTGTTTTTTCCTTTTCTTTATTTCTGACTCTCTTTCTTTTTTCGTTTTCTTTCTACTTCTTATTATCTCTTTTGTTGTTTTGTTTCTTTCTTTCTGACTCTCTTTCTTCTTTCTTTCTTCTTTTCTTTTTCTCTTTTCTTGTTTCTTGTTTTCTTTCTGACTCTCTTTCTTTATTTCTTTCTTCTTCTTTTTCTTATTTCCTCTTTCTGTTTTGTTTGTTTTTTCTGACTCTCTTTCTTTCTTTCTTTTTCTTTCTTTTTTCTATTTTTCTCTTTCTGTTTCTTTGTTTCTTTCTGACTCTCTTTCTTTATTTCTTTTTCTTATTTTCTCTCTTTCTTTGTTTGTTTGTTTCTTCTTTCTTTCTAACTCTCTTTCTTTCTTCTTTCCTTTCTTTTTCTTATTTTCTCTCTTTCTTCTTCTTTCTTCTTTCTGACTCTCTTTTCTTTCTTTCTTATTTCTTTTTTTTCTTATTTCTCTCTTTATTGTTTTCTTTCTTTATTTTTGACTCTCTTTCTTTCTGTTTGTTTTTTCTTATTTGACTCTTTTTCTTTCTTTCTTTCTTTCTTTCTTTTTTCCTTATTTTCTCTCTTCTTGTTCTTTCTTTCTTTATTTCTGACTCTTTTTCTTTCTTTCTTTCTTTCTTTTTCTTTTTCTCTCTTTCTTTCTTCTTTCTTTTAATTTAATTCTGACGTCTTTTTTTCTTTTCTTCTTTCTTTTCTATTTTTCTCTCTTCTTGGTTTCTTTTTCTTTCTTTTCTGACCCTCTTTTTCTTTCTTCTTTCCTTCTTTCTATTTCTCTCTTCTTTTTTTTCTTTATTTATTTCTATCTTTTTTTTTCTTTCTATCTTCTTTTCTTATTTTCTCTCTTTCTTGTTTCTTTTTTCTTTCTTCCTGCCTTTTCTTCTTCTTTCTTTCTTTTTCTTATTTTCCCTTCTTTATTGTTTCCTTTCTTTCCTTTCGCTCTCTTTCTTTATTTTTTCTTTTCTTATTTTCTCTCTTTCTTGTTTCTCCTTCTTTCTGGCTCTTTCTTTCCTTTCTTTCCTTTCTTTCTTTTTCTTATTTCTTTCTCATTCTCTTTCTTATTTTTTTATACTTTCTTTATTTCCTGCTTTTTCTTTCTTCTTTTTTTCTTTCGTCTTTCTTATTTTTCCTTTCTTATTTTTTTCCAACACACCTTTTCTTCCTGTGTTTCTTCCTTCCTCCCTTCCTTTCCTTCTCTCTTCTGTTTTCTTTCTTCTGTCTTTCTTTTCTTTTATCTTTCTTCCTTTCTCTGTGTATGTGTATAGTTTGTAAGTCTGT
Organism: Doryteuthis pealeii; assembly: GCA_023376005.1. NCBI lineage: Eukaryota > Metazoa > Mollusca > Cephalopoda > Myopsida > Loliginidae > Doryteuthis > Doryteuthis pealeii. The sequence goes on from CM042175.1 coordinate 17,802,659, forward strand.
ATGTGTATGTGTGTGATTAATTTGATCTGCTTACCCTGTATGTTAACCAACCTAAAAATGCTAGATACTTCCTGCGCGGCTGGCCTTGTTCCTTCACCTGGGTCGGGGTTCTTTTGTTTTAACATAACTTATCTGTATAAGCAGTTTTTATGACACTATGCAAATTTGAAGGTTTGGCAGAAACACATGATTCTTTTCTTTTTCATGTCATTTCGTGCCACACTACTGGTACAATCGACAATACATGCGGTGTGATGTATGTATGTATCGTATGTACTGTATGTGTGAAGTGAGTGACGAGAGAGAGAGAGAGAGAAGAGAGAGAGCAGAGAAGAGAAAGTTTGGAGGAGGTTTAGAGAAAGCCATGCGTGCTCCATAAGAATGTCCACGTACTGTGCTGGGCGAGATGACCTCTCTTTAACGTTTTTAATCTTATATGTTTACCCTAAAAGGATTCTTTTTTGTCCATTCCTGAGGAACCTCCCTTCACCTCCACTGCATGATACCTTCCCCTTCCTCTTAAATCCTTTCCAACGCTCCTTCATAACAGATCCTACTCACTTTCACTTCTCTCTTTTTTCTCTTATCTAATCTACCCCTCTTTCTACGTATCTCATTTGCTTTTACTCCCTAACCTTTCGCACACACACTGTCTATACTTTCATTTCAGTGTACCCCACCCCTTACTTGGTTGCTTTTCTTTCTTTCTTTCTTTCTTTCTTTCTTTCTTTCTTCTTTCTCTAATTTCCACCCACTTTTCCTTCTGGATTCTTCTTTCTTTGTTTTTCTTTTTTTCTTTTTCAATTTGTTTATTTTTCCTGCCCATTTTAACTTTCTGTATTCTTTTTTATTGTCTTCTTTCTTTCTTATTCTGTTTCTTGCTATTGTCTCCTTTTTTGGGGGGAGGGGTTCGTTTCTTAACCTCTGACTTTCTTTCTATTTCCAAACTAGTGTTTTTCCTGTCACTTTACTTTCTGTAGTTCTTCTTTATTGTCCTTTTTTCTCTCATTCTTTCTTTCTTTCTTTCTTCTTTCTGGGGTTCTTTTTTCTGTTTTCTTTCTGTCTGACTTTCTTTCTTGTTTCTCCTTTTCCTTCTTTTATTCCGACTCTTTATTACTGTCTTTCTTTTTCTTCATTTTTCCCGATCCATTTTTCTCATTCTGGGTTCCCTTCCCTCTTGTTTTCTTCTTTTGTCTTTGTTCTTTCTTTCTTTGTTTCTTTCTTTCTTTCTTTCTTGTCTTTCTTTCAGTCTTTCTTTCTTCTTTTCTTTCCTTTCTATGATTATAATCCCCCATTTCTTTCTGTAGTTCTTTCTTTCTTTCAGTCTTCTTTCCTTTTTCTTTTCTTCCTGTGTTCTTTCCTTCTGTCAATTTTCAACCCAAATTCTTTCTGTCGATTTTCCTTTCTTTCTTTCAGTGTAGATTTCTTTCTTTTCTATTTTTATTTTTTCCTTACTTTTTTGAGGTCATTCTCTTTTGTATATTTCTTCTTTCTTTATGTCTTTATTCTTTCTTTCTTTCCAACCGACTTTTGTAACGTGTTTTGCCTTATTTCTCCTAA
>CM042175.1:17804318-17814318 GCA_023376005.1 Doryteuthis pealeii
TACTTGGTATATACGGAAAAAATTAAATACTGATTAAAAACAAAGTTGAGTATTATTAAATGTTTTCCGCTTAATTATTGTTTTACTCACTGTAAAAATAATCCATCGATAAAACACATCTTACTTACCAAATATACTTGTAAGATAGATTATTTAATTCATTTTAATTTCTAACTAGATTATAATTTTATAAGACAGGAATAAAAAGATGCGAATATGAATTAAGATTTGAGTTTTCCGTTAAAACACATACTTTTGCTGTCCGAAGTAAGAATAATTTTTCTAATTCGCTATGAAAAATAATTCAATGGATAAAAGAACTCATACAAATTATATATTGAGAAAGGATCCATTTCTCTTCTTTCCCAAACCATAGGGATTTTTGAAGATTGGCCTATAAACAGGCGTAATTTCCGAGCTGAACGGCTTTAAGACTACGAATTTGTTCACTAAAATTGATTTTATGCTGGTAAATCGCTTGTAACAAAAATTCAGGCTGGACAATATTTTCTCATCAGCAGGAGTTGGTAATAATCGGACAGTTTCGCTTATTTTTGATTTTGGTTTAATTAATTAATTATATCCCTTAATCAGTAAAAATCATAACAAAAGTTGGCGTTGTGTTCTTAGTTAGAAGATATTATATGTAATGCAAATTTCGAACAGAGTGACCTCCCGTTTTGAACTTATACGTCAACACGTAAAATACCAAAATTATATATAATATTATATATATAATATATAATATATATATATATATATATTATAAGGAATATCGTCATTTTGGTAATGTACGTGGTCAACTCAGAAAAGAGATATCATTGAGCATATAAAATAGCTATGCACTTTAATGTGTACAATATTTAGTTTTATTTGATTTTTTACTGATTAAATGTTATAAATTCAATAATTAAAAAATCAATTGATTCTGCAACTTTCGACAGTTCTTCATGAAATAAGTACAGAAAAGCGCCAAGGAAATCTAGCGATTGTTTCAAATACTAACTCCGAGTTTTAGACTTCCATGTTTTAGATATTTTTAAAATGTTAAAAAAATTAGAAAACCAAACATAAACTAATATTATTATACGCGAATATTAGCTACGTTTTTAAAAATTGATAAGGAATTCACTAATTATTTTCCTCGTCCCCTCTTACTCCTCTCTTCTCTTTTCTCTCTCTCACTCCCCGGTGGTTTCCTAAAAATATCTTAGTTCGGGGTCGTAAACCAGATATTTCTACTAATGTACATATATATATATATATATATATATATATATATATATATTATATATAGTCCCTTGATATTTCATTTCATCCATTTTTATTTCCCTCTTTCTGCCTTAATACGCATTTAATTTTTTTTCTTTCTGTATTTCATTTTGTATTTTCATTTAGCTTTTTTCATTCTTATCTTTTATTCTTTCATCTTTCATCATAGAATCATTTTTTCTTCGTTCCTTTTTCTTTTTATTGTTTCATTTTTTCTTTTATACTCTTTTTTATTATTTTATCCTTCTTCCCGAGATTTCTTTCTTTGTCTCTTATCTTCTTCACATAGAATTTATTTATTTATTACATATTGTTCTTTCTTCTTTCGATTTCTTTCTTATTCATTCATTCGCTTTATGTCTTTAAATTTTTTAGTATTTTATTTTTTATTTTTTATTCATTTAATTCCTTATTCTTTGGGACTTTTCTTTCTTTAATTTCATTCTTCACTGATTTCATATTATTTTTTCTTTACTTCTTTTATTTTTTTATTTTTTGACTTTCTTCATCCTTTATTTATTTATCTATTTATTATTTAGTGTTCTCTTTTTTATTATTTCTCGTTATTCCGCGCTGGCTTTTCTTTTTCATTCTTCACTCGTATTCTTTAACTTTTTTCTTTTCTTTTTCATGTTCGCTTCTTCCTTCATTCCTTTATATATTTTAGTGTTTAAAAAATATTTTTCATATCTTTTTCGTTACTGTTTTATTAATTTATTTCTTTTTCACTTTTTTCTTTTTTTTTTTCCCTTATTTCTTCCTTCCTTTGATTATTTTAATAGTGTTTTTAATCTTTTTCTTTTAATTTATGATTTGTTTATCTGTTTACCTGGTCATGAAAAAAGCAACAACAACCTCGCCTCTTGTAAATCCAAGAGAGGTTGAAGTGAGAACGGATAGTTAAAGGGGCGGTGAAAGAGCGACAAATTTAACTGATAAAATTTTGCCAAAGATAAGCACGCAGACCATTGCATTATGAAGTGAATCCAACTTCAAAGGTTTGTTGAAAAGAATATTGACAACCGCTTTATTCAGATTTTTGGCAAAAAACCAAAATATAGTTTCTTTTTCAAGCCCAAAAATATTTTAATCTTTTCTAATTTAATAAAAAAAAGTAAATAAAGGAATCAACTAAATCATTTAAATTATTGAAGTTTAATTAGTTTCGGAAAGAATGTCACCCCAGCTAATGAGCTGTTTTCTCTTCCGTTTGGAGCCCTAGTCTCTCATCACCCCTCATGCAGCTTCGCTTTCACACTATCTCTTCTTTTTTTTTGTATAACCACTCCTGTTCTGTTTTATTTCTTTGCTTCTGCCGCATTCAAATTTATAGACGGAAAGGAGTTAGGCCTGCCGGACGGGTGGGTATGATGGTAAACGCAAACACCAACATTTCCTCTACAAAAAGAAATTAAAGAAAAAGAATTGAATAAATTACATATCTGATGAACGTTTTGATAATGTTGCCTCCCGTAACTACTAATTAATTATTGATTTTATGTCCTAACGCTTGTTTAAAAGGTTTCTAAAAGGACTGGTTGGCTTCGGTGATTGTTTTTTTGTTTTCTTTTTCTGTTTCATTGCTTGAAATAAGAAATAAAAAAAATGTTAAATTGGTTTATGCTCTGCTTTTTCATCAGTTAATTATTTCATCCGTTAGATTTTAATTCCTTTATATAAGTTCGAGCCTCAGTTCATTTTCACCATTTTCAGCTTTTTTTTTTCTTTGTATTTTTCTTTTGCATTTTGTCTTTCATTGGACGATGTGAATTCGCCTTTCTTTTGTTTTTCTTTTTTTTCCTTTTTTTTTTTTTTTTCCTTTTTCTTTTAATGAAATATTTCCTAATGTTTTCTATTTTATTTCTTCATTTCATTCTTTTTTGGGGTCGGATCATTCCGAATCAATTCTCGAAGTTTTCTTCTTTCTTATGTAATTTTTCTACAACTGTTATTTAATTTATTTCTTTTGTGTAATCTTTTCTTTCTTGTATTTTTCCTTTCTTTTATTCTTTCTTTTATTCTTTCTTTCTTTTCAATTTTTTTTTCTTTTTACATTCAATTTTACTTTTATTTCTCAATTGTTTACTTTATTTTATTTTCTACAATACTTATTTTGTTTTTATATCTTTCATTAATTTTTCTTTCTTTTATTAATTCATTCTTTCTTTCTTTCTTTCTTTCGATATTTCGTTGTTTCTTTCAATTAACTTTTATTTCTCAATTTTGTTTTATTCTATTTTATTTGTAATTTCTCTACAACATTTATTTTGTTTTTATTTATTTATTTATTTTTCTTTCCTTCCTTCTTTCTTCTATGCTTTTGTTTCTTCTTACTTTTATTTTATCAAATTTGATTTACTTTAATTTGTAATTTTTTATGACAGTTATTTAGTTTAATATTTCTTTTTTATTCTTTCTTTCTTTTATTCTTTTATTCCTTTTTTATTTCTTTTCTTTCTTTGTGCTAATGTTATTTATTCTAATGTTCTGAGCCCTTGATCAGTATTGAACCTACAGTCAAGGAGAATATACTGTCACTAGAACTGGCTTAAACCATACGCCTTTATCCACTATTCTTGTGTCTATTGAATATCCGAATAATATTATTATCAGCCATCATCTCAAAAAATTCAGAGAAATATTTATTTCTTTGTTTAATTCTATGTTTATTTTTTTGTTTCTTTGTTGTTTCATTTTTCTATCTTCTTTTCTTTCTATTTTACTTTTATTCTCCATTTTATTATATTTTTATTTTTCGTAATTCCGATAAATTCTAGGAAACCTCTCTTCTTTTTGCATGGATTTTTATACAATTATTATTTTGTTTTATTCTTCGTTTTCTTTACTTCTTTCCATTCTTTCATTCATTCTTTCTTTCTTTTTTTCTTTTCTTTATATATATTTTCTTTTTCTTTTTTTTTTCTTGATCAAAGAACTATTTTCTTTTATATGCAATTTTTCTACGAATGTATTTTGTGTTATTTCTTTCTTTCTTTCTTTCTTTCTTTTTTCTTCCCATGATTTTACTTTTATTTATTATTTTTTGTCCTTGCGTTGTTTTTGATCGAATCATTCCTTGTATTCTAGAACAAAAATGTGCTAGAATTCGATTTTCTTATTGTGTGTACTTCTTTCTTTTTCTTTCTTTACCTATTTCTTAATTTATTTCGTTTAAAGTATTTATTTATTCTATCATTTTTATTTTCCATTTCTTTTTATTATTGCCATTCTTTATTTCTTTCTTCATTCATAATTTCTGTTTTAAGTTTTTCTTTTCTTTTCTCTTTTATTTTATATTTAAATCATTATGTTCCGAATAATCTTAACCATAAATCGATATTACGAAATCAAAATGGGACTCCTTCAGTGAGTTGCATTAGATAGGACTGACCTCTTAACTAAACCGAATGCTTAACTTCATAATAATTCAATGTCGTAAAGTGTGTCTTCGTCTGACTCAAGATCATAGTCAGCCCCGTCGGAAGGTGCTCTAGAATACATTGACTGTACCTTTGTGGAGGGGTAAGACACTCTCCTCCTATAGGGCTACCTGTTGGCGGTGAATGACAACCCGTGATGCTTAAGGATGTAAGTTTTGTGTCTGAGCAGTCCATGACATGCAAGACCCACTTTGGACCTTACTTAGCCTAGATGGAAGATCGGAGAGACTCCCTCTGATCAATCGGTGCTCATCTCAAGCCCTAGCACCTATATGATTGTCTCAATCTTGGAGGTGTGTTGTTTAATGGGTAGAGTCATAGGAAATGGACTCGTCGTCCCGAGTTCAATTCCTGGACGAAGCTGTTTGAATTTCATATAGCGCTAATACCCTTGGGAAAGTTATGAATCCAATTCTCCCTCCAGCTATGGATAAATAGCAGGGTAGACTGGGCTCTTTAACCCTGGCTAGGTAACCAGTCTAGAGAAGGAAAACTCTGAATTCAAACCTGTTAAAGTCTGCTTAAGAAATTGACCTTGTGTCACACCCTGCTTGTTGGAGGTGTTTGGTAAATATATATGAGTGTCTCAACCCTTTTGCCCTCATGGTAAGCCCCAATCCTTTTTTATTATATATGTGACAGAACGACGGTGGCTGAGGGTGTTAGTGTCGTGGGTATGACTTTAAACTCTATATAATGGTGAGGATCCAGTTCTAGAGCTTTGGGGAATATGGACTATCCCTTTATCCCCATTACTCCCAGGTCCATTCTGATCCGGAGTGGTGTTACCTGTTAGGGTATCATCTATGGGTTAAATTTAAAAATTGGTTTTAAAGAAATTATTTAAAATAAGATGGTTAAAAAAGAAAAATTGATTACCCCTCAAGAATAAGTAAAACAAAATCATCTTTCGGCATAAAATAACCCACAAGTGTTGACATGCTGTAAAATCCAACCAATCAATGAGATCATAATTGCATGTCACCTGGTGAGAATCTAACTCGTTACTGAAAATGTAGGAAATGGACTTCGTCGCCCCGAGTTCAAATCCTGGATGTGGTAATTGCATTTCACTTAGCGCTAATACCCTTGTGAAAGGTATGAATCCAATTCTCCCTCCAGCTATGGGTAAATAGTAGGGCAAACCGGGCTCTTTAACCTTGGTTAGGCAACTGGTCTAGGAGAAGGAAAACTCTGAATTCAAACCTGTTGAACTCTGCTTAAGAAATTGACTTTGTGTCACATCCTGCTCGTGCGGAGGGGTTGGTAAATATATATACTGAAAATGTAGAGTGAGACTATCTTGCAATCCATTGATTCAAGGTGTGTCATCCTTCAAAAGAGAAAACCTTACTTTGAGGTTGGTTTGTTTTGTTTAACGGCATATCAATCTAATGTGGGTTATTAATACCAAAATGTATTTCTTTTTTGTTTATATAATTATAAAAAGAATATATTGTAAGTAACTACCGGGTGACCCCTCCCCTCCAAAAAAACAGAACCCAAATAAATACGTTTTATTTGATCTTATCAATGTCCATAAAATTGGACTTAAATTTTAGCCTTTGTACAATCATGTCTCAAAGTTCCAGTTATCTTGGTTGCTTTGCTTTAAAGGTATTCTCTGTTTAAAATATGCTCCAAATGGGCACTGCGGCATTGGAAGGAAGCAAAGCTGCACACGTCACGCAAAATTGAAAATCACGCGAACACATTCCTCTTTTGGGATTTCTCTGATTATACACACTTTCAAACTCTCTAAATTCCTGGACCCAGTCAAAAATCCTGCTTTTTGATGGAGCACGGCGACATCGAAACTTTCTCCGAAAATTGGCTTGCACTAGAGTGTATGATTATTTGGTGAAATAGGCCTCCACGCAAAATGTTTTTTCCTTGGTTGACCATGACATATTGGAAAAATTATTTTTACAATATTTTAGTCATCGAGTTGACTGTATATTCTGAAATAAAGAAATAGAATTAAAATTAACAGTTTTATTTTAAAAATTGTGTTTTTTTTTGTTTGTTTTTTTGCATCCACGCAAAATGTGTTTCTACGTTGACCATGACATATCGGGAAAATTATTTTTAGAATATTTGAGGCATCAAGTTGACTGTATATTCTGAAAGAAAAAATAGAATTAAAATTAACAGTTTTATTTTTAAAATTGTGGGGGTTTTTTTTTGGTTTTTTTTATTGTTTTTTTTTGTTTGTTTTGTTTTTGTCATGCTGCTCTAAATAAATCATTAGAGTGCAATACAACAGTTGGTGATAAAGTTTGTTTTAAACATGCACAATATATTATTGGTTATTGTAATATTGTAATTTAGACATCTATCTATCTAACCTATTATGTTATTAAAAATATAACAATATTGGGAATATATTTAGTGATGTCTGTACGGAGCCAGTGTGAAACTGTGTTCACTAGTCAGTGCCCACTCAGCAGACAGGACCTGTACATAACCGATTCAGGTTATTTCCTATAAGTCCAACATAAAAAAGGGGAACCACTCTTGACTGATAAATTATTTATTTATTTTCCCATTAAACTAACCCTAAACCGTAAGCCCGTCTTCTTTTTCCTAGTAGGTCAATAAATAAATAAATAATTTATCAATCAAGAGTGGTTCCCCTTTCTTTATGTTGGACTTATAGGAAATAACCCTGATTCATGTATCAAGTGACTAATTCCCAACAAGATGTATGCATAGTCTACATCAGTCGTCTCTGTGGTTTTGTGGCTATTAGGTACAGACCCTCATTTGTGTATTTTTGTAGATATTTTCATGAATATGACGGTTTGTTTTTTTCATTCTTTCTGGGTAGGCCAAATGTTCTTTAACATATTTCAAAAGCTCAGTTTTTATCTATTCAACAATCATAGGTACTACCACTCCTGGTCAGAGTGGTCTTGGGAATGATGGTGATCCACACTACCCAGAGTTACAGAATTGGTACTTCACGACGAGTTGCAGTTTAACCTCATACTTTGGACACTAAGTGACCCTCAGCAACAGCCTTCTAGTAAATATATGATAAAAAGGATGAGGGTTTCTCATAAGAGCAATAGGGACAATACAATCATATCCGTGCTAAGTCTTAGCATGACCAGCCGATTGAGTGGAGCAGGTTTCTCCGACCGCCTGTCTAAACTAAGGACCAAGCAGAGTCGGTACATGCACAGGACAGGCGAGAATCATAATTTTTTCCTCTGTAGTAGTAATTTCCCCTTAATGCAAGGCTTAGTTAAGATAAAGAAATATATAACTTTATGAAAATTATTTGTATTAAGAATAGTTAACTGAAACTGTTATTGTTTGAAAATGATTATTACTAAATATTAATAATTACTTGAAACTATAATTTTACCTGTAAAAAATGAATTCAGCAATAGATAACCCAAAAAGGTTTAACATGCCATTAAACCAACCAACAAACCCAAGTATATTAATCAAATATTGATTGCCTACAAATTTGTTTTCACTCGTAAATGGTGCTAATGTATCTTTTTGTAAGACTCCAGCATCAAAGAAATCTTAGCAATACTTATGTCACGAATACGCTGAAGACATCTGCATTTTTGGTTGGTGCCATCTGAAAAATTCTTAAAGAAATTGCAATAAATCATACAACGAAAAGAAAATGATTTATCTACAAGATACTATGGCTCTGAATTTTTTGAGAAGAGGATTGATAATTTGGATTTTTTTTATTATTCGGACTATTGTCCTCATCTTTATTGTTATCTACACAACGTTTCGGCCAATGTGACTTCCAATTACGACATGATGGCTCCCGAGTTCGACAAGAAAGTTTCTGAGTTTGAAGAGAAGTTTCCCAAGTCCAAGAAAATTCCCGAGTTCAACCAGAAACACCTTAAGAAGGCCGGAGGTCACATCGACCAAAACGTTGTGTATACAACAATAAAGATGAGGATAGTAGTCTGAATAATCCAAATAATACAAAGTTTATCAGAGTTGTTTATAACAATTTCTTATTGAAGAAAAAGAAAAGATTAAAAAATGTCAAATATACGTACACCTTTTTTTCTTTTTTAAGTCAATATTACTATAGCCTAACAAATACTCATTTTTCAACATAATTTCCTTCTTTGTTAATATCATGAATCTAATTTGTCTCCAGAAGCAAGGAATTTGTCTGGAGAAGCAAGGAAGACCTTGTAACTGACATTTTACTTTGGACACCTACACATGGACACACCAGTGTAGGCCAATCGAAAAAAAACTAACATAAATCAGCTCTATGCGGATTTTGGATATCGTCCAGAAGACCTACCAGGTGCAATGAACGACAGGGACATACGCCGAGAGAGACTCAAGGGAATCCGTGCTGACAACATAAATGACAGTTTAGATACGAAAGAAATATATTCTCGTACAAATTTAATGAATATTCTTTCTATAGAGATAATACAGTTTGTTTTCTAATGCGGCATGTGTAGAGATGTTTATTGTGTAAAAGGTATCGTCGTAGGAAATAGCGACACGTGTTCAAATCCTGGACGAGGCTGTTTGGACTTCACAGAGCGTTAATACTCTTGGGAAAGGTATGGATTCATAATTCTCTTTCTAGCTATGGTTAAATAGTAGAGTAGACAGGATGCTTTAACCGGTCTAGGAGAAGGAAGAATCTCAATTGGAAACCTGTTAAACTTCGCTTAAAAATTGACCCTGTGTTAAGCCCTGCTTGGGAAGGAGAAGAAATGGGGTTCATAGATTTCCTAAGAACATTAGCGTGAAATTAAAAAGCAAATGAACTCGTCCCGTTCACTTCATACAGCAATAACCGTTACGAGCAACGCACCACAGATGCTTTTGTTCAATGATATGCTACAGAGAAATATACGAAGCCAGATGCACGAGAAGAAGAAGAAGAAGAAGAAGAAGAAGAAGAAGAAGAAGAAGAAGAAGAGACAATGGGAAAAGTGGGATATATGGGGTACAATAATAGAGGAGAGAGAAAAGGTGGTGAGAGAGAGAGAGAGAGAGAGAGAGAGAGAGAGAAAGAAAAGGGAGGGGTCGGAAGTGAAACTAGGAAGAGAGACAGCGATTAGTGGCACAGACGCACCGGAAATGTAGGCGAACAGGAAGTCGCAATGTAACTTCCGGCAGGTAGGACAATTTACTCGCAAGACACTATGCATTTTTGGCGGGTGATGTGGGAGGGGCAATTTCTCATCTTTTTGTGATTGTTTTTCTCTTCTACTTTTTTTCAAACCATTTTTCTTGTAACATTGTGATTACAACGAAAGAAGAATTTTTCA
>CM042175.1:17819318-17821818 GCA_023376005.1 Doryteuthis pealeii
ATATTAAAAGGGATTGCAGTCTAGAACGTGGGTTTTAGTTGGACTTCTATGGTCAACCGTTAATTTTCCTTTCTTTATTCATATAACTATACTCAGAAGACGATGAATGGTTTATACAATGCCTTCTAATATTGTTTTTATTCTATTTTTTTAATAAGCTAATTTAGATTACATTGTATAAACATCATAAAGTCGAATCAGGCACTTGTCAACACAATCTAACCTATTGCATACATACATACATTAATATGTTTGTATATATATATGACAATGAGTAAGATGTAACACAAGGTAAATTTCTAAATCGGAGTTTAAATGTTTGAATTCAAAGTTTCCTTCTTCTAGACCGGTTGCCTAAGAAAGGTTAAAGAACCCAGTCTACCCTACTATTTACCCATAGTTGGAGTGAGAGTATGTAGATGCATACTTTTTCCAACGGCATTATCGCTATGTGAAAATGTAAACAGGATTGTCCAGGATTTGAACTCGGGTCGACGAGTCTATTTTCTAAGACTATAACCATTACACCACGCACCGTCATGACGGTTTAATATACAAACCCAAACCCCTAATGTTGGCAAACACCTCTAACTATAATAAAATCAGCCTCTGAATACTTTTATTTTCATACTTTATATATATAGATAGCGACGATACCATATTATATATAATATATAATATAATATATATATATATATATATATATGTATATATATATATATATATATATATTTAATATATAATGAATAGTGAATGAAAAGATGAGAACAATATTTGCATGGAAAGGTGCTCAATGCTAATAAAGCAGAGCAGATTTATAATCAATGGTAATATTATGGTTTCACACTCATAACTTAATATTTCATGGTAATCCAAACATCAGATGAGATCATTGGATGAGATGTCAAAAACCAGTCGTGAAATGAATTCGTGAATTTCACGACTGATGATTCTGATGATTGGATTACCATGAAACTTTAAGTTATGAGTGTGAAACCATAATATTACCATTGATTATATTATATATATATATATATATAATATATAATATATATATATATATAATAGATAATACATAATAATAGATAGATACATAAAAATAATATATATATATATATATATACACAACACACACACACACAACATATATATATATATATATATATATATATATATATATATATATACTTAAAAACCACTGTCTTTTTAATTTTTTTATTTATAATTGTATACCCCGATGATAGTTTGCTAAACAAACCAAAACGTTATAGCTCCTACATTAAAATATCATCCATGTGAACAACTTGTTTTTTTTTCTATTTTTCTATTTTTGTTCAATTGTTATACTTATTTTCGCTTTTCCTTATATATACACACACACACACACACACACACATATATATATATATATATATATATATATATATGTGTGTGTGTGTGTGTGTGTGTGTGTGTGTGTGTGTGTGTGTGTTTATGTATATTCATATAATGCACAGTTAGATATAGATTGATAGATATATATGTGGATACAATATGAATAGCAGACGGCGTAAGTGAAGGAAGTTTTGCTTTTGCGATGGAGATTCCTTAGGGCTTTTTAGATTTCAAAGAAGACATAATGTCGGTTGTGTAGGCTTCCAGATGCTGAAATAGTCTCCATTATCGATGTATAATTGTAAAGCTGAGTGTGCTGAGTCAGCAATCTTCTTTTCACAACACAATCGTTTCTCAACACGAAAACCGTGTTTCACTGCTTCTGAAAAGAGACCGTTAACACGAGCTGCACACCGCCTTATCCCTTTATAACTCATATAAACCGGTTTTCGATATTAATACGTCCGTTTCCTGCAAGTCACAAGAGAAGGGTTAGAAATACCGTGGAAACGTAACGTAATATTAAGAAGGATTTACAACGCACGTTTTGAGGTTGGTTAGGATTTGGTTTATTTTTAACGGTAATTCAACTACTTGTGGGTTATTGAATGCCGAAATATGATTCGTTTATTAATTATTGATGATAATGGAGAGGACGAATAGACAGTGTCAAAAGAAGAGCAGAGAAAGAAAGAAAGAGAGAGAGAGCGACAGAGAGATATAGAGAGAGATAGCGGTGAGGAGAGGGGAGAGAGAGAGAGAGAGAGGGGGGAGATAGGGGGGCTCATTTTTAACAGTAAGTCAACTAAATGCCGAAATGGGATGCATTTATTAATTGTTGATGATAATAGAGAAGAGGAAAAAATAAAGTAACGAATAGAGATAGTATAAAAGAGGGCAGGTAGAAATTAAGAGTGTGTGTGTGTGGTGTGTGTGTGTGTGTGTGAGAGAGAGGAGAGAGAGAGAGAGAGAGAGAGAGAGAGAGAAGACAGAGAGAGAAAAGAAAAGACAGACAGACAGACAGATGCGTTTGGTTGATTTTTAACGGTATGCCAACTACTTGCGGGTTATTAAATCCCGAAATGTGATTCAAATATAAATGTTTCATGCGAATAGAGGAATGGAA
>CM042175.1:17824318-17829318 GCA_023376005.1 Doryteuthis pealeii
ATATATATATATAATATATACATATATATATATTATTATTATATATATATACATAGATAGATATGATAAAATATTAGAGAAAAGGCAATGTGTAATTAAATTTAGAACTGAGTAATGCCTTTGTAGGGATTGCGACGACGCTGAACCTGAATTGTTTAATCAACCAAATTTTGATATAACAGGAGATAACCTGAACATGCTAATTAGAATTCTTCACTACTTCCTGCACAGAAACGAGAATATCATCTTGGAAATGATGAAGAATAAAAGAGAAGTAAAAGAAACTGGGAAGCAAAAAAAAAACATTGAAGGTAAGTAAGTTTATCGACTAATCTCAGCTTTTTCTGCAAAGGAGCCAAATAGGTTAGGGATCGGTGAATGAGGAGGAGTGAGAGAGAGGGGGGGGACATTTTAATGCTCCAATCTTCCAAACGGAGATACTTTACCTGTTTACCTTGAACCATTTTTCAAAAACTTGATATTTAACTGCTCACAGACCCCAACCACTGGTAGCAGGGGGAGGGGAGAAAAACATTGCTGAACGAACCCCTACTGGAATTTGGACAGCATCCTTTTAAGAAAATCCGGATTTTTATCTCGGCTGTAATATTTCCCATCGGTCCATCTGGAATGTACACGGCGGTTAGCTCTATCTGTTCATCTACTCAACCATAATCAGAATGCGATACAAGGTCAAGTTTTAAGTAGAGTACAGCTGGGTGGAATTCACGGTTATCTTTCTAGTCCGGTTGCATTTCTAAGTCTAAAGAACACATTCTACACGACTATTTAACATCGCCCTGTTGCCCGGAACTGGAGAATACATCTGCAAGTGATGTAGAGCATTTGTAACGAAGACAGGGTTCAACGCTTCTTCACTGACATGGTGAGTTGGTGTAACATCGGCATATAAAAACTACCACAGCGCCATGCAAAAGGTATCGACTGAAATGGCGATTATGTAGAAAAATAGATACTTGTTGACAATTTAAAAATGATTTAAATATGATTGACAATAAAAAAAAATATAGACGTTTCTGTGATTTCTAAATATTTTGGAGAACGTAACTTTGGGATTACATTTGTAGATCTGCTAAGATATCAGTTGTCCTCTTTGTCGGCTGGAGATGTAGAATACACCGACTGTACCTCTGCAGAGGGTTAGATCCCTCAATGGGGGCACCTGTTGTCCGTGCGTGGCGACCCGTGATGCTTAAGGACGGATTCTTTGTGATTGAGTAGTCCATGACATGCAACTTACCATTTTGACCTTACATAGGTTCGACGGGCCGTCGGAGAAGTCCCTTCCGATCATTGGTTGGTCACTCAAGTCCTAGTACCTATATCAATATATATATATATATATATATATATATATATATATATAATATAATATATGTAAATACAGGTAATTCCTGGCTATCTGGTGTTATTTAATCGACAAATTATGAGTGTCGTCACCTTTGTCTTTATGCCAAATACATTTTGTTTTATTCATTCTTGTTGAGAATTCATTTTTTTCTTTTAAAATATGTTTTAATACTCATTTTTATTCTATTCATTACTGATAGATACTCAATGTCATTTTTTTTCTATCTAACCTATAGATAGGATCCTAACATTTGTCCTTATGCAAAAGTCCCAACATTTTTCATCATTAAAGGTAGTGGCTGAGGGTTTTAGTGTCCTTGATATGACGGTAAACCTCATCTAATGGTGAATTTCCAATTTTGGAGTTCCGGGGAGTGTAGAGTATCTCTTCATTGGCATTACTCCTAAGACCACCCTTACTCGGAGTGGTATTACCTGTTATGGTTCAATCTATGAATTAAATAGAAAAATGTTTTCTAAAAATTGTTTTAAAAAGTTGAGTTAAAAAGAAAGTTGAGTTTTAAAATTGTTTTGAATAGAGAATGAATAAAAGAAAACTCTTCGACATAAAATAACCCAACAAGTGGTTGACATGCCTTAAAATCCAATCAACCAACCAATTACCTTACCATATAAACTATAATCTCTTGAACTGATTTTCCAATCCACTTAGCAACAAACAACTGCAAGCAACCTACTGTCAAAATCGATAATAAACCTTGAGAAAAAGACATAATAAATCTGACCATCCCTCGCAACGTACAGCTTGGCATAAATTACCCAGGATGGGTTGACATGCCGTTAAAATCAATTAATCAATCAATCAATATGATTACCGGTTTCATATTCCTACCTCGATTAACCACCTCTCACTTATCTGTAATAGCAAAGGAAATACAATTTAATTGTTGTTTTGTTTTGTTTTACGGCATATCAACCTCATGGGTCATTTAATGCCAATAAAGTTTTGAAATAAATCAATTCTTTAATGGATAATACAATTTTTTATAAATACATTTTTTCTATTTAACCCATAGATGGGACCCTAACAGGTACTACCACTCCGGGTCAAGTGGACCAGGAAGCAATGGTGATGAAGGGGTGCTCCACCATTCCCCAAAACCTCCAGAACTGGAACCTCACCATCAGATAGAGTTTAAACGTCATTCCCAGGACATGTAGACCCGCAGCCACCGCTTCTAGCACCCATATGATAAAAAAGGGTTTGGGGCTTGCCATAAGGGCAATAGGGTTGGGAAAATCAATATAGGTGCTAGGGCCTTGACGTGACCAGCCGATTGATCGGAGGGGCCTCCCGACTGCCCGTCTAGCCCAAGATAGGCCAAATTGGAGTATTGCAATGTCATGAACTGCTCATCCACCTGTACTCTATCCTTAAGCATACGGGTCGCCACCCACGGCCAACAGGTGGCCCATTGGGGGAGTCTTGCCCCTCTGCAGGAGGTGCAGTTGGTGCATTCTAACGCCACAGCCGACAGGCGGATACAATTTGAATAACAGGAGAAAATAATGAAACGTATTCAGAAAATGAACAAGTTGTGAGAAACTTGTGGCTATTTACGGTTTGGTTAGGATGTTCCTGTAGAGAACTGTGAATGATGAAAATACAAATAATTATTTTCAAAAGGAAAAAAAAGTATGGTAGCGTGACAGGAAAAAAAATGAAAGCACGTTTGAAAGAACAGAAATGAACAAGGCTGAGTCTAACAAAAACATTTTTTGTGAAATATATTATATAAAGATGAGTATTGCTAACGTGTTTTTAGTCATATTGAAATCTTTTGTCACAAAATGGCTTCCTTAAAAAAATATGCGCATTGTACAAAGAAGGTCATGAGTTTCAATAGTAATCGATTTGTGTTGGCTGATGTCCCAATAGACTTCTCCCAGCAAAAAAGGTGTCACACTAGATAACACCAGTGTGAAATATAGCAGTCATATTAAACGCACACAAGGCATCAGTGTATAAGACAATGGTTTGCATCTACGTAGCTATTGTTCGTGCGTTTTACTCTGTCATTTATACATTTTCTGTTGGATTTAGATCCGGACTGTTTGCTGGCTATAAAATATGTTTTATATATCTTTCAATGATATTTAGGTTGGTTAGATTTTACGGCATGTTAACCTTGTTTGGTTGTTTTATGCCAAATGCATTGTATTTTATTCATAGTTGATGGGTATTCAATCTTCTAAACATGTTTTTCTTAACTCAATATTTCCATTTAATTCATAGACGGAAACTCAAAAGGTTCTAGCACACCGGAGTCAGTGTGGAACCAAGGGATAATGGTGAATGTCGACACTACCCATAACTCCAGAATTGGAAATTCACTATTAGATTCAGTTTTCAGCCATCACTTTTTAGCATATATATGATAAAAAGGGTTGGGGGCAAGCCATAAGAGTCAGGAAAATCATATATATACTAGGGATTGACGTGTCCAGCCGATTGTTGAGAGGAGGGCCTCTCCGTCCACCCGTCTACCTAAAGTAAAGGCCAAAGTAGACTGTTGTATTTCATGAACTAATCAGCCACTAAGATTCCGTCCTTAAGCATCACGATAAACAGGTGGGACCATTGTGGGGACTTAACATTTCTGAAGAGGTGCAGTCGTTGTATTCTTTTGCCCCAGTCGACAAGTCATCAATAATATCTAGTTATATTATATAGTCAAAGGTGGCCCATAAAAAAAAACGCATTAAAAGATTTAATCCTTTTTTCTTTCAATTTTCAAGTTTAATGATGTAGGAGAAATAAGGCAAAACAACGTGTTACAAAAGTCGGTTGGAAAGAAAGAAAGAATAAAGAATAAAGAAAGAAAGAAATATACAAAAGAGAATGACTCAAAAAAAGACAGAAAAAATAAAAATAGAAAAAAGAAAGAAATCTACACTGAAAGAAAGAAAGGAAAATCGACAGAAAGAATTGGGTTGGAAAAATTGACAGAAGGAAAGAACACAGAAGAAAAGAAAAAGGAAAGAAAGACTGAAAGAAAGAAAGAACTACAGAAAGAAATGGGGGATTATAATCATAGAAAGGAAGAAAAAGAAGGGAAAAGAAAGACTGAAAAAAGAAGAAAGAAAGAAGAAAGAAACAAAGAAAGAAAGAACAAAGACAAAAGAAAGAAAACAAGGAGGGAAGACCAGAATGAGAAAAATGGATCGGAAAATAGAAAGAAAAGAAAAGACAGTAATAAGAGTCGGATATAAAAGAAGGAAAAGGAGAGAACAAGAAAGAAAGTCAGACAGAAAGAAACAGAAAGAAGAACCCCAGAAAGAAAGAAAGAAAGAAAAAAGAATGAGAGAAAAAAGACAATAAAGAAGAACTACAGAAAGTAAAAGTGGACAGGAAACACTAGTTTGGAAAATAGAAAAGAAAGTCAGAGGTAAAGAAAGAACCCCTCCCCCCAAAAAAGGAAGACAGATAGAAAGAAAAACAGAAAGAAAAAAAGAAAGAAAGAAAGACAATAAAAAAGAACTACAGAAAGTAAAAGTGGGCAGGAAAAATAAACAAATGAAAAAGAAAAAAAGAAAAACAAAGAAAGGAAGAATCCCAGAAGGAAAAAGTGGGTTGGAAATTAGAAAGAAAGAAAGAAAGAAAGAAA
>CM042175.1:17831818-17879318 GCA_023376005.1 Doryteuthis pealeii
TTTCTAATTCTACTTTAAAATCTGGTAAACAGATATTCTTAAATATAGCAAACTAAATATAAACTTACAAGAAAACTATCAGAAAGTGTAAATTCCAAAACTAGGTTTCATTTTTAAGCAAATATTTTGATGTCATTGATTAGTAAAACTTATTTTACTACTTTTGTGTCCAATTGTATTTCAAATAGAGCTAACATTAAGAACAATTACAAAAATTACCAACAAATGCATACTAATCTTATCATAATTGGAGATTCGGTGTCTGTAACCAAAACTACGTCACTATACTTTCAGGAATTGCATAAGTTTATCAATAAGTATGTAATTTAAATTTAAAATCATGAACAGATAGAATAATAAATCTTATTTGTTATCGATGTCTTTATGAAAATCTCATTTTGATTGCCTCAAAACAGTCCATATTATTAATGCGTTCTAAATTCTGCAATTTTTTGTTGATATCACTAAGAAATAAAGGTTTACATAATATATGATGTGGTTAATTTTCATATTGGTTTTAACAAAACTGGGTTTAATTAAATACTTACTTGGCATTATTGATCTCTAATATTTTGTATTATTTCCAACCTATTAAAATCAGTTATATGAATGATTTTATAGAGAAACCAATTAAAATAGAATTAAAATAAGTGTAATAATTTTATATGCGTTCTTATTTGATTTTATAAATCTTTATAATTCAATATATTTCAGTACTTTAAAAATTGAATACTTACGCCCAGAGGGCACATATCTGTGCTAGTATTACTAAATGGGCCGGGTTAGCTCAGTCGGTAGAGCGTTCGGTTAGAAACCACAAGGTTCCTAGTTCGATACCAGTCCTCGCCAACTCAGCGTATGAGTATCACAGGGATCTGTGCAGTAAAGTAAGAAGCTGATGGTAGGTGTGGCGCTCCACCTCAGATGCTAAAATAACATCCTTGGCCTAGCGCTATTGAAAAGGGGATAGACTCCCTCGCTGACTGGCTGATACCGTCTTTAGGCTGCCCCGTCGACTTTACTTTTTTTTACTAACGAGTTACTAAGAAAAAAGTTAGAAAAACGACGTGTAAACCGTAGTTACTTATTTTCACATTATATTTCCATCTATCTAAATCTGTTTTTATTTTTTGTTTTTCATTTTACTTCTGTACCTTTTTGTTTCTTTCTCTCTTTCTTCTTTTCTTTCTTTAATTCTTCCTTTCTTTTTTACTTTCTCTCTATTTTTTTTTCTTTTTTTCTTTTTTGTCTCCATTTTCTTTCTTTCTTTCATTCTTCCTTTCCTTAATATTATTTGGATTATTCGGACTATTGTCTTCGTATTTATTGTTATCTGTACAGCGTTTCGGCCGATGTAATCCCCGGACTTCTTCATGTATTTCCTTTCAGACTCTTGAGCCTTCTCGAACTCAGGAGCCTTCTTTTCGAACTCGGAAACCTTCTGGTCGTAATCGAGAGCCATGACGGAACTTTGAATCCAATCCTTTATTCAACCCAAAGGGTATCCCGTTCTCATTCCGCTAAACATAGCTGGGTTATAGGCGTTAAGCTGTCTTGATAACTATTCTATGTTACTGTTGGCCTTGACCAGGATTGAACCTGCAGCCTAGAGATAACTGTCACTTAAAACTGTCTTAACCCAACATCCAAGTGGACACATAGCATAGTGAATAAAGACGTTGTTATAATTATCAAGCCTCATCTAAAAAATTCAGAGAAATGCATCTTTTTCTTCTTTTTTCTTTTCTATTATTCTTTCTTTTCTTTTACTTTTTCTTTCACTTTTTCTGTCTTTTTTCTTGACTTTTTGTCACTTTTTATTTTTCTTTCTCTCTTTTTCGTCTCTTTTTTCTTTACACTCTTTCTTTCTTTTTTCTTTCTTTTTTCTATCTTTCTTTTCTCTTTTCCTTATCGTTTTTTGTCTCGTTTTCTTTTTCTTTCTTTCTTTCTTTCTTCTCAGTCTCTTTTTCTCAGTTTTATCTATTACTTTTTCTATTACTTTTTTCTTTTATCTACATCTGTCAAATTATCATCTCTGAGCATTTCTTTTTTTTTCCATTACTCAGGTTTTTTTTAAAGACACCATTTCTTTATCTGTCTATTTATTTCTTTTCTTTATTATTCTCCTTTATTTTTCACTTCTCTCATTTTTCTTTCTTCTATTTTTATTATCTTTATAAGCAGCTTTTAAAGCAAAATACACAAATTAACAAACTCCATTAAAAAAAGCGCGCGTCTGTGTAGCAAAACAAATATTATGTATCAAACAAAGATCATAACATTGAAACAACTAAACATATAAAAAGAGTAAAGTGATAATACGAATAAACGAAAGGAAAATAATACACAACAACCACCTAACATCATTGCAAAATACAAAAATACAAAGATAACACGATGCTTACAAAATAGCGCTGGCCAATGAAAAAAAAAAAAACAAAAAAAAAAACACCTGCCTTACAGAATGATGTATGATATAAAAGAAAAGAAAATATAGGAACACGCATTTCTAACCTATGCATAGGAATTCATTCAGCTCCCCATGGAGACAAAATGGACAGAAATCGGTTTAATGCGAGGGGTATCCCCCAGGAAGCAAGTATGTGGTATTTAGCAACCTGTTCTCCACGGGTAGGATGTAACACAAGGTCGCAAGAATAGGGTATTCAACGAGGATCAGACTTTTATTTCAGTAGCAATGGATCTGTAACACTAGCTAGCTAACCATTACAACATGACGAAACGTCCTTGTAAGCAAATGTATATAGAAGAAAAAGTGTGTATAATCAAAGACAAAACTAACCAAGAAACCAAAACAAAACTGGAAAAAAAAAGAAAAAAAAAGAAGAGAAATTGAAAAGATAATAAGATCACACAAATTCCATCAAAATACATTTGAAAAATTAGATGCCTTGGTCAAATGATATAACACGCTAAGCAGAAGCTTATTTAAATTGGAAAAAGTGGCTGTGTGGGGACATTAGTTTATGTAGAACCCGAACAACTCAAGAGTTATATATATATATATATATATATATATATATATATATAAATATATATATATATATATATATATATATATGTGTGTGTGTGTGTGTGTGTGTGTGTGTGTTAAGTTGTTCATTGACAATAAACGTAAAACGTTCCTGTGATATCTAAAATTTTGGAGTACTCACCTTTGAGATTATATATATATATATATATATATATATATATATATATATATATATATATAGTCACCCACAGACACCGAGTTCTACTTATCAAGTCTCTTCAGTGTGAACCGACATTTGTGACTACCTACAGCTGGGATAGATCGATTCAGCAGTAGTCGGACAGCTTAACCGCTCTGCCATCGTCACTACCAGAATGCGAAGGGGATTTAAACTGTTTTAATACACACATCTGTATGTATGTAAATGCCGCCATAGAGTGCTCCATCCCTTTTATAGGAGAGCGTTGCGTTTACGCTTTAGTTGACTGTCATCAGCTAAATCCCCTCCAAAGTGTTCAACCCTAGGGGTATGGGAGCATATATATATATATATATATATATATATATATATATATATATATATATATATAAAGACTCAAAAATATTTAGAAATCACATGAACGTTTATTGTGTCAGTCATTGATGTTTACACTGATATTCAAGTATTCTTATATATATATATATATATATATATATATATATATATATATATAGTCAGGTTTGGGGATGGGTGTCTCTGTGTTTTTACACGCACTAATACCTATGTATTCTTAAAAGATGAAAATCTTTTCACGATCAGACACTATATATATATATATATATATATATATATATATGGTTCGGGCCAACAGATATGTTACCAAAAATGGAAACCTGTTTAATACCCACACACATATACCAACACACACACACACACACACACACACACACACACACACGAGCGCGCACGCACAAGAGGACATAAACTCATAGCTCAATGCACACAGATCCGTGCACGCATACGCACGTGCTGACGTAGAATTATGAACGGAGATATGACACACGAATTCAGACAATTCAGACAGGTCACACTTGGACGCATCTACTCTGACGCATGCGCAGTTGAATGGCTGCGTCATATCATGCCCCCGGATGTACATACAGGTGGAAATGCAGTACATGTTCTTTTAGCGATGAATAGAAGACACGAGATAATAACTGTGTAACTAAATACGCATCTATGTGATAAAGCAGAAATACAATCATTCGTACTCATAAAGATTTAAAATGACATGTTGCTTTGTGGAGTGAATATATATATATATGTATATCGTAGATATAGATTTAGATATAGATATAGTCATTCTTTTCATCAGCTCTTTTATTCGAATATCCTTCAATACATTCCCATCACAATCTTTTAAAATCTCAGATTGCACTTATTATATATACTAGCAAGAATATGCACCTTTCGGACGCAAGTATTTATGTTTTACTGTAATGAAATATATTAAATTAGGAAGACTAATGAAACTAAATAAGAATGAAGATAAAATGATTTGAAATAGTGGGGGGTATAATCAAAAAATAGCACAACTTTGAAACTACCTTATCCATCATGTTCCATCATTCTTGTCTTTCATTGCTAAATTTTCCTAATTTAACTATTTAGTTAATTTAGAAACTAAATAATAAAATCAAAGTTATTCTTTCTTGTTAACAGATTTCTTTTAAGATTTATTGAAGAGATTTTTGGTCATATTCATTAAGATAAAACAAGATAATTAGAAATCAATAATACTAAGCACATATTTATTAAAATCGAACTTTTAATATCAATATGCAAATTAGCCTTCCGTTCACCCTGTAGACCGCTATTTTGTTGTATATATAAATACAATTACATGTTAATAGAATGTAGATATGGTCAACCATATTAATAATGGAAGACAATTTATTAATAATTGAGGTTTACATAAAAATAAAATCATGGAGAATGTGACATAATATACCTAATGGAATATTGACTTGAGTAGTAATATAGTTTCGGTTACAGGCAGAAGAACACACAATCTCCATTATAATAATAAGATATATATATATATATATATATATTAATATATATATATAGAGAGAGAGAGAGAGAGAGACAGACAGACAGACAGACAGACATATATATAGATTGTTCTTATTAATATAATATATATATATATATATACTAGATTGATTTCTGTGTATTTGTCAGTTCTTATCATTATATCTCTCAACATTTTTCTTTCTCTGCCTGTTCATATCTATTTTTTAATCAATCTATTTAACCTTCTCATACATGTATTTGGCTGGCTAGTTGGTTGGCTGGCTGGAGCCGGGTTAACCCTATTAACCCTCTGTATATCTGTACATATATTTCATAATGATAATATTTAACTAGTTTTAAGCCTATTCATATCTAAATATCAATCATTCTTTCTTATCTATCCATCTATCTATCTATCTATCTTCTATTTTATATTCATATCTGTCTGCAAGGTCATTAATATCTATCTATCAATCTATCCATCTATCTATCTATCTTTCTATCTATTTATCTATTTATCTATCTATCTATCAATCTCTAAGGCTATGCATATCAATCTACTTATCACTCTGTCTTTCTGTCTCTCTGTCTGTCTCTGTCTGTCTGTCTGTCTGTCTGATATATAATATATATATATATATATATATATATATATATATATATACAAGTATGTTCATATCTCTGTATCTTGAAACCTATTGATATCTATCGATCTATCCATTCTGTTTCATCCTCATCTTATCTATCTATCTATTTCATCATGTTCATATCTAACCCTAAGCTTATTCGTACCTATCTGTCTATTTACTCATCTATCTATATATATTTAATATTCATCTCTCTCTCTCTCTCTCTCTCTAATATTATATATATATATATATATATATATATATATATATATATATCAGTATGTTCATATCTCTATCTATCAATATTTATTTATTTATAAACCTTCTCAATTCCATTATTCTCGCCACCTCCCCATTTTCCGATGATCTCCCTTGACTTTTACATCCACAATTCCCATTCTTTTCTTCCATCTTTCTTTACTATTCACCCCAAACTTTCTATATTCAAAGACTTGCCCTTTACCACAAATCGTACTGTGTGCCTTTATCAACTCCATGTTTTGTTTTCAACTTACCGCGCCTTATATCTTACAGGTTACTATTCTCTTGTTTCCTTCATCTTTTATTTTTCACAGCATTCATGTTGCGTTTCCCATCTGTGTCGTCCTTTATATTTATATTCAGGGGTTTGGTTTCTTTTCTAAACTCTTTATAATGTTTACTTTCTCTTTATGTTCTTCTAATATTAAGTTTTCTTTTTTTTTTCACACGTCCTTCGTAAAATCTTCTTTTTCATTTCCTTTATCTTTTTCTTGTTCTAATTGTTCTTTTTGTGACGTATTCTTGTTCTTGTTCTTATTCTTGTTCCAGTTGTTGTTGTTGTTGTTCTTCTTCTTCTTCTTCTTCTTCTTCTTCTTCTTCTTCTTTTTCTTCTTCTTCTTCTTTTTCTTCTTCTTCTTCTTCTTCTTCTTTTCTTCTTCTTCTTCTTCTCGTTGAAATCTTTTACTTCATTTGTCACCCACTTTCTTCTTCTTCTTCTTCTTCTTCTCTTCTTCTTCTTCTTCTTCTTCTTCTCGTTGAGGTCTTTTACTTCATTTGTCACCCCTCTTCTTCTTCTTCCTTCTTCTTCTTCTTCTTCTTCTTCTTCTCTTCTTCTTCTTCTTCTTCTTCTCGTTGAAGTCTTTTACTTCATTTGTCATTTTTTTCTTCTTCTTCTTCTTCTTCTTCTTCTTCTTCTTCTTCTTCTTCTTCTTCTTCTCGTTGAGGTCTTTTACTTCATTTGTCACCCACTTCTTCTTCTTCTTCTTCTTCTTCTTCTTCTTCTTCTTCTTCTTCTTGTAGACCTTTTACTTCATTCGTCACCCTCTTTCTTTTTTCCCTCCTTCTTTATTTTATTTTTAAAAAAAGTTATCGCAATACCTTATATGACGCTTTGTCTTTATCAGCAATCAGTAATGCACCTTTTTGGTCCTTTTGTGCTCCCATATCTAAAACATCCACCAAAAATTGTATCTGTACTTTTTTTCTTACATCTTCCGGTGGTTTTTATTTTCTTCTTTGCTTTAGTGATTCTTTTTCTATATTAAAAAATATATATTATATATTTTTCGGTTATTTTCTTTCTTTTTTTCACTTCTTTTTTAATCTTTTCTCTTTCGTTGAGTGAATGATTTCCTTTTTCTTTCTTCGCCCATCTCCAAATGTTTGTTTATTATTTTCTTTCTTTTTTTTTCTTTCTCCTACCGTTCTCACTTTGTGACATTCCCCTGGTTCCTTCTGTCTTTGTTTCTTTCTTTTTAATGGAGAATATAATTTTTATCTATGCACATACCTATCTATCTATCTATCTATCTATCTATTGCTCTGTCTGTCTATCTAACTATCAATATCTCATTTCTTTCTTCTATATCCCATTTTCTTTCTTTCTTTTACCAGATCCTCACCTATTCTTTTATTAATTATTTTAAATCTCTTTTTCTTTCTTTATTTGCAACTTTTCATTTTCTTATTTTCCTTTCTTTCTTTCTTTCTTTCTTTCTTTCGCTATATCCTCTCTTCTTTCTTTGTTTTCTTTCTTTCCTTTTTCTTTCTTTATCAGTTTTCCAATCGTTTCATATTGCTATTTCCATCCTTTCTTCCTTTCTCTATTTCTTTCCTTCTCCCCGATCCACCACCATCATCATCATCATCATAATCATCAACATCGCTTCCCATAAACATTACGTTTCTGTATATATATATATATATATATATATATATATATATATATATATATATATATTATATATATATTAATCATAAGGTGTCAAGGTTCTATCATAATCGAAGCCATGTGATCAAACAGTGACGCCCAAATCGACGCACCCTTCCATCCCCTCAACAATAAATATAAAAAAAGCAATGATAATAATATGACAATACATCAGGACATCACTCAACGCTTTAACTAAAACGTTAACAATCTGGCAAAATATCGCCCCAGTTGAACATGCCGTTCTTGCATAGTTTAGACTTTTCGACGTTAGAATTCATTTGACGCCACCTTCAAAATAAACCTTTTGGAAATACTTCGCCATTTGCAGCAATTTTGCTTTATTTTTCCCGACCCACAAGGAATTTATTCCTTTCTTTTATGATTAAGATCACTTTCTGCTCTTTCCTTTTAATATAACCTTCGTGTGCATTCTCATTTTATCTTTTTATTTTTTGTCTACTTTTACTTATGTTCATTGTAAGACGGCATCAATTACCAATGGCGATAGCATTCACTTCCTTTTTTCCCTAAAGGAATTTTTATGTTCTTTGGTGTCTATGTCTTTCTTTTTCTTTTCTTTATCCAAATTTCTTTTCTCTCTCTCTTTCTTTCTTTCTTTCTTTCTTTTTTCTTTCTAATTCTCGTTTTCCAGACCTCTCTCTTTTTTCCGTTTTATTTACACATTTTTGCTGTATCGACATTTTAGTTTCTTTCTTTTCTCTTTCTTTCGGTCTTTCTTTCTTTTTTTCATTCTTTTTTTTCTTTCATTCATTCATTCATTCATTTATTTATTCATTCATTCTTTTTTAGTTCTCTTTTTTTTCCTGACCTGTCTTTTTCGTTTTATTTATGCATCCTTGCCCGTATCTACATTACTTTCTTTTTTTATCTTTCTTCTTTTTTCATTCATTTTTTTTCTTTCAATTCATTTTTCAATTCATTCATTCATTTATTTATTTATTCATGTCATTTTCTTTTTTATTTCTCTTTTTCCTGACCTGTTTTTTTTTTTTTTTCGTGTTATTTATGCATCCTTGCTGTGTCTACATTACTTTCTTTTTTGTCTTATTCTTTCTTTTTTTCATTCTTTTTTTCTTTCATTCATTCATTTCATTCATTTATTTATTCATTCATTTTCGTTTTAGTTCTCTTTTTCCTGACCTGTTTTTTTCGTTTATTATGCTCCTTGCTGTATCTAAATTTTACTTTCTTTTGCTATCTTCTTCTGTCTTCTTGTCTTTTTTTCATTCTTTATTTCTTCACCCATAATTCATTAATTTATTTATTCATTTATTTCTTTTTTAATTCTCTTTTTCCCGGCCTGTCTTTTTTCGTTTTATTTATACATTTTTGCTGTATCGACATTTTGCTTTATTTCTTTCTTTTTCACTTTCTTTTCTCTTTATCTTCCTTCATTTCTTCCTTCTTTTCTTTCTTTCCTTCTTTTGCATTCATTCATTCATTTCTTTTTCTATTCTCGTTTTCCTTATATCTGTCTTTTTTCGTTTTATTTACAGATTCTTGCTGTATCGACATTTTACTTTCATTCTTTTCCCTATCTTTCTTTTTTCCCTCCTACATTTTTTTCTTCCTTCCTTCTTTCATTTCTTCCATCCTTCATTCTTTAGGGTTTTTTTTAATTCTTTTTTCTTATATCTGTCTTATTTCTAGTGTATTATCACACGCTTACTTGATTATCATTTTACTTTCTTTGATTTATTTTTTTCATTTTTCATTTTGCTGATGAAGTGTTTATGGTTCATCAACACCTTCTTTCTCTATCAACAAATTTTTCTTTTTCTCTCTTACTTCCTTTTTCTTTTTTCTTTCATTTATCTGTCTGTCTTGTTTTATTCTCGTTTTCCCCTAAGATTTTCTTCCTTTTTTCGTTTTATTTTACACATTGCTATTATCTATCAACATGTTCGCTTTCTTTCCTTTCTGTCTTTCTTTTTTAAAATTTTTCTCTCTTGTCTGCTTTTTTCTTTTCTATGTATTTCTTTCTTTCTTCTTTTCTTGTCCTGTTCTTTCTCTTTCATTTCCTTTTTAATTCTTTTGTTTTCCCCCTGACATGATAGCCTAGTGTTCGTTTTATTAACATGCACTTTCTCTATCGACAATTCACTTTTCCTTTTTCCTCTCTTTCTTTCTTTTTTCTTTTCAAGTTTTCTCATGGACTGTTAAATTCCTTTTACTTTTCTGCCACAATATTCGCTTCCTGTATGTTCGTTATACGAATCTTTATTTATTTACTTATTTTATTTCCGTTCATAGCTTTTCTTTTAACATTCCTGCAGTTCATTTGCTCGTCTTTTTTTTTATAGTTTTTTTTAGTTTTCATTAGTTTATGCTTGTTTTGTTCTTTCATTCATATTATTATCGTTCTTTCTGTTAATTCTTTAACAAATCTTGTGTTATTTGGATATATTCTTATTCTTCTGTTCTTTTCTGTCAATGATGCCATTCGTTCTTTTCTCTATTTCTNATATATATATATAT
Source organism: Doryteuthis pealeii (assembly GCA_023376005.1). Taxonomy (NCBI): domain Eukaryota; kingdom Metazoa; phylum Mollusca; class Cephalopoda; order Myopsida; family Loliginidae; genus Doryteuthis; species Doryteuthis pealeii. The sequence goes on from CM042175.1 coordinate 17,842,192, forward strand.
ATATATTCACTCCACAAAGCGAGTGTCATTTTAAAAAGATTTATGAGTCGAATGATTGGTATTTTCTTTATTACATAGATGCGTATTTAGTTACACCAGTTATTATGCTGTGTCTTCTATTCATCGTAAAGAACATGTGACTGATTTAACTGTATGTAAATCGGGGGCATGATATGACCGCAGCCATGTTCAAACTGGCGGCTGCGTCAGCGTAGATCTGATGGTCCAAAGTGTGACATGTCTGAATTGGTCTGAATTTTGTGTGTCATATCTAGTTCATAAATTCTAGTAGCAGTGCGTGATGGTGGCAGCGGATCTGTGTGCTTGAGTATGAAGTTATGTCTTTGTGCGTGCGAGTGTGTGTGTTGTTGGTTGTGTTGGTAATATGTGGTGTAGGTAATTAACAGGTTTCATTTTTGGTAACATATCTGTTGGCCCGAACATATATATATATATATAATATAATATTAAATATATATGTGCTGAATTGTGAATAAGATTTTATCTTTTAAGAAATACAATAGGTATTAGTGCGTCGTAAAAACAAGAGACAACCCCATCCAAACTGATATAATTATTATATTATATATTATATTTATTATAATTATATATTATTATAATATAATAGTATTAAGAAATACTTGAATATCAAGTGTAAACATGCAATGATGCAATAACGTTATGAGTGACTTTCAAAATTATTTAGTCTTTATATATAATTAATATATATATATATATATATTATATATATATATATATATATATGCTCCATCCTCTGGGTTGAAGACTTTTGGAGGGGATTTCACTGATGAGCAACTAAAGCGTAACCAACGGCTCTCCGTATAACGTGATGTGCATCTAGGGTGGCCTTTACAATACTACAGATGTGTGTAATATTAAACAGTTAAAATCCTCCTCGATTTGTGGGTGACGATGAAGAAAGCGGTTAATGCTGTCCGAACTCTGCTGACTGATCGAAGAGGTCCAATCCAGCTGCAGTGAGCTACAGAATGTCTAGCCACATGAAGAGACTTGATCAGTGAACCGTGTTTGGGATGACTATATATATATACACACACATCACACACACACACTATATATAATATATTAAATATATATATATATATATATTATATATATATATGTATATATATTATATATAATCTCAAAGGGAAGTATCCCAAAATTGTAGATATACGGAAGCGTTTTTACGTTTATTGTCAATGACAACTGAACACACACACAACACACACACCCACAAGGCATCCAATATATATTTTAGTATATATATATATTTCATATATACTATATATATATATTTATTAATATTATATATATACTACTTGAGTTGTTCGGGTTTAACATAAACTAATGTCACACAGCACTTTCCCATTTAATAAGCTTGCTTGAGCGTGTTTATCATTTAACCAAAGGATTCTAATTTTTCAAAATGTATTTGTGGATTTTGATCTTAATTTATTTTTATTCTCTCTCTTTTTTTTCTTTTTCCAGTTTGTTTGGTTTTTGGTTAGTTTTGTCTTTGATTATACATTTTTATCTATTTAACAATTTGCTTACAAGGAACCGTTCGTCATGTTGTAATGGTTAGTTTAGTGTTACAGAATATTGCTACTGAAATAAAAGTTTATCTCCGTTGAATACCCATTCTTAGCGACGATTGTGTTACTCTACCCGTGGAGACAGGTTGCTAATACCAATAATTGCTTCATGGGGGATACCTCCGCATTAAAAGCGATTTATGTCCATTTTGGTCTCATGGGGAGTGATGAATTCTATGCATAGGTTAGAAATGCGTGTTCCTATATTTTCTTGTTCTTTATTAATATATCATCTGCTGTATAGGCGGGGTTTTGTTTTGTTTTTTGTTGTTTTTTTTTTCATTGGCCGCGTATTTGTGTAAGCATGCCGTGTTATTCTTTGTATTTTTGTATTTCTGCAATGATGTAGGGTGGTTTGTTTGGTATTATTTTCTCTTTCGTTTATTTTATTATCATCTTACTTACTCTTTTTATATTGTTTAGTTTTCCAGTTATGATCTTGTTTGATACTAATATTATTGTTTTCTACAGACGCGCGCTTTTTTAAATGGTTTTGTTAAATTTGTGTATTTTGCTTTAAAGCTGCTTATAAGATGATAAAAAATAGAAGGAATGAAAAATGAGAGAAGGGAAAAAAATAAAGGACGAATATAAAGAGAATAAATAAATGACAGATAAAGAAATGGTGTCTTTAAAAAAACAAAAACTGAGTAATGGAAAAAAAAAAGAAATGCTCCAGAGATGATATTGACAGATTGTCAGTAAACAGAAAAAAGTACAGATAGATAAACAAGGTAATTAGATAAAACGGAGAAAAGAGACTGGAGAAGAAAGAAAGAAAGAAATAAAAGAAAACAGAGACAAAACGGATAAGGAAAAGAGAAAAGAATAAAAAAGAAAGAATAAGAACAAAGAAGAAAGATGTTAAGAAAAAGAGACGAAAAAGAAGAACGAAAAAAATAAAGTGGCAAAAAAGCAAAAGAAAGAAAAAAAGACAGATAAAGAGAAGAAAGGAAAAAGGAAAAGAAAAGAAGAATATAAAAGAAAAAGAAAAAAAAGATCATTTCATCTGAATTTTTTAGATGAGTCTGGAAAAATTATACACGCCTTTATTTCCCTATCTATTTGTGTCCACTTGGATTTGGGTTAGACATTCCTAAAGTGACAGTTATCTCAGGCTGGGGTTAATTCCTGTCAAGGCCGCCAGTAACAGTAGAATCAGTTATTTACAGACAGCTTAACGCCTTACAACCCAGCTATGTTTAGCGGGAATGAGAAGGGTACCTTTGGGTTGAATAAAGGATTGGATTCAAAGTTCCGTCTGGTCCTGCGATTGACGACCAGAAGGTTCCGAGTTCGAAAAGAAAGGCTCTGAAGTTCGAGAAGGTGCAGAGTCGAAAGAAATACATGAGAGGTCGGGGATTAATCGGCGAAAGGCTGTAAAGATAACAATAAATACGAAGGACAATAGTCCGATAATCAAATATATATTAGGAAAGGAAGAATGAAGAAATGAAAGAAATGGAGACAAACAAGAGAAAAAAAAATAATATCGAAAATAAAAAGGAAAGGAAGAATTAGAAGAAAAGAAGAAAGAGAGAAAGAAGAAAAGGTACGAAGTAAAATGAAAACAATAAAATAAAAACAGATTTAGATAGATGGAAATAATACTGTGAAAATAAGTAACATACCGGGTTTACACGGTGCGGTTTTTCTTTAACTTTTTTCCTAATAACATGTTAGTAAAAAAAGTAAAAGTCGAGGGGAGCCTAAAGAGGTAATGCCAGTCAGCGAGGGAGTCTATCCCTTTTCTAGCGCTAGACCAAGATGTTATGTTTAGCATCTTGAGTGGAGCACTCCAACCTACCATCGAGTCCTTATTTACGCACAGATGCTCCGTGATATCACATACGTGAGTTGGGAGGGGACCGGTAATCGAACTAGGAATTGTGGTTTACTAACGGAACGCTCTGCCGACTTGAAGCCTAAGCCGGCCCATTTAGTGATACTGCACAGATTGTGGCCTCTGGGCTCGTAAAGTATTATTTTTTTAAGTCTGAAATATTATTGAATTATAAAGATTTATAAACACAAATAAGAAGCATATAAAATTTTACACATACTTATTTTAATTATTTTTAATTGGTTGACCATAATATATATATTTTATAATTATATATATATATATATATATATATGTAGATAAGATTGATATAGCATATAGTCATTCTTTTATCAAGCTCTTTTATTGAATATCCTTCAATACATTCCCATCACAATTCTTTTAAAATCTCAGATTGCACTTAATTATATATGACTAGCAAGATATGCACCCTTCGGACGCAAGTATTATGTGTTTACTGTAATGACAATATATTTAAATTAGCGAAGACTAATGCAAACTAAATAGAATGAAGATAAATCATTTGAAATAGTGGGGGGTATAATCAAAAAATAGCACAACTTTTGAAACTACCTTTTCCATCATGGTTCCATCATTCTGTCTTCATTGCTAAATTTTCCTATTAACTATTTGTTAATTTAGAAACTAAATAATAAAATCAAAGTTATTCTTTCTTGTTAACAGATTTCTTTAAGATTTCTGAAGAGATTTTTGGTCATATTCATTAAAGAATAAAACAAGATTAATTAGAAATCCAATAAACTAAGCACATATTTTATGAAAATTGAACTTTTTAATATCAATATTGCAAATTAGCCTTCCCGTTTCACCCTGTAAAACCGCTATTTGTTGTATATATAAATACAATTACATGTTAATAGTATTGTAGATATGGTCAACCATATTAATAATGGAAGACAATGTTATCAATAATTGAGGTTTGACCAAAAAATAAAATCCATGGAGAATGTGACCATATATATACCTAATGGAATATTGACTTGAGTAGTAATATAGTCGTACAGGCAGTAAGAACCACCAATCTCATTATAATAAGAAGATAATTATATATATATAGAGAGAGAGAGACAGGACAGACTAGGACAGACAGACATATATATAGAGCATGTTCTTATCTATATATATATAGTATATATATTATATATATATACTATATATATATATATACTAGATTGATTTCTGTGTATTTGTCCCAGTTTCTTATCATTATATCTCTCAAGCATTTTCTTCTTTCTCTGACCCTGTTATATCTATCTTTTTAATTCAATCATAACTAACCTTCTCATACATGTATTGTTGCTGGCTAGTTGGTTAGGCTGGCTGGAGCCGGGGTTAACCCTATTAACCCCTCTGTATAATCTGTACATATATTTTATAATGATAATATTTAACTAGTTTTTAAGCGCTATTCATAGCTAAATATTCTATCATTATTTCTTATCTATCTATCTACTCCTATTTCATATTTATATCTGTCGATATAAGGTTATTAATATCATCTATCTTATCTATCTATCTATCATTCTCTAGGCTATGCAATATCAATCTACCTATCATCTGTCTGTCTGTCTGTCTCTGTCTCTGTCTGTCTTGTCATGTCTGTCTGTCTGTCTCTGTCTCTGTCCTCTGTTCTCTCTCTCTCTCTCGTCTCTCTCTCTATATATTAATATATATATATATAGTATATATACGTAGTGTATATATCTCTCTATCTTGAAACCTTTGATATCTATCGAATCTATCCATTCTGTTTCATCCTCATCTTATCTATCTATTCTATTTCATCATAGATATCTAACCCTAAGCTATTCGTACCTATCTCTATTTACTTCATCTATCATATATATTCTTTCATATATCCACCCATCGTCTCTTCTCTTCTCTCTCTCTCTCACACCACACACAACACACCACACACCCAAACATAGGTATAAATATTAATATATATATATATATATATAATATATCATAATAATATAATATTGGGTAGGTAAAACCAGTCTAGGAGGGGATAACTCTGAATTCAAAATTCCTGCAGGTCGGTCGTTGATTGGCGTTTGTGGGCAAACCCTTTGAGTGCACCAATTCTTTCCATCGACTGTAACCAAAAAGTATAATGGTCCACACAAGCCTTCACCACTATAAACAAATCACTGTGTGGGGTGTTCATTGTGTGTGTGAACCCTTTCATGCGTCGAAAATCGACGCAGAGAGGTCCATAATATATATATATATATATATATATATATATATATCATTAATTTCATTATCTCTATTCTATCTATCTATTCATATATATATATATATATATATAAATATATATACTATATATATATATCAGTATGTTCCATATCTCTATCTATCTTATATTATTTATTTATAAACTTCTCAATTCCATTATTCTCACCACTTCCCCCATTTTCCGAATGATCTCCCTTGACTCTTACATCCACAATTCCCCAGCTTTTCCCATCTTTCTTTACTATTCACCCCAAACTTTCTATATTCAAAGACTTGCCCTTTACCACAAAATCGGTACTGTGTGCCTTTATCAACTCCATGTTTTGTTTCACTTCCGGCCTTATATCTTACAGGTTTACTATTCTTCTTGTTTCTTCATCTTTTAGTTTTTCACAGCATTCATGTGCGTTTCCCATCTGTGTCGTCCTTCTATATTTATATTCAGGGGTTTGGTTTCTTTTCTTAACTCTTTATAATGTTTACTTCCTCTTTATGTTATAATATTAAGTTTTCTTATCTTTTTTTTCACACGTCCTCCGTAAAAATCTTTTTTTCATTCCTTTTTCTTTTCTAGTTATAATTGTTCTTTTTGTGACGTGTTCTTGTTCTTGGTTCTTGTTCTTGTTCTAATCTTGTTGTTTGTTGTGTTGTTGTTGTTCTTCTTCTTCTTCTTCTCGTTTGAAGTCTTTACTTCATTGTCACCCACCGACTTTCTTCTTCTTCTCTTCTTCTTCTTCTTTCTTCTTCTTCTTCTTCTTCTTCTTCTTCTTCTCGTTGACGGTCTTTTACTTCATTTGTCACCGACTTTCTCTTCTCTTCTTCTTCTTCTTCTTCTTTCTTTCTTCTTCTCGTTGAAGCTTTTACTTCAAATTGTCACCCACTTTCTTCTTCTTCTTCTTCTTCTTCTTCTTCTTCTTCTTCTTCTTCTTCTTCTCGTTGAAGTCTTTTACTTCATTGTCACCGACTTTCTTCTTCTTCTTCTTCTTCTTCTTCTTCTTCATTCTTCTTCTTTTCTTCTTCTTCTTCTTCTTCTTCTTCTTCTTCTTTTCTTCTCGTGAAGTCTTTTACTTCAATTGTCACCCACTTTCTTCTCTTCTTCTTCTTCTTCTTCTTCTTCTTCTTCTTCTTCTTCTTCTTCTTCTTCTTCTTCTTCTCGTTGTAGTCTTTACTTCATTTGTCCCCGACTGTCTTCTTCTTCTTCTTCTTCTTCTTCTCTTCTTCTTTCTTCTTCTTCTTCTTCCTTCTTCTTGACCTTTTACTCATCGTCACCCTCTTCTTTTTCCCTCCTTCTTTCTTTTATTTAAAAAAAAAAGTTATCGTAATACCTTATTTATGACGCTTGTCTTTATCAGCATACAGTAATGCACCTTTTTGTCCTTTTGTGCTCCCATATCTAAGACATCCACCAACATTTTTATCTGTACGTTTTTTTCTTGCATCTTTGGCTGTTTTGTATTTTCTTCTTTGCTTTAGTGATTCTTTTTCTATATTGTAAAATTGTATATCATATATTTTTCGGTTATTTTCTTTCTTTTTTTCACTTCTTTTTTTATCTTTTCTCTTTCGTTGATTGAATGATTTCCTTTTTCTTTCTTCGCCCATCTCCAAATTTTTGTTTATTATTTTCTTTCTTTTTTTTCTTTCTCCTACCATTCTCACTTTTCTGACATTCCCCTGCTTGTTTCTTTCTTTTTAATGGAGAATATAATTTTTATCTATTCACATATCTATCTATCTATCTATCTATCTATCTGTCTGTCTGTCTGTCTATCTAACAATCAATATCTTATTTCTTTCTTCTATATCTCATTTCTTCTTACTTTTACCAGATCCTCACCTATTCTTTATTAATTATTTTAATCGCTTTTCTTTCTTTATTTGCAACTTTTCATTTTCTTATTTCCTTTTTTCTTTCTTTCTTTCTTTCTTTCTCTCTTCTTTCTTTCTTTCTTTCTTTCGCTATATCTCTCTTCTTTCTTTCTTTTCTTTCTTTCCTTTTTCTTTCTTTATCACGCATCCCACCGTTTCATATGCTATTTCCATCCTTTCTTCCGTCTCTATTTCTTTCCTTCTCCCCGATCCACCATCAACATCATCATCATTCATCATCATCACTCCCCATAAAACATTACGTTTCTGGATTATATTATAATATATATATATATATATATATATATATATATATATATATAATCATAAGGTGTCAAGTTCTATCAATAATCGGAGCCATGTGATCAAACAGTGACCGCCCAAATTGACGCACCCTTCCATCCCCTCAACAATAAATATAAAAAAAGCAATAATTAATATGACAATGCATCAGGACATCACTCAAACGTTTAACTAAAACGTTAACAAATCTGGCCAAAATATCGCCCCAGTTGAACATGCCGTTCTTGCATAGTTTAGGACTTTCGACGTTAGAATTCATTTGACGCCACCTTCAAAATAAACCTTTTGGAAATACTTCGCCATTTGCAGCAATTTTGCTTTTTTTTCCCGACCCACAAGGAATTTATTCCTTTCTTTTATGATTAAGATCACTTTCTGCTCTTCCTTTTAATATAACCTTCGTGTGCATTCTCATTTTATCTTTTTATTTTTGTCTACTTTTACTTATGTTCATTGTAAGACGGCATCAATTACCAACGGCGATAGCATTCACTTCCTTCCCTAAAGGAATTTTTTTATGTTCTTTGGTGTCTATGTCTTTCCTTTTCTTTTCTTATCCAAATTTCTTTTTTCTCTCTCTCTCTTTTTCTTTCTTTCTTTCTTTTTTCTTTCTAATTCTCGTTTTCCAGACCTCTCTCTTTTTTCCGTTTTATTTACACATTTTTGCTGTATCGACATTTTACTTTCTTTTTTTTCTCTTTCTTTCTGTCTTTCTTTCTTTTCTTTTTTTCATTCATTGATTTATTTATTTATTCATTCATTTCGTTTTTAGTTCTTTTTCCTGACCTGTTTTTTTTTCATTTTATTTATGCATCCATTCTGTATTTACATTTTACTTTCTTTTTTATCTTTCTTTCTGTCTTTCTATCTTTTTTTCATTCTTTTTCATTCATTCATTCATTCATTATTTATTATTCATTCATTTCTTTTTTAGTTATCTTTTTCCTGACCTGTCTTTTTTCGTTTTATTTATGCATCCATGCTGTATCTACATTTTACTTCCTTTTTTTATCTTTCTTTCTTTTTTTCATTCTTAATTTTTTTCATTCATTATTCATTCATTTATTTATTCATTTATTTCTTTTTTAGTTCTCTTTTTCCTAACCTCTCTTTTTTCGTTTTATTTATGCATCCTTGCTGTATCTACATTTTACTTTCTTTTTTTCATTCTTTATTTCATTCATTCATTCATTCATTCATTTATTTATTTATTTATTCATTCATTTCTTTTTTAGTTCTCTTTTTCCTGACCTGTTTTTTTTTTCGTTTTATTTATGTATCCTTGCTGTATTTACATTTTACTTTCTTTTTTATCTTTCTTTCCTGTTTTGCGTCCTTCCTTCTTTTCTTTCTTTCCTTCTTTCTTTCATTTATTACTGCCATCATTCATTTATTTCTTTTTTAATTCTCTTTTTCCCGACATGTCTTTTTTCGTTTTATTTATACATTCTTGCTGTAGCGACATTTTGCTTTCTTTCTCTCTTTTTTCACTTTCTTTCTATCTATCTTCCTTCATTTCTTCCTTCTTTTCTTTCTTTCCTTCTTTTTGCATTCATTCATTTCCTTTTCTATTCTAGTTTTCCTTATATCTGTCTTTTTCGTTTTATTTACAGATTCTTGCTGTATCGACATTTTACTTTCTTTTTCTATCTTTCTTTCTTCCCTCCTAGATTTCTTTTCTTCCTTCCTTCTTTCTTTCATTTCTTCCATCCTTCATTTATTTTTTAAATTCTTTTTTCTTATGTCTGTCTTATTTTGTGTATTAGCACGCTTACTCGATTATCATTTTACTTTCTTTGATTTATTTTTTTCATTTTCATTTTGCTGATGAGTGTTTATAGTTTCATCAACACCTTCTTTCTTTATCAACTATTTCTTTCTTTTTCTCTCTTACTTCCTTTTTCTTTTTTCTTTCATTTTATCTGTCTGTCTTTTTTATTCTCGTTTTCTAGATATTTGTTTCTTTTTCGTTTTATTTACACATTCTATATCTATCAACATGTTCCTTTCTTTCTTTCTGTCTTTCTTTTTTTAAATTTTTCTCTCGTGTCTCTTTTTTCTTATTCCTTCTTCTTTCTTTCTTTCATTTCCTTTTTAATTCTTTTTTCCCTGACATAAGCCTAGTTTCGTTTTATTAACATGCACTTTCTCTATCGACAATTTATTTCCTTTTTTCTTTCTTTCTTTCTTTTTTCTTTTCAGTTTTCTTCATTGACTATTAAATTCTTTTACTTTTCTGCTCCCATATTTTCTTCCTGTATTCGTTAACGAATCTTTATTTATTTACTTATTTATTTCCGCTTCATAGCTAATTTTCTTAACATTCTCATTCATTGCTCGTGTTTTTTTTTTTAGTTTTTTTTTAGTTTTCATTTAGTTTATCTTTGTTTCTTTCTTTCATTCAATCAATGATTATTTCATTCTTTTCTTTATCTTTAACAATCTTTGTTTTTGATATATTTTATTCTTTCTTTCTTTTCTGTCAATGATACGTTCTTCTCTAATTTTCTCTCTCGTCCTCTGTAATTCCTCTTCTTGTTCTGTTGTTCTTGTTCTTCCGTTACTATTTTACTTCGTTCATCACCCTCTCTACAACATACTTCTTCTTCTTCTTCTTCTCTTCTCTTCTTCTTCTTCTTCTTCTTTCTTTCTTCTTCTTTCTTTCTTTCTTTCTTTCTTCTTTTCTTTCTTCTTTTTCTTTTTCTTTCTTTCTTTTCTTTTTTTTCTTTCTTTCTTTCTTTCTTTTCTTTCTTTTCTTTCTTTTCTTTTTTCTTTCTCTTTTTTTCTTTCTTTCTTCTTTCTTACTTTTTTCTTTCTTTCTTCTTTCTTTCTTTCTTTCTTTTTTTCTTTCTTTCTTTTTCTTTTCTTTCTTTTTTTCTTCTTTTTTCTTTCTTTCTTTCTTTCTCTTCTTTTTTTCTTTCTTTCTTTTTCTTTCTTCTCTTTCTTTTTTCTTTCTTCTTTTTTTCTTCTTTCTTTTTTTCTTTTTCTTCATTTTCTTTCTTTCTTTTCTTTTTATTCATTCTTTCATTTTTACTTCTTTCTTCTTCTTTCTTTCTTCTTTCTTTCACAATTTTCTGAACCATTATCTCATAATCCCTCTTTACATACTACCTCTCTTTCTCCTCCCCTTCTTTTTCCACACTTCATTATCCCCGCAATCATCATTCCACTCCCCCTACCTAATCCTCGATCCCTCCTCTTCCCTCTTCATCTTCGTTTTCAACTACACCAAAACCAAAAAAATAAAAAAACAAAAATAATAAAATAAAATAAAATAAAATAAAATAAAAACAAATAAAAACACCTCAATTCTGAAACGTATCAAATGATCGATAAGCCGAACGAAGAATCGAAACGATAGACCTGATTAATCCATTGACTTGCCAAAAAAAAAAAAAAGGGAAAGAAAATAGAATAATAAATAAAAGTACACACAGACGAAAGTTGCATGCTGACTCAGCAATATTTGCTATTTCGTCAGCCCACTGCATTTTCGACTTGGCCTCTTTTGTAGTTGTCGACACGTTTCGCGCGTTTTTCTAACTTTAATCAACGTTCTAGATTTGAGGTAACGGTGTTGGTGGCGGTAATATCTGCAGCCGTTACGGTGCCGCCCTCTACAATCCAAATCTTCGTGAATACGATCTTCGACAGATTGATGATCTGATTTTGCCGCTTCTTTCTTAATGACACGTATTCCTGTTTACAGCTTTGACTGTATAGGCAATGTATATATACTAGTTGGACCTGTGGATATACCACAGTTGGTTGGCGGGTAATTCATGTCAAATGATCCTGAAAAAAGTAAAACTGTTACCCACACCCTTCAACAGGCGAAAAAGATTTTATAAACCAGTTTTCAAGAACAGGGAAACTCTAGAACTCCTTTTGCACACAAAAATAGATTACAAAACTAGCGTTTTTGCGCCCCCTCCATATTTTTTGAGTGTAAAATCGACATAACGCGGCCAATTTTTGGAATTGGAAGCTCAAATTTTGGGATGTCTTACTTTAACATAGTCCACACCTGGACAGAATTCCAGAAAATTTGAAGAGGGTGGGTGACAATTTGGCTGAACTTGCACAAAGGTGTCAAAATTAGGGGGACCCAGAAAAAACGGAACCCAAATTATTTATTTATTTTACCATTAAACCAACCTTAAACCCCAACCCTAACCCTAACCTCTAAGCCTAACCCTAACCACCCATAACTCTAACCCTAAACCCCCTAATTAAAATTAACAGTTTTATTGCAAAATTTGTGGGTTCTGTTTTTTCTGGGTATACAAGGTGACCCAGAAAAAACAGAACCCAAATTATCTATTCATTTTCCCATTAAACTAACCCTAATCCTAACCCTATACCCTAACTCTATCCCTACACCCTGACTCTAACCCTAAATCCTAACCCTAGACCCCCATAGTTAAGATTAACAATTTTATTACAACATTTGTGGGTTCTGTTTTTTCTGGGTCAACATAATTTTGACACCTTTGTGCAAGTTCAGCCGACAACTATTTTTTTCTGGATGATTTGACATGGAATTACCCAGAAGCAAAAAGCAAACGTCCATGACCAGGATTCAAAATTGGTGCGCCGTGTCCATTATTTGTGATAACCATTTAAATTGAAGGGTTTGTGGTGACATAGCCTGGATGATATGACATGGAATTACCCAGGCACCTTTCCGTCAACTGAGGACGTAATGTCCCATTGCACAAAAATATCTGGACAAGTGGCTTAGCAGACCAACCCTCGTGTGATAGTCTTTGGTGCACTGAATGCACACAAGCATTGATGTTTGCTGGGACTGCTGTTTCCCTTCCTTCTGGCTCCCTTGTGGAGGCTATTCTCCTCTCTGCCTCACTCCTCTTTCGTGCCTTGTTTAACATTTAGGCACCAGGCCGCTCGATTTTCTGTATCGTGTTTGTGTCCATGTGGCATATCTTCATGTCTCTCCCATGATATACCACAGTATGGTAATTTAATTATTACAACGTTTGAAGCGTTTACTTAAGAGTTACTGCAATATAGTTCAATATGTGAAAAGTATAATAATCTTGATTTAACTCTCTCACTCTCTCTCTCTCTCCACTCACTCACACACACACACACACATACACACAGACACACACACACACACACACACACACAGACACGCACATACACTATTTTTTCTTTCTTCTGTCTTTCATTATCTTCGATTGAAACAGATTACCGGTATCACCACTCTATATCTTTCCCCTACTCTCTTTCTTTTCTTTGTTTCTTTCTTCTTTGTTTCTTTCTCTTTTTATTTCGTTCTCGATTATAAACTTTTCCGTGTAGCATATCCTTTTCTCTTCCTATCTTACTTTATAATAAAAAACGGAATAGTCCATTATTTATCTGAAGTGACGACACTCATGAGAAATTAGAATTTGGCGGATGATCTGCTCCATACAATCATGATTTCCATTTTGCATTTCAACTTGGCCCATTTGAACGGTCTTATTTATTTTTAACCAGACGTTGTTCAAGTTGCTAACGTCGGAAGATTAGGGAATAACAGTATTACACACACACACACACACACACACACACATATATATATATAATGTATATATATATATATATACCAACTCCTCCGCACGAGCAGGATGTGACACAAGGTCAATTTCTTCAGCGGTGTTTAGCAGGTTTGATTTCAGAGTTTTCCTAGACCGGTTACCTAACCAAAGTTAAAGAGCCCAGTCTACCCTACTATTTACCCATAGCTGGAAGGAGAGTAGAATTCATACCTTTCCCAAGGGTATTAATGCTAAGTGAAATGCCGATACTTGAAAAACATTCTCGACCACAGATGTGGCACGTGAAGGCTATCTCTGAAGATGTTGATGTGCTTGTGCTTTGTTGCCGCTGCTTTCTTCTGGACCTCGGCTTCATTGCACCAGATATGAACAGTCCACTTTGGAGAGCCTTTCACCATCGAGAATGGTCCTGAGCCAAATTTTCCCAGATGGAAGGGGCAATGCCAAAGCACCTGAGAAACACACACACACACACACACACACACATATATATATATTATATATATTATATATATATGAAGAAAGTGGATAAAACATCCAACAATGTAATTAAGTATTAAGTTTAAGACATAACAGGAGAATAAGTCAAATATTGACATTTAGGAAGCCGACGCTAATCCATTTCGGTTTTAATTAAACCATCAACAGGGCTTAACCGGGTTAATAATCATAAATCATTAGAAATTTGTGGAAAGAAGAAAAGCTGGCGAGCCTTGGTTTATGATGTTAAAAGGCTCCTCTCAGCACTCGAAATGTAAGAAAAATGTAAAACAGAAACGCCACACAATGTTAGCGTTCCCATACAATTAATTGATGACGAAACACCAATCCCAGAAATCGTTGATTTTAGAAAATCCAATAAATTGTTAACAATAATTACAGATATGTAGATAGATAGATATGAACAGACTGAGAGAGAGAGAGAGAGAGAGAGAGAGAGAGAGAGAGAGAGAGAGAGAGAGAGAGAGAGAGAAATAAATAGATAGAGATAGGGAGGGAAGAGAGAGAGAAAGTTTAAGGTGGAGAGAGTAAGTAAAGAGAAGGTGTGTAGGAATATAAAAAGGGAAAGACAGGGAGAGACAAACAGACAGACAAACAGACAAGGAAAACAAGGGGATATGAGAAGATAAAGTAAAAAACGAATAGGAAGAGATAGATGAATTAATAGATAGAAAAGAGAGAGAGGGAGTGTGTGTGGAAGGGAGGCAGAGAAAGTGAGAGAGAGAAAAGAGAGAGAGAAAAGAGAGAGAGGACAGAGAGAGATATTAACAGACTGAGATAGATAGAACCAGGATGAGATGAATATATATATATATATATATAACCAGGAAGAGATAGATAGATAGATAGATCAATGGATAGAAACATTTATAAAAAATCGACCGAATGGTAACTACGCCCAAACCATGGGCAGTAATAATGAAGAAAGAATAGGAATATGAAAAAGTGGAATTTGGTAATGATTATAAAAGAGAGGAAGTAGGCAACCAATTATAAAAAGGAAAACAAATCAAGAATGAAAGAAATAACGGAAAGTTCATGACAATAGGACATAACTGAACGTCTTAAACAGCATTCTTCGTGTCACTCCCCCATGACAAAGACAATAAGTCGCGAAGAAGAAGAAGAAGAGAAGAAGAAGAAGAAGAAGAAGAAGAAGAAGAAGAAGAAGAAGAAGAAGAAGAAGAAGAAGACGTGATAGTATAAGAGAAGAAGAAGAAGAAGAAGAAAAGAAGAAGAAGAAGGAGGAGACGTGATAGTTTATAAGAGAAGAAGAAAAAAAGAAGAAGAAGAAGTTATAGTGATGATGATGATGATGATGATGATGAGAGAAGAAAAAGAAGAAGAAAAACAAGAAAAGAAGAAGAAGAAGAAGAAGAAGAAGAAGAATACGTGGTAGTTGATGACAAGAGAAGAAGAAGAAGAAGAAGAAGAAAAGAAGAAGAAAAAAGAAGAAGAAGACGTGATTGTTGATGATGAGAGAATAATAATAATAATAATAATAATAATAATAATAATAATAATAAAATGAAGATGAAGAAGAAGAAGGAGAAGAAGAATACGTGGTAGTTGATGAGAAGAAGAAGAAGAAGAAGAAGAAGAAGAAGAAGAAGAAGAAGAAGAAGAAGAAGAAGAAGAAGACGTGATAGTTGATGACGGATAATAAATAATAATAATAATAATAATAATAATAATAATAAGAAAAGAAGAAGAAGAAGAAGAAGAAAGTGCATATGTTCATGCACGCTATGAAAATAGTGTGTTTCTTCCGCTTATGAAAAAACATGCTTTGAACTGTCGTTATTGGATGAGAAGGACATTGTGACTCGGAGAAAAGAGGAACGCAAAAGTCGGCCATTAGGTTGATGTGCCCTTCTCAGGAATGTGCACAAGAAGTGAAAGTAGTTAATACCTGTAACTCATTTTTTTTTCACTTCGTTTTTTTTATCTATTCTTTTTGTTTCTTTATCTATTTTCGCATTTACTTATTGATTCGCAATTTTGCGGGTTTTTAGGGGGAGGAGGAGGTATTTGCAGTAACGTATTTATTTTTAATTATTAGATTCCATTTAAAGAGATCTCTATCGGTGTCCCTGTTGCTGGTTTCGCCTTGACTATATTAACAGGAAACCGATGAAATAAATCAATCAATCAATATATAAATAAATAAATAAATTAAATAAATAAATCAGTTATTGACAGACATGGAAAATAGACAGAGGATTTATTTGATTATAAGGGATGGTTGTAAAAGTGTTAGCTAGTGTAAGGATAGTTCGGAATTAAGATATACGTATGTAATCTCATTTCTTAAAGATATACTTAGAAAATTAAATTTAGAATTAATAATAAGTCGATGGCATTCCACAGCGTCACCAATTGCGCTATGCATCAACACAAATATCCACACTGTCGGTAGGGTTTTTGAATACTGTTATGTTTTTAAAGGCCATTCCTTGGCCTTATAGCAGAAGCAATTATCTGGTGGAATTGGATCCTTGATAAAGAGTCCGTTGATAATGTGAATCATTTACTTACTAAAGTGTTCTCAGTTACTGGTATAAAGTCCTTCGATAATGCGAATCCTTTGGTTACTAAAGCGTTCTCAGTTACTGGTATAAATGTTACATAATTATTAGATTCTTAATATTTATGTACAGTAGTGTAGAAATCAAAATGGCTGTTATAAGTTGCAGCCCATGGCCTTGAAGGATGAGTGACAAGGCTTGACCTCAGTCCTTAACCTGCCGTGGATACCGTGAGAATCGGTGGAGAAGACCCTCTTCCGGTTTAGATTAGAAATAGATTTTAGTCAGTCAGCCAAAAACCACGACGGTGGTAAGTCGTGTTATACACGCCCCGACTCAGTCTGCGCAGGTAGTCTGGTGGGGGATTTCGAGAATAAAATAGGATCAAAGTAAATCGAAGTCTTGTGTTATTATCTAAAAACTACCAATGACACGGGGCTTCTGATAAAGAGAAATCCCAATGGAAGACCAGACACGTAGTCCCTAAGATGAAGTCCAGACGCTAGAGAGACGCTAGAAGAATAGAAGTAAGTAGAAAAAGGGTATACAACATTAAGTCTTCGATAATGAATCCTGTTGGTTACTAAAGTGTTCACAGTTACTGGTAATCGTATAAGTCCTTCGAGAGTATTAGTAAAGATCCGGCAATCCTATGTGTGTCCGTCCCAAAGAGTGCAGTTTTAATTATGACCAATGTGGGGGGGTTTAAGTATTACTACCAGGCAGCAGTATTGCTAAGTGATTGGTTACAAGAGTCAATCACGTGACCTTGGAAAGTCTATAAATGGAGGTGGGTATTTAGAGCACATCCTATATCCAAATAATCCCAACAATGTCCGCTACTACATGAAACAAAGGGTTACACAAATTCGCATGTCATCTAATATATATATATATATATATATATATATATATATATATAAGTTCTATCAATGATTTTGAAAACTCCACTAATATTGCAGCAATTACAGAACTTTAGATAACATATACGATTACTGTATATATATATATATATATATATATATATATATATATATATATATATATATTATTGTATATATTATATATAACACACACACAAATATATATATATATATGTGTGTGTGTGTGTGTGTGTTCATTTCTAATTTTATTTATTTATTCATTTATTTATACTGTTTTCTCATTCTGTTTTACTTCCTGTATTGTTTCTTTTTTCTTCTTCTTCCGTCTTTGTTTCTGTCTTTCTTCTTTCTTCCTTTCTTTCATTTTATTCATTTCAAATATACTTTTTAATTCATTTTCTGACTTTGATTTTTGTTTGCTTTTTGCATTTCGATTTCTCAAATCATCTATCTTCATACTTTTTCCTTTCGTCTTCGTTGGTGGTCTAAACATTTATTTCCCCTTTTTTTTCTCTTTATTTCTTTGGAAATAATCGACAATGACTCTGATTACGTCATTCTCAAACGCGGTATCAATTCCAACCAATGATCATGTCAAACCTCTTTTTTAAAATGTATAAACAAGCGAGGAATCTCGAAAAAGTTCCAAATAAAAAATATTTTTCGCGCTCAGCCTGATTCCTACGTGTCGAAACGACGCCAAGTTTACCAGTTTCCAGTCGCTTTATTTCCTCAGTAAATCCTTGGTTTAATGATTCATTCTATCGTTTTAATTATTTATTCATTTATTAATACATTCACGTAATCGCTTCGACAAGCCGCTTACCTCATCTTTATTGGAATCGAGGTAAAGCTGGCGATTATAGGTTTGAGCAATGGATATTATCTTAAGACCGACAATACCCCAAACCCAGACTGCGGATGTAGAAACCAACCAACCATCCAACCAACCGATCATCCAAGCTCCCATGATCCGTGTAAAACCATTTTGTCTAACTCTATAGGATGAGTCCTAACGAAAGTTACTCTCTTGAGAGTAGGGGACAGTTTCACTGTGGGAACTAGGACTGGAAATAGAACTTGAGATATGAGACACATGTATGTCCGGAGGAAATTTTGAAAATAAAACAATTAATGACAAAGTAAAAATATATATACATTAAATATCACCAGGGCATGGTTTTTGAGCAAAAATAACAAAGATTTGATTTATATTCGTGAAGATAATTAAAAAATAAAGTTTAAAACATGGATTTTTTTTCATTTAATATTTTAGATAGTAGACATTAACTTTTCTTTTCAGAGTAGCTGGATCAATGCAATGTCTATTTTTTTTTACATAGGGATTTAAATGGGGCATGCCACATAAGAACTCTTCGCCCACAAGTTCATAAGACACTGTTTTGGGGTATAAGCATTTTTCTATTAAGTGTTAAATAAAACATTCTTAATTTCCAGCAATCGGGTCTTGAATTTCCGTTCAATGAACCGTATTTTAATGTAAAAAATCATATCGCTAATCTAATGGATAGTATGCCGCCGTCTCGGCAGGAGCTGCAGGATACGCCGACTGCACCACTGCAAATGGGTAAAACCATTGGGCTACTTGCTGGGCTGGGGTGGCAAACGTAATGATTAATTACTGGATCCTTGTGCCTGAACAGTCCATGACAGGCAATAAGCCCTTTTAGCCCTTACTTGTACTAGATGGTCAGTCTGTCGGAGACTTACGTCAAGCCCTAGCATCTATATGATTGTCCCATCTGTATTGCTCTTATAGCAGCACCCAATTCTTTTCATCATATATATTCTAGATGCGAATGCGGTCCCAAACAGTGGGGAACATGTTGGGTAAATATCTGGTTCGGGTAACGTTGGTGCTTGGTAACTGACAATGAAAATGTGATTTTCAAACCAAACACCCAATAAGGGTTGAAAAGCCGTAAAAAGTCCCAGGAACCAACAAGAGACAAATAAAAATTTAAAAAAAAAAAAAGCAAAAAAAACATTTTTATATATGTATCGCTAACTTCGTGTATAGTATATCTTGTTTGAAAATTGCATAGATGAGAAACGTGCAGTTACCAATCACCGTTAAATTTATACCCACGTTTATACCTAACTTAGATATTCCTATTATGTCAATGATACTTTCTTATAAATATAGCATAGCATATTACCAATATATATATATATATATATATATATATATATATATATGATATAGAATATTTTCATTTTAACAGCATTGTGTGTTTTCATATCCTTTTATCTACACACACACACACACACACACATATATATATAATATATATATATATATATAATATATATATATATATATATATATATATATATGAGGTAGGATGAAGGATGGTGAACAAGAAATAAAAACTCAAAACAAAACTAACTTTATTTCTTGTTCACAACCCTGCTACCTACCTCATACTGTCGGATTCTACTACATCCATACTATCTCCATATATATATATATATATATATATATATATATATATATATATATAGATATATAGATATATATATAGCTATAGATATAGATATAGATATATACCTAATAACATGAAAATATTCCCGATTGTCTTATCAATTCTTGTACATTATATATATATATATATATATATATATATATACATACTGTTTTTTTAGTATAGGAAATAAAACATGAAAAAACACCTAGTATTCAAATAAACCAAGAACAACGATATAACTCACCTTCCTAGCTTGATTCTTATTTGTCAAAAATAAATGCATCCCGAATACATAAATTTACTGCTCAAATCACATATAAAATCAAGCGTTAGAATATCAGCTTTTGCGTATGGGAAAATCCTCATCTCGATTCTTAGAATAAAATCAGTCGTATCCATTGTATATTTACGTCGGGAATAAATAAAAATACATACATATGCATTTTGAGTTATTTTATAATGCCCTGAGGTTATCCCTTCATGTTCCTTGTGTGTTCATAAAAATAGCGTTTCCGCCTTGCTCAACGCTAGGTAGGATCTAATTCTAAATACCGCTTTCTCGATACAACTATGTTACCGACAAATATATAGATATGGTTGTTTGTTTGTCTGTTGCTTGGTTTTATGATTTTTCAACCCCTATTGGGTTATTTAATGTTAAAATCTGTCTTTTTGCAATTTTGCAATTTGTATAGTTTTCAAAGAGCGGGTTTAACTTAATCAGTAGAGCTATCCATTATAAACCCCAACATTCCGCGTTCGAAACCGGCACTTGCGAGCTCATGAGCAGCAAAGCTTAGATCTATGCGGTAAAGTACATATGTATAAATTATGGTTGTTATATATATATATATATATAAGTTAAAAGAAAGGAAATGAATCCGACAATATGAGTATGAAAAGGTAGAATGAAAACATCACACAATGCTGTTAAAGAGAAAACAATTTATAATATAAAAAAATATAAAATCGAAAATATTGATCAGTATCAGCTATGATTATATTATAAATTGTTTTCTCTTTAACAGCATTGTGTGATGTTTTCATTCCACCTTTTCATACTCATATATATATATATATATATATATATATATATATATATATAAGATTTTTTGGATGTTTGTTTATTTTTTAGAACCATTGTTGAATAAAGTATATATATTAATATTTGTATCTTTGCTTGAAGGCAATTACAATGCGAATATCGCATAAATTCGATAATTATAGAAGATAATAATGACAAGTGAATTTCGCAAAGAATTACTCGGTGTGTAGAATATCAGGTTAATTTCGCAGGAATTTCTCGGTGCTGTATCGTGGCCGAAACAGTATAGTTTCTAACTATCCTGCTGAAGTCCCGTTTTCGATTTCTGTCGGAGGGAAATCGTTAGTATATATCGCTGATGAAACTTAATAAAGTTGAAACAGTCTGTACGATATTCTACACACCGAGTAATTCTTTGCGAAATTCACTTGCCATTGTTATCTTCTATAATTATCGAATTTATGCGATATTCGCATTGTAATTGCATTCAAGCAAAAATATAAATATTAATATATATAATATATATATATGTGTGTGTGTGTGTGTGCGCGTATGTGTGTGTGTGTGTGTGTGTGTGTGTGTGTCTACAAGAAGGATCTCAGATCCTTTGGCATTACGCCTTCCAGCTGTGAAAATTTGGCCCAGGAACACCCTCGGTGGCGGTAGACTCTTCGTAGAGCATTGCTCATGTCAGAAGTCACCCTAACGTAACACCATGAAGCTAAGAGTTCTAGAAGAAAGCAGCAGCAACAAAGCACCGGCACATCAACATCTTCAGGGACAGCTTTCAAATGCGAAATCTGTGGTTGATAATGTTTTTCAAGCCTCGGACTTACCAGTCACAGAAGGCGCTGTAACTTCAGGGGCACAAAAACTTTATCAGAGTCTGCTGAGACAGAAATGACAATAATATATATATATATATATATATATATATATATATATATATATATATATATAACCTGATAGTAGGTTTGGGGCTCCATCGCAGATGCAAAAACAGTATTTCTGGCCTAGCGCTAGTGGAAACGGGATAGGTTCCCTCACTCCTCGGCTCATATCGACAATAGACTATTCCTCCGACTTTACTTCTTGTATGGTTTTAAGTCACAATCATCATCAGTTCATGCTGACACCACGGGTTCCCATGACTCTTTCTCTTCACCCATCTGTATCGACCATTGCCATGGCAGGTTTTTCCTACGGTGTCCAGAATCCGCACAGTGCTGATTGATGTAGTTTTTTTTCTAGTCAGTCTACACTGATGTATCCATGAGTATGTGTCAACAGTAGAATGTCAATTATGGATTCACCCTAGCTTGTTGGTTTCACTTGGATGGTTTGTGAGATAGGAGGTAAGTGGCCGTACAGCTGTTTTTGTTGTTTGTTGCTTCCATGAGTTGTTCAAGACAGCACACAGCATCCTTGTATAATAGATGGGAAATCTAGCTTCATTACAAGACAGAGAATCTCGATGAGAAACTCTCTATCCAGTCTGTCAATGACTAGAATATTTTTTCCTGATAAATATTTCAATCATTTTTTTAGTTCGCACACACACACACACACGCACACTTGTATGTATGTGTGTTTGTGTGTGTTTTCACGTGTGTGTGTGTGTGTGTGTGTGTGTGTGTGTGTTCATGCGTGTGTATATATATATATTTTTTTAACAAAGATTTCCTTTGAAATTGTTTTTTTTTTCTTTTGTTTTTCTGCTGTTCAAATAAAAATCGGCCAAGGTCATTTTATTTGTCTGAACTTTTCATATGTATGAACTGAATCCTTGCTAAACAAGGCATCGAAGAACTTTAAGTTCGGTTTTTCGAACTATTTTTCTCATTCTTATTGGGGTATGTAAAATAACAACGTTTCGGTCGCTGTTTTCTCCGGTCTTCATCAGGTGTTCGCAATGGAGATAAATAGACACATGAAACACCTAAAGAATGCCGGAGGATACAGCTGTCGAAATGTTGTGATTTTACATACCACAATAAAGATGAGATATCCTTACGTTTATTAATGATTAAATCTTACTTTTATTTTACTTTGATTTGGAAAGCAACTTATTTGAATTTCTTTTCTCAGAAGAAATTTCTGTTTGATGTTTAATTCTAGTTGGTTGGATTTTATGAATAGCTTTCTTATTTCTTAATTATTTTATTACCCACACTTATCTTCTCAGCTGGCTGGATCATCTATATTCTATCTGCTGTGCTGCTATCTTGGGCTGATTTCTCTTGTTACATAATTCGTGGGTTGCCTATGAATTATAACTGTAGTGTAGTAAAATTTAAATGGTGGTATTATGGATGAAAGTTACCATAACCGTTATACAAATGATTGACAACAGTTAACTTTTCACTGACCAAGGCACCGATTTCTGACTGGCTAAAAAGGAAAAGCGTATGGAGGGAACTGAGTTAAAATAATCAGATTTTGGTGGTTATTTGAAGGGATCAGACGTAATGGTCGTCTGTTCTCAGGTAATCCATCTTCTTATCGCGCGGTTAAATCATTTTGGGCTTCGGTTTTAATAAAGACGTCTTTGAAAAATAAACACCAGTCTTGCATCATCTTTTAGATACAAGGAGTATAAGTACAGACAACTAGAGCCAGCAAAACAGAAGCCGTATCGTCCAAAGGAAGAAATCAACCAAAATGGCCAGTCGACGAAATAGAGCCCTCATAAGAACTCATCTCCTCTCACGATTTATAAGCCCGATATAAAAGGGGTGTATAACACTTTCTTTTTTCTGATCTTATTTCTGGGACTTCTTGCAACTTCTTCATCTTTGTGTTCGTTCTTATTCTTATAAACGAACACAAAAATTAGATTATTTTTAACGTTTTTATTAAAATTCCCGACAATAACCTACACATAGAAGTAGACAAGTTTGGAAATATGCAAAACGTACTTATTATTAATTAAATACTTGCAAAACATTAGCCCCGGCCCCTGGGGATGAGTATTTCAGTTTTGATATAATCAAATAGAAAGACTTATGAAATTGATATTTCTCTGAATATTTGAGATGAGGCCTGTTGATGATTAGTATTATCTGCGTGATTCGTACTATTGTCCTTATCTTTATTGTTATCTGTATAACGTTTCGGCCAATGTGCCCTCCGGCCTTCTTCAGGTATTTCTTGTTGGACTCGAGAACCCCTCTCTCTCTCTCTCTCTATATATATATATATATATATATATATATATATATATGTGTGTGTGTGTGTGTGTGTGGAGAGAGACATAGCTCAGACATTTGCTTCCACTCTGTTCGGTCACCCAGTTAAATCTGAATCTTTAACTCAAATAACCTGTTCTCATGATTGCACTGACCAACCAGAGAACAGCCAATATAGTCCCTCTTCATAATTTCCCCTAGTTCTTTAATATGGCAAGCCACAGTCGACTGGTCAATCGATGTAGAAATCAAAGTCATGTTGTTTTAGCTTTCTTTGAAAGTTATACAGCATTTTATAATGTCAAGCGACGTCAGGTGTCTTTCTTTTAAAACGAAAGCAGTATTATTTTAGCTTTCAAGAAGGTTAAAAAGACCTATATTTAATTAAAGTAATGAATGTTTTCTACCTAAATTCTTTTTTTTTTCTTTTTTAAATCGAAAAGACCTTGACAATACCCTTATTCAATCTCTTTGGATACGATCTCGTCTGGCAGGCAAAACCTCTATTTACGGATTGGAGCTGCGAGTCCTGTAATCACGATGCGTTTCTAGTTCCTGGTGATAATTATTCCTAATAGATTTTTAATGAACTAACAACAAAAGAGCATCTTTATCACAGAAGGTTTTTAAAACACTTAGTCAATAAAGGAATTAACTGGGAAAGATGATAAACAGACGAAATTTTCTCTTCTTAAGATAATAATAATAAATTTATCAAATGAACTTAGCAAGGAAGTTTCCTATGAGAATTCCTCCGAAAGTACGTCTTAGAAAGTAGAAACCTAACTGTATGTCCTTTGAAATTTTTTCATATATCTATTATTAAGACATCATTACATTATCAAACTTTTTGGTTAATAATTATGAAATAATTATTAAAATATCTTTACATTATTAAAATTCTTGGTTAATGATAATAAAATAATTATTAAGATATCTTATATTATTAAAATTTTTGGTTAAATCATAGTGAAAAAATTTGATTAAATTAATGAACATAAAATTGTGGGAATCATTTATATTAGATAAGAATAACGCTACTACCCTTGGGAAGGGCAGTCATCTAACTATTCTCCCTCCAGCTATGGGTAAATAACAATACAGGGTAAGCTCTTTAAGAGTCCATTTCCTTCGACGATAACTAATACAAGATGTGCTTATATTTTCTCTATAATTAATATACATAAGTGAAGGCGCATTGTTTAAACTATTAAACTATTATGTCTGTAGCAAATGGACACGGTCAGACGGGTTCTTATCCTGGACGTGACTGTTTGTATTTGAAATAGCACTAATACACTTGGAAAAGGTATGCATCCAACTATTCTCCCTCCAGCTCTACGTAGATTGTAGAGTAGACTGTGCTCTTTAACTTTGGTTAGGCAACCAGTAAAGGAGAAGAAAACTCACAATTCCAAGGTTAAAAGAGCCCAGTCTACCCTATTATTTACCTATAGATAAAGGGAGAATATATGGGTGGATATTTCCCAAGCATATTAACTCTATGTAAAATGAAAACAGCCTCGTCCAGGACAGAAACTCTTCTCGCCGTGTTGTTTTATTACAGCGATAATCATTAAATAACGCTCACCCACTTGAACCCGGCAACGCGAGTTCAAATCCTACATGACGCTTTTCTCCGTCTAGCTACGCGTAAATTGTATGGCGGACTGGGATCGTTAATCAAACAATCAGGTGAACAAAAAGTGATAAGACGAACGGACATATTTTTTTATGTTATTTATTTTTGAATTGTTCTCAACTATTTTCTGCCTTAGATTCGCATTAAGAGAAAGAGTTTTTTGTGAATAAATTGTTCTTAGAAAGGTTTTTAAAAGTTTTAAAAATGTTTGAAAAGCTTCGTTTAATAGGGCGGAAAAATATACTGGTAAAACTGACAAGTCCATGTGTTCAGGGAAAAACAACTTTATATGGTGGTCAATACAACTGTCGAGGTGAGAAATATGTGGGGGCCAATAACACCTAAATAAACAAACACCGACCGCAATAATAGCATGTCAAACCCTCAAAATATATTTCAATTTCTATAGTTCTTTTATAATGCTCCCTTAAAAAATCGCTCTAAAAACAATTTCTTCAAACAAGAAATTTTCTCCTGACAATGAACTAAGGTCGAAACTAGTTGAGAATAAATAACATATAAGAAATATTCCTGTTTGTCTTATTACTTTTTGTTCATACTATATATATATATATATATATATATATATATATATATATATATATATATAATGGACTCTCCCGTCGATTTTCGACGTATGAGGGTTCATACACACAATGAACTCCCACACAGGGATTTGTTTATAGTGGTGAAGGCTTGTGTTGGACCATCCACACTTTTTGGCACAGTCGACAGGAAAGAATTGGTGCATCAAGGGTTGCCACAAACCCAATCAACGACCAACCTCAGGAATTTTGAATTCAGAGTTATCCCTCTTCTAGACTGGTTACCTACCGAAGGTGAAAGGGCCCAGTCTGCCCTACTATTTTTATCCATAGCTGGAGGGAGAATATATGGATTCATACCTTTCCCAAGGGTATTAGAGCTATGTGAAATGCCAACAGCTTCGTCTAGAAATTGAACTCGAATCGACGAGTCCATTTTCCACGACTCTAACCACGACTCGGTGGGGCGTTAGAATGCACCGACTGCACCTCTGCAGAGGGGTAAGAATCCCCCAATGGGGCCACCTGTTGGCTGTGGGTGGTGACCCGTGATGCTTAAGGATAGAGCCCAGGTGGATGAGCAGTTCATGACTTGCAATACTCCACTTTGGCCCTATCTTGGGCTAGACGGACGGTCGGAGAGGCCCCCTCCGATCAATCGGCTGGTCACGTCAAGCCCTAGCCCCTATATAATTTTCCCAACCCTATTGCCCTTATGGCAAGCCCCAGCCCCTTTTTATCATATGGATGCTAGAAGGCGGTGACTGAGGGTCTACATGTCCTGGGAATGACGTTAAACTCTATCTGATGGTGAGGTTCCAGTTTTGGAGGTTTGAGGAATGTGAAGCACCCCTTCATCACCAATGCTCCCTGGTCCACTCTGACCCCTAGTGGTAGTACCTCTTAGGGTCCCATCTATGGGTTAAATAGAAAAATGTATTTATAAAAAAAATGGTATTATCCATTAAGAATTGATTTATTTCAAAACTTTATCGGCATTAAATGACCCACTGAGGTTGATATGCCGTAAAACAAAACAAACCAAACCAAACCACTAGCCCACGCGCCTCCAAATATATATATATATATATAATTTTTGGTGTGTCAGCTCAAGTTTTCGTATTCTATGCTCCATATTGTTAAGAATTAAGCAAAGTGCACTTCCGACTCATATCTTGTGTGGGTTTTTTTCACTGAGGCCATATTTGCATGAATAAAGTGTAGAACAAATAATCAATCGTGTCGAAAAAAGCCTCCAAGCGTTGAAACACATTTGGCGGGAATAATTAACCAGGTCATGTTAACTCATGTTCTACTGCGCATGTCAAAGATAAAAAAAAGAAACAAAACCGAGCAAAGAAAGAAAGAAAGAGAGAGGTGGAGAGAGAGAGAGAGAGAGGAGAGAGAGAGAGAGAGAGAGAGAGAGAAAGAGAGAGAGAGAGAGAGAGAGAGAGAGAGTTTGTTTTACACGTTAGCTGATATTTCATTTTCGCTGATGGAATCCAAGACCACCTGGATTGCAAGTTAATTCTTTTTTAATCGTTTTCATTTGAAAAACCGGTAATCACGATATTCTTCTAGCCTTTCCTGCACCATTTCTGCATTTAATCCAATAAATCATTACGGCGGAGTGCACACCAAGGGGAAATAACTTCTTCAAGCTTCCGCCATCTTCATTATTTATCGTACACGACAAGAGAGAGTCATAAAAAAGTAAAAACAAAGAAAAAAATGGATAAAGTTGGACAAATTAAGAGGGCGTTAAATAAAACATATTTTTATTTTTATTTTTTTAAATGTTTATTTTTTTAAAGACAACACGAAATTAAATTGTTGTTTTACTGGGTTTGAGCGAAAGAGTGAAAGAGACAGGCGTATAGAAAGAGGGAGATAAATAGTAAGATAGAGAGATATAGGGAGAAAGGGAGAAAGAAAGAAAGAAAGAAAGAGAGAGAGAGAGAGAGAGAGAGAGAGAGAGAGAGAGAGAGAGAGAGAGAGAGAGAGAGAGAGAGGGAGGTGAATAATATGTGAAAATAAAATTTTGATATAATAATTTTTTCTTTTAATTGTTTAGTCCAATAACTCCCCAAAGTATTCACCACGACCCACCGGCCGGTTGCGTAGAGTAGAATTGGACTGTCCCATTAAGTAATGGGGGCTTCTAAACACTAAACTATACAACTTACCTCCTATAATAGTACATAAGAGCCTGCATTTTATCGGTCGGTGAACTGGTATTCATGCGGAATGCTGGAAAGTATCTTAGTGTAAATACTAATACTACATCTACTACTACTCCGTTGTTGTTTACATTCTGGAGGTTGTAGGGCACATGTTACCCTTTGGGTTATTTAATGCCGAAGTCTGTTGTTGCATCATTTATATCATATGATTTCAATTAAAAAGATATAATTACTTGTAAACCATTACAGCTTCAAGTAAGTAATTCATTAGAAATAATTTGAACACAGTTTATAGTTTCAAGTATTCTATCTAATACTAAACAGAGGATTAAATGTGGTGCAGTAGGTAACGTGCTGGACTGCGACATCGTTGTTAGCGTGTTTGAACTTCAGTTGCACTATTACGTTCCTTTTCGAAACTTTCCCTTGGGAAAGATATAGACACATTCATGGCCCCAGTTATGGGTTAAATAGTATAATTACTGTTCATCTTCAAGGTTGCTTTGGTGTTTAATAAACTACGAAGGTGTAGTGGGAGTCTACAGAGATTGAACTCGCATCTTTTTGATCGAGAGTCGTGGCTCGAGGTAGGACTACCTTGTTGGCACGTGTGCAAATTTCTACACATCTATGGAAGCGCAGGGAGCGATTGGTCCGGACGTAGGATCTTGGTCAGGGCTGTTAATCATTATTTAAGGCCTGTCTTCCCACATCGAGACAATTGTGTTTTGATCGTGCTAACAAAAACACAGACGTACAACGAATAAGAGGCGAGTAGGCTTTGGCCGAGAACTTCTGGAAAATTTTCTTGCGGGCGGAAGGACTTGGTTAAAGGACTTTGGCAGGAGAAATCTCACTTGCAAGCTCATTATAAAATTGCTCTTCTCAGATATCATACAACGTAATACAACTGAGTTGAATATGATATTACTATAGATGCATAGACTGATCAATTGCCAAAGGCTGGTAATCAGCTGCTTCAGCGATAGACAGGTAGATGAGTACACAGCACGGTGGTGTAAGGGAAGCGCGGTGGTGTAGTGGTTAGAGTCGCAGGAAATGGACTTGTCGACCAGAGTTCAAATCCTGGATGAAGCCACAGTTCACATAGCGCTAATACCCTTGTGAAGGGTATAAATCCAACAGTTCTCCCTCCAGCTATGGGTAAATAGTAGGGCTGACCGGGCTCTTTGACCTTGGTTAGGCAAACAGTCTTGATGAAAAAAGACTCTTGAAATTTAAACCTGGTCACTAGGATAGACTCATGTCTACTTAGTGATTTATTTCAGTTTCAGAAATCTGTCCGACCCGATGAATCTCTGTTCTCTCAACGAATTTCTCTTCACATTATAGAAGGTTAATATTCAAATTTAACAAAGAAACCAAACCAAACCAAATGAATCGGAGGTGGATGTTGATGTTATTGGATTAGAAATACAATCTTAGCGCTAATGACCCGTGATATTTTGCTTGCAGAAATTATCAAAAGGGCGTCAGCTAAATGATTCTGATTCCTAGTGCGCAACGAAACAGAGTTGTGCTTAAAATATTTCATGTGAAAAAACTGCACTCATCGATTTTCATTGCTGATTGCAGAATGTTTACAAAGACCAAAATAGTTTATGAAACCCATCATGCTTACAGCTATGTGTTAAATAGTAGCCTTAGTCTTTCGTACTAACACCATTGGGAAAGGTAGGAACCCTCGATCTTCCACCCAGGAATCAGTTAAATAGTACCAATAATTTTATTCTATAAGGATGGCTTTGGCATTAACTAACCCATGGAGGTTAGTATGCTATTAAACAAAGAAAAGAAAGAAAGAAAGAAAAACACGTGAGCACCATGATTATAAAGACGCTATCTAAAGGAAATAACTTTCATTTCATTCTTTACATTCTAAGTAAGTAAAGTCGTCGGGGCGGCCTAATGACGGTATCAGACAGACAGTGAGGGTGTCTTCCCCTTTTCACTAGCGCTAGACCAAGGAAATTATTTTAGCGTCTGATGTGGAGCGCCACACCTACCATCAGCTCCTCACTTTACCGTACAGATCCCTGTGCTACTCATACGCTGAGTTGGCGAGGGCCGCTATCGAAACACCCTTCGGGCGGTGTAAACATAAATTTTGAAAGATATTACCTTAGGGGAGTGGGAAATTCAATTAAATAAAATAAAGCGTTTAATATTTCTTACAAAAAAAATTACTTACTTAATAAGCATCATATTTATTCCACTCCACTGACATATTTGTTTTGTTTACTTCCAAACGTATTCAGATTCTTATCTGTTAAAATGTTAAAATCGCTTGAGTAAAATATATTTCATTCGGTTTCATAAAATAAATTAGCGGGGAGTGTCTACCTAGTAAATAAATATTTCCCCAAACATACTTTCGGGAAAATATTTTAAACATAAATTCATCTAAAGGTGGATAAGTATAGAATTTTTTGTGAGAATTTGACAATTAATTAATTTTTCAATGAATTTTAATATTTCTATGTAATAATGATACTGACTACTTTTGGTTACAGACAAATAGAGACCGAATCTCTATTATTAATAGATAGTCAAATCCTGAAACGGGTGATTTCATATACGATCTTATTTAGTTTCGTTTGTCTTTCTAATTTGATAGAAAAAAAGAATTATATTAAAACTAAATACTTGCACCCAGCGAAAGACGTATACTTTTTTAGTTATAATTATTAATTTATAAATTAGGAAATCTGATGTGAAACTTCGTCTTTTGCTCAACAAATGCTTTTTGTTGCCTCGCGGCGTTATGATCCAGTTCGAACTCGTAAAATATAAGTTCCACCCTGTCGGCTGGGGCGTTAGAATGCAACGACTGCACCTCTGTAGAGGGGTAAGACTCCCCCAATGGGGCCACCTGTTGGCCATGGGTGGCGACCCGTGATGCTTAAGGATAGAGCACAGGTGGATGAGCAGTTCATGACATGCAATACTACTTTGGCCCTATCTTGGGCTAGACGGGCGGTCGGAGAGGCCCCCTCCGATCAATCGGCTGG
Organism: Doryteuthis pealeii; assembly: GCA_023376005.1. NCBI lineage: Eukaryota > Metazoa > Mollusca > Cephalopoda > Myopsida > Loliginidae > Doryteuthis > Doryteuthis pealeii. Next base: position 17,873,695 of record CM042175.1, read on the forward strand.
TCACGTCAAGTCCTAGCACCTATATGACTTTCCCAACCCTATTGCTATAATGGCAAGCCCCAACCCCTTTTTATCATTTGGGTGCTAGAAGGCGGTGGCTGCGGGTCTATATGTCCTGGGAATGACGATAAACTCTATCTGATGGTGAGGTTCCAGTTTTGGAGGTTTGGGGAATGTGGAGCACCCCTTCATCACCATTGCTCCCTGGTCCACTCTGACCCGGAGTGGTAGTACATGTTAGGGTCCCATCTATGGGTTAAATAGAAAAATGTATTTATGAAAAAAAGTGTATTATCCATTAAGAATTGATTTATTTCAAAACTTTAGGTTGATATGCCGTAAAACAAAACAAACCAAACCAAAATATAAGTTCCGGAATTCGACTACATTGTGCATTCCTCTATGAGGCTTTTCCACTCGGAATCAACCAATGTACAACGTGTCATCGCACCAACTACCACGATAATACCAACCACAATTATCGAAAGAACAGATGTATTCAAATTAACATTTAATAATAATCTTTGTTATATTGAGAATGTTTATAATTAAAAACTAAACATCGTCATGTATATTAAGCACGGTAGGCAAAACAATAAGATTTGGTTAAGTCTTTGATTGTGACATAATAGCAAGAGAGTTCAACCTGCAATCACATTATTACGGCATGTCAATCTTGGTGGCGATCCGTGATGCTTAAGTACATAATCCTGATGGCTGCACAATCCACGACATGCAACTCTACTTTGGCCCTTAGGCTAGACTAGCGGTCGGAGAGGCCTCCTCAATTCACGTCAAGCTCTAGCACCTATACGATTATCCCAACCCTATAATCTCTGTGGCAAAACCCCAACGCTTTTTATCATACCATCATCATCATGTTTCGCAAGTAGCATGGATATCCATGACAATTTCTCGCCAACCCTCCTATAATTCATTGCCCTCGAGAGCTCCTCTGCGCAGCATCCAGCATCCTCACATAGTTGGTCAATATAGGTCCTGGCTGGTGGTCCACACTAGGAAGCCCATGTGTTGGCTCCTACAGGAGTATGTCGCTTATGAGCTCGTCCTTGCTTCTCCAGCGGTGTCCCGCATGTCTAGTTCGTCTTACTCGTATGGTTCGGGAGATCCCCATCTATAAAAAGATGTTGACGTTAAAATTTTTCAGGTTTTATTAAGCATTCACCAGGACATTAGGATGGAAGGTGTAATAAAAACCGAAACGTTTTAACATCAACTTCACCATCTAGAATAAATTCTACTTCTTGGAGTGCTTTTTTCTATTTTCTACATACAGTCGGATTTATTTCCATAATTTATTCCCATATATATATATATATATATATATATATATATATACTATATATATATATATATGTATGTATGTATGTATGTATATATATATATATATATATATATATATATATATAATATTGAATAGTATTGATTTAGTTAAGACTAGCATAGGGTCCTGATGAAATCATTTTGATTCAAAACTTGGTAGACCTTTAAGTATTTTCTCTTACTACTATCACTAATATTATTAAAAATATACATATATGCAAGTAGCAGTACGTTGGAAAGTCTGAGTGGGCATTTTATTTTAGGCTTAATAATTACAGATATCGCATCAAAAATACATATCATAGCAAGCTCATCCCAGTCGAGCAACACTTCAGACTAGATGACCATGACTTCGACAGAGACGCCAAATTTACTCTATCGAAAGAATCCAAAAAGAGACTGACACTAAATATGTCATCGAAAACCATGAGTACAGATGGATAAAAAAGATAAGAAATTTCATCCGTTTGGATTTAACCAGAAATTAGACGCATTACTCTGGGAATAATAAAAAGTCGAGGTGGCCCCAGAAAGCGATGACTGAGGGCTTTAGTTTCGTGAGTATGACATTAAATGTTAAAGTTCCAATTCAGGATATGAATTTAACCTGAATTTATTTTTGTTATGAATTTCAACTTAATCAATATTATTTCTTGGCAGTGTTTAACAAGTTCATCTCACAGAACTTTACCTACTGAATAGCCGGTTTGATACTCATTGAATACCCCATACTTGCGACTTTGTGTTACATCCTACCTGTGGAAAACGGTTTGAGTAAATACTACTTAAGGGATTCTCAGCGTAATGTAATGGTTAGCAAGCTAGTCTCTAACATCCATTATTTTCCAAAGGAATTTTAAAACTGATAACCATCAATTCTTTCTTTTAATGCTGTACTAGTGTATGTCTATATGTGTGAGTCTCTGTGTTTGGGAGAGAAGAAGAAGAAGAAGAAGAAGAAGAAGAAGAAGAGAGAGAGAGAGAGAGAGAGAGATGGGGAGAAAAGATATATATATATATATAGAGAGAGAGAGAGAGACAGACAGACAGACAGGGATAGAGAGAAACTTAGCGGAAGAGAGAATAAGAGAAACAGAGCGAGAGATAGATAGATAGATAGAGAGAGAGAGAGAGAGAGAGAGAAACGAGCAAGCGAGAGAGAGGAAGCGAGCGAGCAATTGAGAGAGAAAGAGAGAGAGAGAGAGAGAGAGGGGGGGATGTCTAGTATAATCAAGATGGAAATAAATTATTAGATACAAATCATTTACACTCCGATGACACTATAACTCTAGCGAAACATGCCAATCTGTTTTCAAAGCTGACATTTTTCTTTCTCATTCAGTTGGACTGTATTCCAATCTGTCTGTCTGTCTGTCTGTCTGTCTGTCTGTCTCTCTCTCTCTCTCTCTCTCTGTCTGTCTGTCTGTCTCTCTCTCTCTCTCTCTCTCTATATATATATATATATATATATATATATATGAAAAAGTGAATGGAAGTGAATCCGACAGTATGAAATAAATATTTTAGAAAAAACAAGCACATGATGTTATAATTCGCTGACAGAAATCTATTTCGACCCTTTATTGAAGTGGTCTTCATCAAGAGCGACATGTGTATGATAGAGACGAAACTTGAACGTTTCGTTTGTACCACTTTTGTCTTATAACGGTTCACTCACACCGTCTCTCTATCATACACATCTCGCTCTTGATGAGGACTGCTTCAATAAAGGGTCGAAATAGATTTCTGTCAAATTATAACATCATGTGTTTGTTTTTTCTAAAATAATTATTTCATATATATATATATATATATATATATATATATATATTAACACATGCATATCTATTTAAACACACACACATAAAACATCACACACACACACACACACACACACACTCATTGATCGCTATCAATTCCAGCTGGTTTAGCCGACTGTGGAATATCGTTAAAACTGGCAAATAATTTTCTCATACGTAATGTAGCATAGTCACCAACGACTGCTATGTTGCTAATAACTAAACGTCAGATGGAGAGGAGCAACAAAATCATGGATATACCAAAGGTGTTAATCCCTCGGTTGCTTTAATCAATCCATTCAATTTCTGAGGTCGTGGTAGTAAGTGAAAATGTTCAACGGACACCAAGTAAAGTAACATCTTCGTTATATTCTGATTCGAATCTTCCGTATCTTGGAAAAGTTCATTCTTTCTTCGTACACCCGAACGCTTGTTACTAATAACCCAGATACCAAAGGAAAGTGTGAATCAAGAAAAACATCCCTTTTCATTGGTATTCACTGAACACACAACCCCACACTTCCACACAAAATAATCAATATTCCCAGCATGCATCAGAATCATAACGAGTTACGCCTTTTCACAAAGTACCACACTACAGTATATAGGAGAAAACACAAATAAAAACAGCCACTTGGCTTGAAAATCGCATAGGCGAGTAACTGATAGATACAATACACACGCATACACGCATAATTCTGCATCTGCACGGAGTGGCGGAGAACAGTGGCAGTGAGGAGAGAGGGATCGTGCTGTTTTAGGTGAAAGCTCCTTCTCAAGCTGCTCCTGTTGCGTAATTCCACGGCATATCGACCTCAGTGGGTCATTTAATGCCGATAAAGTTTTGAAATAAATCAATTCTTAATGGATAATAGAATTTTGTTTTAAATACATTTTTCTATTTAACCATAGATGGACCCTAACAGTACTACCACTCCGGGTCAGAGCGGACCAGGGAGCAATGGTGATGAAGGGGTGCTCCACATTTCCCAAACTCCAAAACTGGATCAGATAGAGTGTAACGTCATTCCCAGGACATGTAGGCCCGCAGCCACCGCCTTCTAGCACCCATGTGATAAAAACGGGCTGGGGCTTGCCATAAGGGCAATAGGGTTGGGAAAGTCATATAGGTGCTAGGGCTTGACGTGACCAGCCGATTAATCGGAGGGGGCCTCTCCGACCGCTCGTCTAGCCCAAGATAGGGCCAAAGTGGAGTATTGCATGTCATGAACTGCTCATCTACCTGGGCTCTATCCTTAAGCATCACGGGTCGCCACCCACAGCCAACAGGTGGCCCCATTGGGGGAATCTTACCCCTCTGCAGAGGAGCAGTCGGTTCATTCTAACGCCCCAGCCGACAGGGCGGTCCATAGGATAGATACGTCTGTTTAGACATTTAGGACAAGGAATAGTCTGTTATAAAGAGGACTCATCTATATATAATAGACATTTTTGTATGTACGTGTGACTTATAACTCAGAAAAGAGACGTCAATTATATTCGAAATCTTGCATATACTTTAACATCCCTATAACTAAAAAACACACCAAATTTGGTTATTTATTTCTACTGATATAGGGATATAATTAATTAATTAAACAAAAATCAAATGATTTGCGATAATCGTAGCATGGCTGCAATAATATTAAAAAAACATGCTGACTGCTGCCTGTTTCATCAGTGATTCAAAATGTCCGCACGCACCGCCTGCTGATAATATGAAATCAAATTCGTGCCCTAATCGTTACAGATCGGAATTTCTCACGTATTCCCGATCCAATCTTAGAAATATTTATTTGGTTGGAAAGAAAAGAAAATAATCTTTCTAGATATGTAATTTGTATGTGGTTTTATCCATTGAATTATTTTTTACAGCGAATTAAATAACAATAATAAACGAAAACATTTAACGATGAATAATTCAACCATTTGTATTATTATTAGTACTTTCATCTTAGAATAAAATATCCATTTTTACTCAGTATAACTCAAAACTTTTTTGAAAAAATCTATTCATGAAATAAACATTATTGAATTAATATGCTACAAATCGGGTAATTTTTAGTTATTACCTTCTTTTTTACTTTCTTTGTTACTTTTAGGGATCGAAAAAGGAAGTAAATTAAACTGATAAACTTCTCCAAGAAGGAATTAAGAACTGAATTTAAATTTGTCATATGTACAAAAGACTTTTAGAAAAAAATAACAACAAAATAAGAAAACAACTAAAAAACCCACAAAAAACACCATTATAAACCAAAGAAAAAAAGAAATTGTAATACGGACAATTGTAAGTATTTAATTCTTTGGATTTTATTGTTATATTTTAATACGGTAAAAAAGAAATTAAACTAATAATTTTCTACCATTGGAAATCACAGACAAGGAAGCTTGCTTAAAATAAATTTGTTCCGAAAAAGAAAACAACAATAAATGAATATTACAATACAATAATTCTTAGCTTTTTTTATCGTCAAAACT
>CM042175.1:17886818-17891818 GCA_023376005.1 Doryteuthis pealeii
AGAAAACCTGTAAAAATTGATCCAATTCGAAACCACTCATTAATTAATTTAAAAGATTCACGAAGAGCGATAATTATAGAAACGACCGTAGGAATTTCACTGATTTAGAATCATCTTTACTTAGAAAATTAGTAGACCAGTTCACATAACTAGGGAGCAATATCTCATCTACTGAAAGCGAAATCGCTGTACGCATAGCAATGGACTGTTAAATACAGATTATCCATAATCTCGGATCTCACTGATACTTCCAATCGTAGTTCTCTACACAAAACAAAAGTTGACCGACTGACAGCTTGTAATTTGGAAAGCTCATAATTTCAGACACTTGTAGATCAAATCTCACAAAACCTTTCTACTAATGTTGCGTTCTTTGATAATGTTTTGAAAATAAATATGTTGGTTAAATTTGTTTTTGTGCATCTTACGCCACTCATCCACGAATATAACATGGAAAGATAAATTTTGTTTTACATCTTTTTCTCAGAGCTTTCGTTCTGGCTAACAGGAATTGAATACAATAATAATGTGGCCCACGCTCGTTATTTTTTCAATTATCCGATCCACCGTGAAAAAAGTTTGGTGACCCCTGGTTTGAGTATTGTTTACTTCTTTTTCATCTTTCTTTACATCTTAGTATCAATCAGACGACATTAAAATCTTCATCTCTGGAATATTGAAAATTTTACAAGTGTATTGTAATTATTTCTTCATATCTCATCATATTTATTAATTATGGAGATTGGGTATATTTCTTTCTGTAACCAAAACTACGCCACAGCTTATGTCACAATATTCTCAATGATTACGTAAGTCTATTAATAAGTATTTTATTTAAAGTCAAAATCGTTAATAAAAATTGTTTTTTTTAGTCTCGCCCTTTTTTTAGTAACAAGAAGTTAACTAAAAAGTTTACAAATAAATAAATGCCTACGATTTTGTGTGAAATTTATGTGCAAAATATTCAAAATGAATTTTAAATCTATCCTCAAGTGACATTAATCAATTTGCTCTATTGAAGGAAAAATCGGGGAAAAAAAAATATAATATATATATATATATATATATATATATATAGATGGATAGATGGTTGGTTGGTTTTATGACATATCAACTCCCAATTTAGGTTAATTAATACCAAAGAACAGTCTCTCACATCAATAGTAGGGGAAGTGGCCTATTTTCGGTGCCAGTGAAGGAGTCTATCCTCCTCTTGGTAGCGCTCGATCAGGGAGATTGTTGCAGCGACACACCTGCCATGAATTCCTCACTATACCACACAAATGCTGTGCTACTCGTGCGCTGTGTTTGCGAGGGCCAGTGTCAAACCCGGAACCTTCTAGTTCCCAGTCGGTTGCTGTACCGACTTAGCTAAACCGGCACAGTTTCATGTAACTAATTATAATAATTTGTACACGAAACTTCAAGGAACTATTCCTAATCCAAATAATAGCTCTCAACACAGAGCAAAAAGTCGTCTGGGTGACAACTCGTACCTAAAAGAACTCGTAACTAGGGGTGCCAGTAATATTACACACTCTATTAATCGGTGGCGAATTGAATTTATAAAGCAAGTATAGAATTTAAAATATTTCAATTCAAAAGTCAACTGGTAATTCGTGAGAAGATTCATGTAAAATAACCAGAAATTTGATAGACAGGTAGTGATCTTTAGCTGACCTATTTGCAGTGGTTTTATTAGGTCATTTAACCAGTCCCGTGAGAATGAGTTAGTAAGAGTCTATCCGCATGGTTGTAGCAGGGTTTTTTTTTTTTCATTTGGTGTGATAGATTTGGAAAACTAAAATGGTTTTAGTGATCCAATTACCGTAAGCATATTTTAATCACAACCTTATCTCAAATTTTAGTTTTCAGCACAAAACAAAATATCAACTGGGTGATATATCGTAACTCGGAAAAAGATTTAGGGCACTCGTAAGTCAAGTTACCACTTATATTTTAAAAGAACTTAAATATATCCTGAAGTAACATTAATCTATTGTAACAGTACGGGGAACTCGTGTAGTCTTTGATTCTTTTCAGAATGCCCAACGGGCACTTTTGGCTATTATTGTAAGGAGACATGTCATTGTGCGGACAATTCCAAATGCAATAAAACAGATGGCACTAGCTCTGACCAAAAATGTGAAAAGGGTATACAGGATCGAATTGCCAAGAAGGTAAGAACATTTATCTTTTTAAACGTATCATTTTTTTTATGTAGTTCTAAAATCAATATTGTTGAGACACTTGCTGCTGATGATGATGGAGTTTTTTTTTCTTTTTTTTTATTAACAGTAAGATTTATTGTGTGCAGTGCTCAACTCATCAAAGTCTCATGCCTAGTATACAGAATAATATATTGGTGTCAGGAACACGAACAGCGTACAGTAAAAATCCTTCTTTGTGTCGCTGCTATTGTTGATTCATCATTGAAATTGAAATAGAGACAAATGATTATCAGGGATTACTTTTAATTCTATTAATTACTTAATTATTTATTACTTTTATTAATTTTAACTTCATCAAGAGAACTAGCAACAAATTGAAGGAACAATAAGAAGAACAAATAAAAAATAGATTGGTACATAAATGGTTGATTGGTTGATTTTATGGCATGTGAACCCTTGTTGGGTTATTTAATACCAAAGAACAATCTCTGTTGTTTTTGTTTTTTTTCAAGCAATTATATGGTTTCAAGTAACTGGTGATTACGAGTGATTGTTCGTAACTAAGTAAACATCTTAATTTCCCTCTTTTTGGTTATAAATTATCAGTGATATACATCATCTTCATTATCATGTCGTGCTCGAAGCACAGAAATCCATGACAATTGCTCGCCAATCGTCCCTATCATTTATTGCTCTCACCAGGTCCGCTGCGCAGCATCTAGTATCTTCACTGAGCTGGTTAATATAAGTCTTTTCTGGTCGATTCAAACTAGCGTTCCCATGAACTGGCTTACACAAGAGAACGTCACTTATGTGTTCATCCTTGCTTCTCTAGCAGTGGTCAGCATGTCTTGTTTGTCTCACTCGAATGGCTTGTGTGATAGCAGGCAAGTGGCTATACTGCAACTTCCTTGTGGGGTATTGTTAAAGAAAAAAAGAAAAAAAAGGGATATGCATACTACTACTACTAATAATAATGATAACATAGATAATACCTAATTATATCAATTTTGATTGTACAATGTTAAAATAAAACTCATTAGATCCGGATGAGTTTGGTTTAAACGAAAACTCTTTCTAAAGATTTTTTAGCGTGTACTATATATATATATATATATATATATATATATATATATATATACCAACTCCTCCGCACGAGCAGGGTGCGACACAAGGTCAATTTCTTAAGCGGGTTTTAACAAGTTTGAATTCAGAGTTTTCCTTCTCCTAGACCGGTTGCCTAACCAAGGTTAAAGAGCCCAGTCTGCCCTACTATTTATCCATAGCTGGAGGGAGAATAGGATTCATACCTTTCCCAAGAGTATTAGCGCTAAGTGAAATGCAATTACCACGTCCAGGATTTGAACTCGGGGTGACGAGTCCATTTCTCATGACTTTAACCATTACACCACGCGCTTCCTACTTATATATAAGGGCTATGATGTATAGAGGCACGTGTTGTAATGGTTATTGTCGTTTTGGGACACTCGTAAGTCATGGTACCAGTGTATATTGTGCAAGATAACTCTCCAACATCGCTCAACAAATCGTCCATATTCTTTTATTTTTATTTCTTTATTATTCTATGGAAATATAAATATTATTCTCCTCTTTATGCGTGTGCCACACACGTACGAGGGAGACAAGCGTATTATTTGTTTATTTGTTAATAGTTATTTCCTGGTGTTTTTTTTTCTTTCTGTATGGCCGAGTTTATTTATTATTCATGTTTCATTTTAAACAAGCATATCTTTTACTAAATTGTTTTCATACTTGTGCGCTTCGGGAGGGTTAACATTAAGATTAAATCCCACAGTTAATATAAGATATAGAAATGATACTGCAGCTGTACAACTATTATATATATATATATATATATATATATATATATATATAAAGTTAATGTATTAATTATGCATATAAAGGTATGTATAGGTACGCCTGTATTTGTAAGAATATATGTATATGTAGCTATATTTATATATACATATATATATATTATATATATAATATATATATATATATATATATATATATATATGTGTGTGTGTGTGTGTGTGTGTGTGTGTGTGTGTGTATGTATTTGTGTGTGCATTTATACATATATATGTGCATGCATATATATAATAGAATTTCATAAATCATATATCTCTCTATATATAAAGATATATATATAATTATATAGGTATGTATACACACACCACACACACACACACATATATATATATATACATATATATATATATGTACATAACTTGAATTTTATTAAATATATAAAGGTATGTATGTATAGGTACGTCTGTATGTTTACGTATGTACGTATGTACCTATATATATATGTGTGTGTGTGTGTGTGTGTCTGTGTGTGTGTGAACATTTATATATGCGTGTTTGCGTGTGAACATATATATATACATGTACGTGTCTGATTTATTAAATTATGTATAAGTTTAGGTACATATATAGATATATATGTGTGTTTATGTGCATATATGTGTGTGTTGTGTGCGAGACATATGACTGTATATAAAATATAAACCTGTATCTTTGCATATAAATGTATATACAAAAATAAAATCACGAAAATATGTTACTTGAATATATATATATATATATATATATATATATATATATATATATATATATATATACAATCAAACTTTATGCTGGGTGCTTTCTCTCCGCAAGGATCTACCAACACGCTTGGTATATATATATATATATATATATATATATATATATATATATATATATATATATATATATATATATATATATATTTAATATACCAAGCGTGTTGGTAGATCCTTGCGGAGAGAAAGCACCCAG
>CM042175.1:17901818-17919318 GCA_023376005.1 Doryteuthis pealeii
ATTTCTACAAGTCCCACGGCGATATAAGAATGACGATGTATGCAGACACGACAGGCTGGAAGCATACAGCCATGAATCTACACGTGGCGTGGCCTTCTTCTATGAAGAAATGTCAATCGCCGTGTCTATCCATTATGAGGCAACAAAAATTATCTCAGACCAAGTCCCGCCGACCAGATTCGAACACTCCTCTACCTATATATCAATACTCTTGTTCCTTAATATTCCAACCATTATCAACTTGCAACACCCTCTGATTAAAAATGAGACCGGCCAAATCTTCTAAGATAAAATGCAAAAATTTAAATCCTGATTACCTGGTTTCACTTATCCGCTGAATTCCTATTTCTTATGAGTGTTTTTATCTCAGCAACTTATGGACCATTCCGTTTTTCTTATAAATATAGAAAGGGAAGAAAAAGGATATTCTACAAATATTATAAGAAGGAAAGAAAGAAAGAAAGATAAAGAGTTCGGAAAACATAGAGATTAGAGGTGAGTGCACGGAAGCGGTAACGCTGATCTGTTTCAATCGAACATAATATAAAGATGAAAAAAAAGAAAGAAAGTTTTTTTAAAAAAGAGTAAGAAAGAGTTACATGAAAATTAGTATACTTTTTACAAATCGAAGTATTTCAATAGCTTTTAAGTAAACATATAAAATGTTGTAATAATTAAATAATAATACTGTTGTATATCCACAGGTCCTGCTAGTTAATAATTATTGTCTATCTATATGCCGTAATTCTTTGGGTACTTTAGGCCGCTCACAGCCCCCCACTAATGAACAGTTTATACGCCTTACACACAAAGCAAAGTATAAAAATTGATAATTAGTTCATATATATAGATATATTAGATATAGTATGATATATATCATATAGTATGATATATATTAATATATATATATATATATATATATATATATATATCCTAAATATATATATATCATATAGTATCATATATATATATATATATATATATATATATATATATATATATATATATATATATATCCTAAAATTAAGAAAATATCCATCATGCAAGAGAGACAAACAGACAGATAGACATACAGACAGGAGAGAGAGGAGAAACTATGGAATCCTTGCTTTCTGCATTACTTGATGATGATGATGATGATGATGATGATGATGATGATGATGGATAAAACTCGAATTTAAAATAATGACTAAGTTCATTATGGCTTTGATAATATGAACCGTGATATTAATGCGAAACATATGAAAAGAAATGGAATTTACCGGTCTGGCAGACATGGAATATTGGGAAAAGCATTGCCTTCTGGGCAGGTGTGCTGAGATGGGGGAGAAAAAAAGAAAAAAGAAAAAAAAACGGATCTCCTTTCTCACACGTTCATGCTCTATAAAACGACATCTTTCACTCTCTCTGGATTCGCACCATTTTTAAGGGTATCGTTATGAGGATTAAGAATGACCTAAATATGGATTTTGCATTCGAGCAGGAATTTCCTTAATTGCAGTTTGAGAAGGTGAAGATTGCACATTCCTTTGGTGCCAAGATCAGCACATAACCATTATTTATTAAGAACGATTTTCAATTGTTACAGACCGATCGTTCTTTCATTCTTACTTTCTTTCTTTGTTTTTTTTCTGTTTTTTTTTCTCTATTTCTGTTATTTTTTTTTTTCTGTTTTTTTTTCCTTTTTATTGATATTTTCCAATTTTTATTCATTTTTATTTCTATATTTTTTTTTTCTATTCATTTTTCACTCAGCATAAAATTTCTATTTCTTTCGTATTTCTTTATATTTTATAATCTCGCTTTGATAGACCACAAATCTGCATTGTAGCAAGTGAGGGGGTGTGGAAACAGGGCGAAGGGGGAAAAGATAACAACCCCCGATAAAAATGCTGATCTCAGCCATTATACTTTAGTCGAAACATGTCATATTTGATAACATACAAAACACTTCACATTCATATGTAATACCACAGTATGGATATAATTCCTGTCATAGATTATTTACGTATAGATCAGGGACTCTATGTCAGTGAGTCTGTATCTCTGTATGCCTGTCGGTCTATCTATCTGTCTGTCGGTCTCTTTCTCTCTCTTTCTCTTTTCCTCTTTCACTTTTTCCTTGGTTCCCGTTTATTTTAAATAATTTTCTATACTTATATATACTAGCAAATATATGCACCCTCCGGGTGCAAGTATTTAAGTTTTAATATAATAAAATATCATATTAAATTAGAAAGGCTAATGAAACTGAATAAGAATGTAGATAAAAAGATTTTGAACACAGGGGGTATGATTGAAAAATAGAACAACTTTGAAACTAACTCTTCCATCATTTTCCGTTACTCCCGTCTTTCATTGGTAAATTTTCCTAATTTAACTGTTTAGTTAAAATAGCAAGTAAAGAATAATATTAGTTATTTCTTTTAAGATTTATTGAAGAGATTTTTGCTCATATTCATTAAGATAAAACCAAACAATTAGAAATCAATAATTCTAAGCACATATTTATTAAAAATCAAATTTGTTAGATCAATATGCAAATAAGCCTTCCCATTAACACTGTAAACCGCTATTTTGTTGTATATATAAATACAATTGCATGTTAATAGCATGTAGATATGGTCAACATTATAAGTAATGGAAAACAATTTTATTAATAATTGAGTTATAGATAAAAATAAAATCACGGAGAATGTAATGTAAATAACAAAGGGAATTGTCACTTGTATAGTACTATAGTTTCGGTTACAGACAAACAAACCCACAATCTCCATTATAATAAGATATATATATATAATATATATATATATATATATTGGAGGTCTTTGTGATGAAATAGTTATCGAAGTAGGAAATGTACACGGCAACGGCTAACCGAGATAAATTCCTGGACGAGTCTGGGTGCAATTCACATAGTGCAATTACCATTGGGAAAGGTATCTATCTAACTACACTATCTCAGGCTATGAGTAAAATGTAAAGCAGACTTGGGTCTTTACTCTGGTTATGGCAACCGGTCTTGCAGAAGGGAAAGTCTGATTTAAGACCTAATAAACTCTACTTAGAAATTGAACTTGTGTTGCCACCCACGCTAGCGGAGAGGTTTGGTAAGCACACAGACACACAGACAGACAGACAGACACACACACATACACACACACAAAATAAATTTAGTGATTTTTTAATGCAAAAGTTTAAATCAGGGAAATTCTTTTAAATTATATATATATATATATATATATATATATATATATATATATATACTAGCCCCTCCCCACGAAAAGGAGGGTCAAGTTCTTAAGCGGACTTACATAGGTTAGAATTTAGAGTTTTCCGGTATTCCTTGCAAAAAGATAATAATCTCCCCAAATAGACTATATTGGGAATATATATTTACCAACCACCCCGCACGGCTTTGGTGTGACACATCGATTTCTTAACAGTTTAACAGGTTTGAATTCTGAGTTTTCCTTCTCCTAGACTGGTTGCCTAACCAAGGATTAAGAGGCCAGTCTGCCCTACTATTTCCCCATTGATGGAAGAGAATAGTTGGATACATGACTTTCTCAATTGTATTTGCGTTATCTGAAATACAAACGGTCTCGTTCAAGATTCCAATGGCCGAATTATCATGTTCTCTGTCAATGGAGCTGATGATACAACTTTTTGATACATTTTATCCCTTACAGAAGGATACCCTTTAAATATGCTTGTTCTGGGTGTGGCACTGATGAGTTCAAGAGCTCAGTAGAGTCAATCCTTTCAGGTCAATATTCCCTGGTCCACTCTGACCTGGTGTTTTTCTATTTGTTGGGATCGCATCTAGTAGTTGAATAGATTCCCGTGAAACTGATAGGTATTAGATAGGAATTCATGATACCATATAACCGTGTTAAAATTATATGTATAAATAATGGTTACTTGAAGTTAGAATTGTTTAAATTTAGCTTAAGTTGAAAACTCATTTTTCTATTTTAAACAGGTTGTCCCACTCCGGGTCAGAGTGGACCTAGAAGTAATGATGGTGAAGGGTTACTCCACAGAGTAGTTGCATTTTGTCATCATACCACGGCACTAAAACCGTCTTATATCAGCACATATATGATCAAAAAGGTTTCGAGCTGCCATAAGGGCAAAGGAGTTGGGACAATCATATAGGTGGTAGGGATTGGCGTGACCAAACGATTGATCAGAAGGGGTCTCTCCGACCGCCCGTCTACCCTAAATAAAGGACAAAGTAGTGTATAGCATGTCATGGACTGCTCAGCCATCAGGCTCCCGTCCTTAATCATCATTGGTCGCTACCCACGGTCAACAGGTGGCCCAATTAGGGGTGGATTTTACCCATCTCCCGTGGTGCGTCTTTGTATTCTACTGTCCTTGTCGATAGGGCGCTTATTTGTTTAGAATAATTAAAACAATATAACTGTACAAGCAAATGATTATTACTTAATAAAAATGTTGTTACTTTAAACCAGAGTTGCCCAACCTTTTGTTGCCATGTCCTGCCTAGTCACAACTAAATTCTTATATCCCTCCTTTTAAAAAGTGAACTCCGTTTGAGCTATAGAAGCTTAAAACGTCAATACCTAGGTTTATAAGAAGCCATCCATGAAAAGTAAAAATGAAATAAACGAAAAATAGAAAATAATAAAAAGAAAAAAATTGGACCCAGATCACGTTAGTCTCAATTGTCCCCTTAAAAATGAAATTGCACCCTTTTGGGGCGTTCCCTCACATTGGAAATCACTGCTTTAAACTTTATAAATATGAATAAGGAAGTCGTATTATATTAGAATACTGGAAACTACACAACTGTATGAAATCTTTTGAATTAGGTAGGAATATTTGTTACGATATATCTGTGTACAAACAAATGATTGTACAATAGTAAAAAAAAATGAAATGGGATATCAAGATAAGGTTATGATCAAGAAGGGTATCACATTTTGGCACTAAATAACTCATAATGAGATGATATGCCGTTAAACAAAGTAATCCAAACCATCAGATGTAGATATATATTTGATTTCTTTCTTTTTCTTCATGTCCCATTCTTTCTTTCTTTCTTTCTTTCTTTCTTTCTTCACATCTTTCTCATTCTTTTTGTATTTTTTCTTTCTTTCCACCGGCCTGTCTCTATTTCTATCTTGCTTGCGTTCTCTTTGTCCTTTCCTGTTCTTTCTTTATTTCCTATTGTTCATGAATTATTTTTATTCATATATTTATTATTTTTCACTATGTCCCATCCTTTCTTTTTTTCTTTCTTTCTTCTTTCTTATTGTTTATGAATCATCTCCTTTCTATCTTTCTTTTTTCTTTCAAAATTTCCCCTTTCTTATGGTTCAAAAATTATCTTTTTCTTGTTTATTTTGGCTTTTTTTCTTTCTTTCTTTTTCTTTCTTTTTTTCTTCTTTCTTATTGTTCAAAAACCATCTTTTTTCTTTCTTTCTTTTCTTTTTCTTTCTTTCTTTCAAAATTTCTCATCCTTATTGTTCAAAAATCATCTTTTTCTTGTTTTTTCTTTCTTTTTTTTTTTCTTTCTTTCTTTTTTCTTTCACCATAATTCATATTGATTTATTTATCTTTTCCCCAATTACTCTTCTTTCTTTCTTTTCTTCTTTCTCCTATCTCACAATCGCATTTATTCATTCATTCTTTCTTCCTTCTTTCTTTTCTTCTTTTGACATTCTTTTTTTTTTTTCATTCCATCTTCTTTCTGTTTTCGCATTTACCTATTTCTACTTCATTTTTGTAACCCCCCCTCCCCGCACGCACATAAAAGAACAAAATCATTTTTCATTCACACTTTTCTAACACTATTCTCCGAAAAACTGTTCCCCGAAGAAAAGTTCCAACCACTTGCGAGTTNTGCATTCGAGCAGGAATTTCCTTAATTGCAGTTTGAGAAGGTGAAGATTGCACATTCCTTTGGTGCCAAGATCAGCACATAACCATTATTTATTAAGAACGATTTTCAATTGTTACAGACCGATCGTTCTTTCATTCTTACTTTCTTTCTTTGTTTTTTTTTCTGTTTTTTTTTCTCTATTTCTGTTATTTTTCTTTTTCTGTTTTTTTTTCCTTTTTATTGATATTTTCCAATTTTTATTCATTTTATTTCTATATTTTTTTTTTCTATTCATTTTTCACTCAGCATAAAATTTCTATTTCTTTCGTATTTCTTTATATTTTATAATCTCGCTTTGATAGACCACAAATCTGCATTGTAGCAAGTGAGGGGGTGTGGAAACAGGGCGAAGGGGGAAAAGATAACAACCCCCGATAAAAATGCTGATCTCAGCCATTATACTTTAGTCGAAACATGTCATATTTGATAACATACAAAACACTTCACATTCATATGTAATACCACAGTATGGATATAATTCCTGTCATAGATTATTTACGTATAGATCAGGGACTCTATGTCAGTGAGTCTGTATCTCTGTATGCCTGTCGGTCTATCTATCTGTCTGTCGGTCTCTTCTCTCTCTTTCTCTTTTCCTCTTTCACTTTTTCCTTGGTTCCGTTTATTTTAAATAATTTTCTATACTTATATATACTAGCAAATATATGCACCCTCCGGGTGCAAGATTTTAAGTTTTAATATAATAAATATCATATTAAATTAGAAAGGCTAATGAAACTGAATAAGAATGTAGATAAAAAGATTTTGAACACAGGGGGTATGATTGAAAAATAGAACAACTTTGAAACTAACTCTTCCATCATTTTCCGTTACTCCCGTCTTTCATTGGTAAATTTTTCCTAATTAACTGTTTAGTTAAAATAGCAAGTAAAGAATAATATTAGTTATTTCTTTTAAGATTTATTGAAGAGATTTTTGCTCATATTCATTAAGATAAAACCAAACAATTAGAAATCAATAATTCTAAGCACATATTTATTAAAAATCAAATTTGTTAGATCAATATGCAAATAAGCCTTCCCATTAACACTGTAAACCGCTATTTTGTTGTATATATAAATACAATATGCATGTTAATAGCATGTAGATATGGTCAACATTATAAGTAATGGAAAACAATTTTATTAATAATTGAGTTATAGATAAAAATAAAATCACGGAGAATGTAATGTAAATAACAAAGGGAATTGTCACTTGTATAGTACTATAGTTTGGTTACAGACAAACAAACCCACAATCTCCATTATAATAAGATATATATATATATATATATATATATAATATTGGAGGTCTTTGTGATGAAATAGTTTCGAAGTAGGAAATGTACACGGCAACGGCTAACCGAGAGATAAATTCCTGGACGAGTCTGGGTGCAATTCACATAGTGCAATTACCATTGGGAAAGGTATCTATCTAACTACACTATCTCAGGCTATGAGTAAAATGTAAAGCAGACTTGGGTCTTTACTCTGGTTATGGCAACCGGTCTTGCAGAAGGGAAAGTCTGATTTAAGACCTAATAAACTCTACTTAGAAATTGAACTTGTGTTGCCACCCACGCTAGCGGAGAGGTTTGGTAAGCACACAGACACACAGACAGACAGACAGACACACACACATACACACACACAAAATAAATTTAGTGATTTTTTAATGCAAAAGTTTAAATCAGGGAAATCTTTTTAAATTATATATATATATATATATATATATAATATATATATATATATACTAGCCCCTCCCCACGAAAAGGAGGGTCAAGTTCTTAAGCGGACTTACATAGGTTAGAATTTAGAGTTTTCCGGTATTCCTTGCCAAAAAGATAATAATCTCCCCAAATAGACTATATTGGAATATATATTTACCAACCACCCCGCACGGCTTTGGTGTGACACATCGATTTCTTAACAGTTTAACAGGTTTGAATTCTGAGTTTTCCTTCTCCTAGACTGGTTGCCTAACCAAGGATTAAGAGGCCAGTCTGCCCTACTATTTCCCATTGATGGAAGAAGAATAGTTGGATACATGACTTTCTCAATTGTATTTGCGTTATCTGAAATACAAACGGTCTCGTTCAAGATTCCAATGCCGAATTATCATGTTCTCTGTCAATGGAGCTGATGATACAACTTTTTGATACATTTTATCCCTTACAGAAGGATACCCTTTAAATATGCTTGTTCTGGTGTGGCACTGATGAGTTCAAGAGCTCAGTAGAGTCAATCCTTTCAGGTCAATATTCCCTGGTCCACTCTGACCTGTGTTTTTCTATTTGTTGGATCGCATCTAGTAGTTGAATAGATTCCCGTGAAACTGATAGGTATTAGATAGGAATTCATGATACCATATAACCGTGTTAAAATTATATGTAAATAATGGTTACTTGAAGTTAGAATTGTTTAAATTTAGCTTAAGTTGAAAACTCATTTTTCTATTTTAAACAGGTTGTCCCACTCCGGGTCAGAGTGGACCTAGAAGTAATATGGTGAAGGGTTACTCCACAGAGTAGTTGCATTTTGTCATCATACCACGGCACTAAAACCGTCTTATATCAGCACATATATGATCAAAAAGGTTTCGAGCTGCCATAAGGGCAAAGGAGTTGGGACAATCATATAGGTGGTAGGGATTGGCGTGACCAAACGATTGATCAGAAGGGGTCTCTCCGACCGCCCGTCTACCCTAAATAAAGGACAAAGTAGTGTATAGCATGTCATGGACTGCTCAGCCATCAGGCTCCCGTCCTTAATCATCATGGTCGCTACCCACGGTCAACAGGTGGCCCAATTAGGGGTGGATTTTACCCATCTCCCGTGGTGCGTCTTTGTATTCTACTGTCCTTGTCGATAGGGCGCTTTATTGTTTAGAATAATTAAAACAATATAACTGTACAAGCAAATGATTATTACTTAATAAAAATGTTGTTACTTTAAACCAGAGTTGCCCAACCTTTTGTTGCCATGTCCTGCCTAGTCACAACTAAATTCTTATATCCCTCCTTTTAAAAAGTGAACTCCGTTTGAGCTATAGAAGCTTAAAACGTCAATACCTAGGTTTATAAGAAGCCATCCATGAAAAGTAAAAATGAAATAAACGAAAAATAGAAAATAATAAAAAGAAAAAAATTGGACCCAGATCACGTTAGTCTCAATTGTCCCCTTAAAAATGAAATTGCACCCTTTTGGGGTTCCCTCACATTGGAAATCACTGCTTTAAACTTTATAAATATGAATAAGGAAGTCGTATTATATTAGAATACTGGAAACTACACAACTGTATGAAATCTTTTGAATTAGGTAGGAATATTTGTTACGAATATCTGTGTACAAACAAATGATTGTACAATAGTAAAAAAAAAATGAAATGGGATATCAAGATAAGGTTATGATCAAGAAGGGTATCACATTTTGGCACTAAATAACTCATAATGAGATGATATGCCGTTAAACAAAGTAATCCAAACCATCAGATGTAGATATATATTTGATTTCTTTCTTTTTCTTCATGTCCCATTCTTTCTTTCTTTCTTTCTTTCTTTCTTTCTTCACATCTTTCTCATTCTTTTTGTATTTTTTCTTTCTTTCCACCGGCCTGTCTCTATTTCTATCTTGCTTGCGTTCTCTTTGTCCTTTCCTGTTCTTTCTTTATTTCCTATTGTTCATGAATTATTTTTATTCATATATTTATTTATTTTTCACTATGTCCCATCCTTTCTTTTTTTCTTTCTTTCTTTCTTTCTTATTGTTTATGAATCATCTCCTTTCTATCTTTCTTTTTTCTTTCAAAATTTCCCCTTTCTTATTGTTCAAAAATTATCTTTTTCTTGTTTATTTTGGCTTTTTTTCTTTCTTTCTTTTTTCTTTCTTTTTTTCTTTCTTTCTTATTGTTCAAAAACCATCTTTTTCTTTCTTTCTTTCTTTCTTTCTTTCTTTCTTTCAAAATTTCTCATCCTTATTGTTCAAAAATCATCTTTTTCTTGTTTTTTCTTTCTTTTTTTCTTTCTTTCTTTTTTTCTTTCACCATAATTCATATTGATTTATTTATCTTTTCCCCAATTACTCTTCTTTCTTTCTTTCTTTCTTTCTCCTATCTCACAATCGCATTTATTCATTCATTCTTTCTTTCCTTCTTTCTTTCTTTCTTTTGACATTCTTTTTTTTTTTCATTCCATCTTCTTTCTGTTTTCGCATTTACCCTATTTCTACTTCATTTTTGTAACCCCCCCTCCCCGCACGCACATAAAAGAACAAAATCATTTTTCATTCACACTTTTCTAACACTATTCTCCGAAAAACTGTTCCCCCGAAGAAAAGTTCCAACCACTTGCGAGTTATGATCACCCGTAATTCGTTCCTTTTCTTCTTCTTTTTATAGATGTTAAATAAAAACCCGAAAACCAAGAAAATCTGTTTCACGAGGGGGAGTGGGGATAGCAAAATAACTCTTAGATTTTCGTGCGGCGATCTCGAAATAAAAAAAGGAAATAAAAAAATAAATAAATAAAAATAACAAGAAAGAATTATTCTTTTCTGAAAACATTGTTGCTGACTTGCAAATTTGCATCTGCGATGAAGGTGGAGAGGAAGAGTAGGGTTGTTCAGTCTGCATTGGCATTGTATTTTATCTTTTTCCATATTATATTTATCTTCTTCTACTTTTTCTTTTTCTTCCCTGCATGACAGCAGAATAGATAATGAATAAAGACACGAAAACGTGACTATGACGTCATATTCAAAATGGAGACCGACAAAGCAGAATGAGAAACGCGGTGACCCGTTTCGAGGGTATGTGCTTTAACAAGGTCAGTAGACTGGAGTACAGTTAGAATACTCAAAGCATACATACGCATATAAACACAAATGCCGAAAAAAATCATAATGGGAAACCCATTTAATAAATAAAAGCTAAGATTCATCATAATGCACGGGGAAAAAAAACAAAAAATCAAAAAATAAAATAAAAATAAAGGAACAAAGTAAGAGAGAAAAGAATTACAAAATGGCCCCTTGTAGAAAAATGGCTGTGTGCTAATTTACACACATGCGCAGTTGGGAGCACGCCTGTGAAAATGTTCAAAAGATGTGAGAATGCTGTATGGATTAATAGGAGTGTATTGCCGAGAGAGAAAAGAGCAGTACTATATGAAAGACGTCAGCAAAAAGTGAATGCGTAAGTATATAACAGTTACACTGCGATTCTGACAATTCTTTAACTAGAGAAGAATAGAAGACCGCGAGTTTGATCCTCGTCCAAACCTGGGGTGTTTAGACGACAGGTTTAGCTCAGTCGTAGAACACTCGAATCAGAATCGGAAGGTTATAGGTTCAATACCAATCACCGCCAACTCAGCGAATGCTTAGTACAGTAATCGGTAATCCTGTCTCGTCGAAAGAGGTAAGGGGAAAATAATTTAGCGAATTCCTTATGAAACTAAAAGAAACGTCAAGAATTCCCGTATTATAATGTTTGTTTATTTTAGGAATTGTTTTTTCTTTAGTTTAAAAATGTAAACCTAAACACCTGGTTGTTTTGAAACATTTTGAAATATGCGTAGTACAGTAATCGGTAATCCCGTGTCTCGTCGTGTTTAACTGATTACTAAGCTAATCTCGCCGATCCATGTCGACTAATTAGTTGATGCCCTCGCTGGATGTCCCATACTTGCGACGCTGTGTCACATCCAGCCCATGGCTGACTGGGTGGGTAAGCAAGGCATCACATCATGCTTTAATGTTTAGCAAGCTAGTCCCGCAGACCCTTTACTACTAAGGAGCAACTTAGACCCTTGCTTGATGTTCAATACCTGCGAATTCGTGTCACATCTAACCAGTGTCGAACAGGTTGGGTAAAATAATGTCTCTTCGTGGTATAATGGTTAGGAAGCTTGTTTCGCAGATCCATTACTACTAAATAGCGAGTTCGATCCTCTTTGGATGGCATATGCATGCTACCTTGTATCACATCCTACCCGTTGAGGATGGGTTGGGTAAATAAGGAAGGTGTCCCATCGTAATGTAATGGTTAGCAGTCTAGTCTCACATATCTATTACTGTGATTTCCATCCTCGCTGGATGCCCTGTACTTACAAAACTGATTAGTTAGAAGGGCATCACATTGCGGTATACCACCCTGTCGGCTGAGGCGTGAGAATACACCGACTGCACCTCTGCAGAGTGACAAGACTCCCCCAATGGGGCCAGCTGTGGGCCATGGGTGGCGACCCGTTATGCTTAAGGATAGAACTCAGTCCATGATTTGCAATACACCACTTTGGCCCTTTCTTGGGCTAGACGGGCGGTTGGAGAGGTCCCCTCCAATCAATCGGCTGGTCACGACAAGCCCTAGCACCTATATGATTTTCCCAACCCTACTGTCATTATGGCAAGCTCCAACCCTTTTTATCATATGGGTGCTGAGGGTCTACATGTCCTAGGAATGACGTTAAACTCTATCTGATGGTGAGGTTCCAGTTTTAGAGGTTTGGGGAATGTGGAGCACCCCTCCATCACCATTGTTCCCTGGTCCCCTCTGACCCGGAATGGTAGTACATGTTAGGGTCCCATCTATGGGTTAAATAGAAAAATGTGTCTATAAAAAATTGATTATCCATTAAGAATGACTTTATTTCAAAACTTTATCGGCATTAAATGAGGTTAATATGCCGTAAAACAAAACAAACCAAACCATTGCAGTATAGTGGTTAGCAAGTTAGTCTCACAGATCAGATTATTCTTCAACAGGCAGTAAAATACCATTTATGGATTTGTCAAAAGACATGGTTGATTTTTTTGTTGTTGTTGTTTTGGTCTATCTGATCTCAGCAAAAATAAATTGGAGCTGGCCAAACTAGAAAAAGAACATAATTTTGTTCTCGTGATACAAAAGAACAACACAAGTATGTTTGTTAAGTAATAACCTCCCACCCCACCCCAAAAGGAAAGTACCCCCCCCAAAAAAAAACCGCAAATAAACAAAAATGCGGTTCTTTTGATGCTTATACGCGGTTATTGTTATTTAATTAGTCTATAGATTTAGAAAACTTTGCGACAATTCCTCATTTGACGCGAAAGGCATTACGCCTTGAAAATAGCAGATTGGAAACCGTGCCACAGCAGTTTCCTCAAATTCTCACTAATTACTAAAAGCTTATTTTGTTTTGGCGTTGTTTTCTTTCCTTTGGAGGAGGTGGGTGTTACAAAAAAAAAGCGGGGTGAGCCTCTCCGGGATTTTTTTTCTTAGTTCTCTCATCTTAACAGCATAGTTGTTAAATTGCCTTGTCTTTGAAACTCATATTAATGCCGACTCTGCGCCAATTCATTCTCAACGCGAGTTGTTGAGGGCTGCTTGCTAATTTTGGTGCTGATAAACTGTTTCATGGCTGAACAAATACTCTCAAAGTGATTTATTTGGATCCCCGAGGGAGGCAGAGAATTCCACTGAAGGATTAATAAGTGCCGGGGAGACTAGCAAGTAATTATCATAAATAAATAAAGGGCTTTTTTTTTTAAATGAGGGGCGCTCCGAAAGAAAGGGCTTGTATTTATTTTCATAAAAACTAAAACAGATACAGAGAGCGCATTTAAACTGTTGAATAGGGCATGTTTTCAGCAACAAGGCTAAGTCGGTAGATTGTTCGGCTGGGAACCACAAGGTTCCTGGTTTGATACCGGCCCTCACCAAAGCGTATGAGTAGAACAGGGATCTGTGCGGTAACATGAGTTAGCTGACGGTAGTTGTCGCGCTACACCTCAGATACTAAAATAATCTCCTTGGTATAGCTCTAGTAAAAGGGGATAGACTCCCTCGCTGTCTGGCTGATATTGAAATTAGGCCGCCCCGCGTATTTTACTTTTTACTTATTGCTAAATCGGTAGAGCATCCACCTCGGAACTAAAAGTTTCTGGTTTCGGTATCGACCCTCACCAACCCAGCGTATGAAGTGTGGTGAAATGGGAAGCTGATGGTAGGTGTGGTACACCACGTAAGTCAGGAACAAGCTCCCTGGTTTAGCGCTAATGAAAAGGGGATAGACTTCATTGCTCCCCAGTTGATACCGACAATAGGCAACTCCACCTAATTTACTTATAATCATAAGTATTTATATTTGGTTTGGTATGGTTTGGTTTAATTTACTTGTATAAGGGCATCTAATCTCTTTGGGTTATTTAATGCCGTAACTAGTTTCATTTATAAATGTTTGATTATAATCATAACGATTCATATTTTGTTTGATTTGGTTTGATTCGGTTAACTTGTTTAAAGGCATATTAAATATTTAGGGATCATTTAATGCCAAGATTACATTAATTTGTAAATGTTTGATAATAATAATAAGAATAAGAATAAGAATAAGAATAAGAATAAGAATATCCTTCCAGCTATTATTTTAGGTCTGAGACCTGTCAGCTGTTCCTTATAAACATTCATCTTAATTCCATAGAATATTTATAATCATTTCACAGATTATCTAACATTGCCTTAAAGGGGTTTAGAGATGGGACATTCACTATTGATGATGGTAATTTATTCCATGTATTCACCACTCTGTTACTAAAATAATTTTGTCTTGCGTTAGCTTAACATTGTTTTAGGAGTTTTAATTTATGACCCCTGGTATTGATATTTTGAGAAATGTTTAGTAGGTCAGAGTTCGTTGAATAAAAACCATGTGTGTATTTGTAAGGCTTCAATCATACCCCCTCTTATATGTCGATAAACCAGACTTGGTAAGTCAATGTTCCTAAGTCTTTCTTCATACGAAAGGTTTTTAAATCATTCACTAATTTAGTAGCTCTCCTCTGAACTCCCTCAATGTGTTTTGTGTCCTTGATGAGTCTCGGACTCCATACTACATTAGTAAACTCTAAATGAGGTCTTACCAATGCAATGAATAAATTTTTCAGCATTTCTTTATCTATGTATTCATATGACCTCCGTATTAATCCTAATATCTTGTTTGCTTTATTTACCTGTACTAGCAAATATATGCACCCTCCGGGTGCAAATATTTAAGTTTTAATATAATAAAATATTGTATTAAATTAGAAAGGCTAATGAAACTAAATAAGAATACAGATAAAAAGATTTGAAACAGAGGGAGTATAATAAAAGATTTGAAACAGAGGGAGTATAATAAAAAAATAGAACAACTGAAACTTACACTTCCATCACTCTTGTCTTTCATTGTTGTTTTTTCTAATTTAAGTATTTAGTTATAAGAGGAAGTAAAGAATAAAATGACAGTTATTTTTTCTTGTTAATGGATTTCATTTAAGATTCATTGAAGAGATTTTTGCTTATATTCATTAAAATAAGACCAAACAGTTAGAAATCAATAATACTAAGCACATATTTATTAAATTCGATTTTTTAATATTAATATGCAAATTAGCCTTTCCGTTCAAACTGTAAACCGCTATTTTGTTGTATATATAAATATAATTGCATGTTGTTTGTATGTAGATATGGTCAACAGTAATAATAATGTAAGACAATTTTATTAATAATTGAGGTTTAGATAAAAATAAAATCATGGAGAATGTGATGTCAATAACTAAGAGAATTGTGACTTGAGTAGGAATATAGTTTCGGTTACAGACAGAAAAACACACAATCTCCATTATAATAAGATTTCTGTGGTTGGAAAATTTAAATACATTAATTTATTATAATCATAACTATTTATGTTTATTTTAGCTTGGTTTCTTTTATTTGTTTAACTCTTACTTACAGCGGCTCTTCCATCAATGGAATCCTGGCACAATGCACTGGATGGTTAGTTCATTATAATTGAGCAGAAGGACACAGATTACAATAGTAATACGACTGTGTTTGAATAGAATGACTTCAGGTGGTGTATAGGTAGGGAACTTTGAAATATCCTATCATACAGGTAAAAAATGCCAAGAACATTTGGTTCAGCCGAGTGGGAAATTTGGTAGGCAAAGACTTAATGGCATATCAACTGCTTAGTTCAAAATTTGATTCATAAGAACATATTTGATTTCAATAATAATTATTAATATATTTCCTGGGTTTATTTGTTTAAGGGCATATCAATTCCTTATGGGTTATTCAATCCTGTAATTTGATTCATTTTTATTTGTTTGCTTGTAGTCATAAATGTATCTTCAATGTTTCATTTCATTTCTTTATTTGTCAATAAACTATTTTATTTGTTTAGGCCTATATTAAGTATAAGGCTGGTTTGGATCAGTCGGTAGAGCGTCCGTCAAAGAATCACAAGGTTCTTGGTTCGATACCGGCCCTTGTCAACACAGCGTATGAGTTGCCC
This sequence comes from Doryteuthis pealeii, assembly GCA_023376005.1. Taxonomy (NCBI): domain Eukaryota; kingdom Metazoa; phylum Mollusca; class Cephalopoda; order Myopsida; family Loliginidae; genus Doryteuthis; species Doryteuthis pealeii. Next base: position 17,918,048 of record CM042175.1, read on the forward strand.
AGGTTTCTGTGCAGTAAAGAAAGGAGCTGATGTAGTGCTCCGCATCAAAGGAAAAAACAACCTCTTTGGTCTAGCACTAGTGAAAAGGGTATAGACTCTCTCGTTGACTGGCTGATACCGAATTTAGGCCACCCTGACGACGTTACTTTATGTTAATATTCATATCTACATTTTCTTCTTTTTTATAATACCCATTGCATTGTTTTATAAAATACAAGCAAAAACACCCGGTCGTAATCGGGACTAAAAAGTATTTGGAAACGCCAGGGAGTAAGAAAGAAGAGTGGAGGGGGACGGGGAAATAATTTAGAAAATTCTTTATCAAATTAAAAAGAAAGTTAAGGATTCGCGTATTACAATGTTTGTTTATTTTAGGAATTGTTTTTTCATTACTTTAAAAATGTAAACCTAAACACCTGGTTGTTTTGAAACATTGTTTCATTTTTTTTTAAAATCTATTTTGATCATATAACAAAAATATTTAAAAAATTCAAAAGTGACAGTTGTCTATTATTCTTAATGACAGTTATCTCTAGGCTGCAGGTTCAATCCTGGTCAAGGGTGACAGTAACATAGGATAATTGACACAGCTTAACACGTGTACAAAGTTATAGTTAACGGAATGAGAACAGTCTATCCTCGTGGATGGAATAAAGGGTTAGGTTCGAAAATCCGTGAAGGCTTCCAATTACGACAAGAAGGTTCCCGACTTCGAAGAGGGGGTTCCCGTGTTCGGAAAGAAGGTTCCCGAGTCCGACAAGAAATATCTGAAGAAAGCCGGAGGGTACATTGGCCGAAATGTTAAGCAGATAACAATAAAGATGAAGTTTATAGTCCGAATAATCCCTACAATATATAATACAAATTATCAAGCCTCATCTAAAAAAATCAGAGAAATAAAAATCTTAAAGTTCTTTATTACTTGTTGAATTAAAATGATAAGAAATATATTCCTTTACTTTGTGATTTTTACTCTTAAAAACGTAACAATACAAATGTCTTTCTTTATTTCGTGTATTAATTCAAAACAAAAGTATTCCTTTACACCTTGAATACTTTTTTGTACTTACTTACGAATAACTGAAGAGTTCCACAAATCGGTCGATTTTTATATATTAAATTATATAATATAATCAGTAAAAATCAAAAACTATTTTTTTAAAAACTTTTCCTTGTTATAAACATATCAAAGACTTTTACCGATTTCAATGCTAAATAACATCCCTTTTCTGAGTTTTAAATTAACTTTTTCCTATGCTTTTAAGCCAAGC
>CM042175.1:17921818-17941818 GCA_023376005.1 Doryteuthis pealeii
TCCCCGAACAGACGATGTTAATTTTAACCAGTTGCAGAATATTTTTGAAAAGACTGACACGCCCCAAACAAAAGCGGTTTTTAAATCCCAGTTTGCTTAGATGAAACTCTGAGTTTTTTTTTTCGTTTGAATTTCAACTGAAATCAGAATAAGATTTAATTAAAGGTGACCTTTCAAGTCAGGGAATCACGTTCGCATTTTGACTATGATGGGGTAATTGTTTTGTTGAGGATACAATTCGGATTATAAAATTAAATCAGGAGTGGTTATAGATATACCCGCTTTATAAATAAACACATGGACATTCATCCCTATACACATGCAAATACACAGACAAACACACATGCACACACACACACACGTATATATATATATATAATATATATATATATATATATATATATATATCTTGTTAAATTTAGAATTATAATAATAATTACAAACTAGCAGGGACGATGAATATATCACGGTATAGAAAGATCCGCTATACAAATAAACTCATGGACATATATATACCTCTACACACATACACACATACACACACACAAACACACACACACAAACATTTCTACAAACGGGTTCCCACGCAAGCACACAAACATCTTACAAACGCACACACATACTCACACATACATATATATATTTATGTATTATTAAATTCATTTAATGTGATCACAAATAATATGCGAGAGTAATACCAAAAGTAAGATCTCCATAGCGCCATAGCGCAGGGAATCTGTTCATGTGTCTATGTCTATGGGTAACACTGTTGTGTTTGTTGTGCATGCAATTGTGCTCAGAATGGGCTCTGCGACGCTCAGTCATGGCTTGGCAGCTGTTTCTGCTGGAACTCCTGCTTCAAGCCCAATTGACCAACCTTATAGTCTAGAGGGCCGGGTTAGTTCAGTCGGTAGAGCGTTCGGCTAGAAACCAGAAGGTTCCTATTTCGATACCGGCCCTCGCCAACTCAGTGCATGAGTAGCACAGGGATCAGTGCGGTAAAGTAAGGAGCTGATGGTAGGTGTGGCGCTCCACCTCAGACGCTAAAATAACCTCCTTGATCTAGCGCTAGAGAAAAGGGCATAGACTCCCTCGCTGGTTGGCTGATACCGACATTAGGCCGCCCCGACGACTTTACTTTTTACTTTTTATAGTCTAAGTAAGTACCAAAGTGGAGTATTGTCTGTCATGAACTGGTCAGGCAGCAAGATTCCGTCACTGGTCACCACCCACGGTCAAAAGGCGGCCACCTCAGGAGGATTTTATCCCTCTGCAGAGGCACAGTCGGTGTATTATACAGACTCAATTCACAGAGCGGCCCAGTCTGGTGGCAGATATTAAAATAAATATATGCAGTACCATTCTGAAAATAGCTTGCCTTTTATTTTAATTAAAATAATAATCAACCACGTGAAATAAAATAAATTCAGTATCATGGCGCCAAAAGAATGTAAAAGAGAACTTGTTGATTTTATTTAATAATATGGAATCGCGTGGTGTAATGGTTATAGTCATGCGAAATGGACTCGTCGCCCCGAGTTCAAATCCTAGACGTGATAATTGCATTTCACTTAGCGCTAATACCTTTGGAAAAGGTATGAATCCTACTCTCCCTCCAGCTATGTGTACATTGTAGGGCAGACTGGGCTCTTTAACCTTGGTTAAGCAACCGGTCTAGGAGAAGGAAAACTCTGAATTCAAACCTGTTAAATTCCGCTTAAGAAATTGACATTGTGTGATATCCTGCTCGTGCGGAGGGGTTGATAAATAAATATAACAATATGTTTAGATCGACTTCCGCGCTATTAGAATATTTGCAGTTATCTTTTTCACCGTAATGTTCTGTCTTGAAGTTATCGGTATTCTATTCTTTTTAGATAAATATGAATGTGAGCATATATGTATGTCGGCGGGTGGTGTAATGATTATATCGACGTAGGTAAATACGCCAACACGAGTTCAAATCACACATTTCACATTAATACCTAATACATCCAAGTATTCTCTCTCCAGTTATAGGTAAATAGTAGGGCAGAAGGCGCTCTTTAATCTTAATCAGTCACATAACCAAGGTGAAGGAAAACTCTTAATTCATAAAGTGCTTAAAAATTGACCTTGGATCACATCTTACTTGTGCGATTGTGTTGGTGAATATGTATACGTATGCATCTCTCTCTCTCTCTCTCTCTATATATATATATATATATATATATATATATATATATATATATTTATGTTTTTTTTTAAGTTGGGCGTTATTACGAAGCATCTAAAAAATAAATAAATGAATGAATTCGATGTTATGGAGTATTGGATTCACTTATTTTTTTATTATTTGTTATCATAAATTTTCGGGTTCGTTTGATACCCTTTTTCAAATGAATGTTGTTCCTGTTGAATCGGCATTAAATGACCCACTGAAGTTGATATGCCGTAAAACAAAACAAACCAATTCTCCTTATTTAAACTACGTCAAAAGCCCCAATTAAAAAAAAAGTGCATTACTGTTGCTACCGTTTGGTCTTCGTAAACATTCAGCAACCATAAATAGATATCGATGATTGCTTTTTTCCGCATGAATTATTGGTTCGTTACGCACTAGGAATCAGAAACAATTATCAGACGCCATTTCGGTAGAGGCTACAACAAGAAGGCAAAATGTTATGGGTGATTAGCGAAAAGGTTGAATGCCAAATCCCACACCACCAACAACCATCTCCGATAGATTTGGTTTGGCTTGGTTACTTTGTTTGATAGCCTATCAACCTTTGTTGTTTATTTAGTGTTCATAGCATCCTTGTAGAAGAACAATAATGATACTATTTAACCCATAGCTGTAAGCATGATGGCGTTCATACATTTCCCAAAGGTATTTGTTTGGTCTGCGTATACCTTCAGCAATTATCAATGAATATCGATGAGATCATTTTTTTCTACATGATGTATTTTAAGCACACCTCTGCTTCGTTACGCACTAGGAATCAGAAGCAATTAGTAGCCACCATTTTGATAATTTCCATAGGTAAAATGTCATGGATCATTAGTGGGGAGGTTGTGTTCCTAATCCAATAATACCAACACCCACCTCCTGATGTTGTGTAGCGTATATATATACTTACCAATCCCTCCGCACAAACAGGATGTGACACAAGGTCAATTCAGAGTTTTTCCTTCTCCTAGACTGGTTACCTCACCATGGTTAAAGAGCCCAGTCTGCCCTGCTATTTCCAAATAGCTGGAGGGTGAATTTGATTTAAACCTTTCCCAAGGGTATTAGTGCCATGTGAATAGCAAATAGCTTCGTCCAGAAATCGAAGTCCATTTCCCACGACTATAACCATTAGACCATGCGCCTCTATAGCGTGGTGTAATGGTTAAAGTCATGGAAATTGGATTCGTAGCCCCGATTTCAAATCCTGGATGTGTTGATTGCTTTTCACTTAGGGCTAATACCCTTGGAAAAGGTATAAATCCTACTCTCCCTCCAGCTATAATTAAATAGTAAGGCAGACTGGGCTCTTTAACCTTGGTTAAAGCAATCGGTCTAGGAGAAGGAAAACTCTGAATTCAAACCTGTTGAACTTCAGAAATTGACCTTGTGTCGCATCCTGCTTGTGCGGAGGGGTTGATAAATATATATAGCATATATATACCCTTCTGACATACTCTGGCATATAAGAGAGACAGAGAGACATACACAGATATGGATTAGAGATATCGTGGTCTTACTTGGTACTCTGCTGGTTACTTGCTTCTTCTTCCATCTTGTCTGGCTGACTTCTATCTGCTGGGGGTTGATTTCTTTCTAGTTTCTTCTTACTTCTTTGGGCTGGTCATTGTCTTAATAATTTACAAACACAACAAGACGTTGTTTGTCCTTGATTAAGTTTTATTCTTACCCCATTTGATTGAGTCCACCGCGGGGATGAGATTGGACCCCGGGAGAAACGATCTCTCTCCTTCAAAAGTCAGGACAACATCTAACTCTAAACTATTCTCACGTGTCTGTCAAGGCGCGTTTTCCAGGGATCAAAAGATTATAACCGTCACCGGTAATTTTCCACGGACTTGCTGATTTCAAAGTTAACAGATCTCAATTCAAATATTCCTATCTACATGTCTGTTCCCAATTTATGACCTCTCATGAATTGTAACAATTCGTTTGGGTTTTTTGTTTAATAGGATAATAATCTTCGTATTTCATTTAATACAAAAGAAATCATTGAAGTAATTATACTATTTAAACCAAAGATTCTCAACCTTTTTTTTTTTACCTATTTGTCCCCCTTTTAATCCTATTTTACTCTAAATTTTTTAGCCATTTGTTGTTTAAAAATCCCATTGTATTTTTATAATTAAATACATTTTACTTGCCTGGGTCCCAAAATTGTTATATGTTCCCCAGGGGTCCATATGCACCCCGGTTGAGAACCACTGATTTAAACCATAGCTGGGCACCTGAACGTGTTTATACCTTTTCCAGGGGTATTAGTCCGAAACTGAACTTAATAGGCTGGAGTTCGAACTCGCTTTCTACGATGTCGCAGGCCAGCACGTTAGACACTACGCACTTTATCTACTATGTCTCTTGGAATTGCTCCTAATTTTCAAACAGATTCATCAAACCTATTAAACCTCCACAATTTCTAACAGCAGTCTAGCTTTCTTCTTTGATTTGGTGTCTTTGTTTAATAACATATTTAACTTTGTAGGTTATTTAATACCAATTCCATCCTTATAGAAGAACAGAAACTATACTATTTTACCAATAACTGGAGCCATGAAAGGATCATACCTTTCCCAAGGGTATTAGTCCGAAAGTGAACGTAATAGCTCGACTGGAGTTCGAACTCGCTTACTAAGATGTCACAGGCCAGCACGTCAGACACTACGTCAGAATTTCTTGATACATTTAAGTAGTACATTCTTGCAATATGTATTTGCTAACCGTTCCGCAAGTATAGGATATGACAAAGCGGAATTTAACAGTTTTGAATTCAGAGTTTTAGACTAGTTGCCATACCTCGGTTAAAGAGCCCAGTCTGTCCTACTATTCACCCCATAACCCAAGACATTCATACCATTTCTAAGGATCTTGTGAAATGCAACCTAACTCGTCAAAGATGTGTACTTATTTCAATTTGTTTATTTCCTACGACGATAACCATTACGCCAAACGCGCTTCCTACATTATTGCAAGTATGAAGCGAGAATTGAACTGATTATTCAGTATTAAGTTGATGCACTTAGTGAGAATCAAACTCACTATGGGTCACATAGTGAGAATAGAACTAACTATTAAAGGTCTACTAGCAATGCTGGCTGACCATTCCACTACGCAAAGCATGCACAAAAGCTATAAATATGGCACAAGGCCACAAGAATGGAGCACTCAGTCGGAAGAATATTCGTTAATTAGAAGTAATTGGTTTGCTAGACTAGCTTGTTAACCATAACATAAAAGGTTAACAAGCTCTTAATGGAGAAACTTCTTGCTGTGTTTATGTGCGTGCTGAAGAGACCGAAGATGAGTGGAGAGCCCACGTAGAGTTAGGGCAGGGAAGGACTTTGAATTTATATTCGCTTAATTAGTGGGGATTAATTAGGAGCAATATTTGCTTCTGAATTTCGCCAATTATATATATATATATATATATATATATATATATATATATATATATATATATATATAGGCAAAGCAACAAGAAAGGAAAAGAGGAAGAGAAAAAATATCGCAATTAATTGCTATTTGGTTTGAATTTAATATTTGTTGATTAGATGACGAGCAGGTGTGCAATTAAAGTTGCACACCTCGAGACATATTTCACGCTTTGACTCTTTGTCTTTATTTATTCTTCCATCTTTAATAGTATTCTCGTCTCCTTTACACACACACACATACAAACACACACACACACACATACATATGTGTATAAATACATGTATAAATATTTTTATCATTATTATTAATATTGTCATTATTTTTTTTTGTATATAGATTATTATCATCATTTATTCTTTATATATAAGTATTATTATTATCATTATTATTACGATCATTATCAACCAGTTGACAAGTTCGCTTTTGCTTTTTGATACTTACTAAGCTGGGATATGGTGATCCGTCGGTATATCGATAAATTTCAGGGGATTTTATGCTTTTTATTCTGAAGAACAGATTCTGGTTTGTGCCTATACCATTTTGTTTTATGGTAAAAATCCTTGCACAATTCTCAGTGAATTACAGTTACAACGCAATCGTGCCTAGTTTATTATTATCATTTACTCCTTTTGAGTTTTCACATCAGCATTAGCTGATGGTCTTTCACTGGAGTCTGAGTGACAGCAAGTCTCCTCTGGTCTCCAGGACTCTTCTGAGTATTCTGGCAGATTGTAGCAATGCAGTGTTTTGAATGGTTTCAATCCTTCCTCTGATTTCCAAACTTTCCAAACCCTTTGCCAATCCTTTTGGGACTGTTCCAAGTGCACCAACTATAATTGGTATCACTTTGACCTTCATATTCCATAACTTTTTCAGTTCTCTGGCAAGGTCCAGGTATTTGTCTATTTTTCCATTTTCCTTTAGCTTCACCCTGTGATCTTCTGGCACTTATTATTATTATTATTATTATTATTATTATTATTAGGCTGAGTGACAGCAAGTCTCCTCAGATCTCCAGGACTCCTCTGTATTTCAGCCGATCTCAACAATAATGTAGTCTGGATGGTCTCAATTCTTCCTCTGATTCCTAGATTATTTTCTAGACCACTGGGGACTTGCAACGATCTTCCCCTTCATGTTCAACAGTTTTCTTAGTTCTCCGGCAAGGTCCAAATATTTGTCTATCCTTTCGCTTTCCTTATTATTATTATTATTATTATTATTATTATTATTATTATTATTATTATTATGTTTTGATTTTAAACTAATACTATACAGATGGTTATATTATTATACTCATACTTTTAATCGTTTACAAATTGTTAATTTGTTGCTATTTCTGTATAGCTTAAAATTTGAAATTTTCCTGTCTTCCTAATGGTTTATTGGAAATTTCTAAATGCTTTCTGGTTTAAATTCGATTAATTCGTTTCAGGTTTGGAAATTAGAGGTAAATTCTTCACCTGATATATTAATAATGATTTACTTCTATAATTTCTACATAAATGAATTATAACAATGGAATAAATCACATCATCAAAAGGGAAAAACGTACAATTCCCAGTGAATCACCTTTCCAACCCAGTCGTGCCTTGCCTTGTATTCACTATTTACTAGTTTACAGCATTCGTTCATTGCATGGTTGATCATCTCATCCCTATCGTCACCCATCCTACATTCACTGTTCTGCAGTGTCTTTTGCTTATATATATTTTGTTCTTATGTAAATCATCATCATCATCATCATCATCATCATTATTATTATTATTATTATTATTATTATTATTATTATTATTATTATTATTCAAGTTTCTCACAGCAGCTAATGCTGGTACTCTTTCACTGGGGGCTGAGTTACACAACGTCTCCTCAGGTCACCAGGAATATTCTGACTATTCTAGCCGATCTTAATAATGGTGTTTACGGGATAGTCTCAATTCTTCCACTGATTTACAATTCTTCTGTTTTTTTTCCAAACCCTGGAAACCAGCAGCGTATCAAAAAAGAATCTGCACGGCTTCTGGCTTCCATTTACACAAACCGTCCAAGTAAGACATGCTGGGCACTACTGGAGTGACATTCTCCGGTGGACACCTTCACATAGACACACCAACGTAGGCCGACCAACAAAATCCGCTCTACCAGCTCCATGTGGATTCTGGTTACCATAGTGAGAGCCTGCCAAGTTAAGGTAGTCAAGACATGAAGTCAACGGTGTTTTTGGTAATCAATAGTTTCTCGCCTATGCGATTTTCAAACCAAGTTCCTCTCTCTCTCTCTCTCTCTCTCTCTCTCTCTCTATATATATATATATATATATATATATATATATATATATATAAAAAGTCGTCGGGGCGGTCTAAAGTCGGTATCAGCCAGTCAGCGAGAGAGTCTATCCCCTTTTCAATAGCGCTAGACCAAGGAGATTGTTTTAGCATCTGAGGCGGAGCGCCAGACCTACCATCTATATATATATATATATATATATATATATATGTGTGTGTGTGTGTGTATATATATATATATATGTGTGTGCGTGTGTGCGTGTGTGTGTGTGGAATGAATTAGGAAAATATCGCCATTATCAGTTATGATTGACTGATATCAAATGAATCAATCCAGAGAACATGCCATTCTGACTTGAATTTAGAAGCATTTACTCTAATTAATTAATAGCACTCTTTCTTTTCTCTCTCTCGTCCATGCATATACGAGTTCATTGCTGATAGATATCTGATCACGTCTGATGATTCATTGGAAGAAAACTACACAATGTTTGGCTTGTAAAACCAATCCCATTTTAACGTGACAAAAAACACCTTGTTTTACAAAAAGTTTAAAAATAACCAAACAAACAATCTAGAATCATAGCAGTACAGTTCCATTCTCCTCATAAGTAAAGTACATACCATATACGACGTTATATCAGTGGGTCTTGGAATAAACTGAATGTATCCTCTGCAGAGGTGTAAACACCAACCGACGGGGAATCCTGGGTGTTATAACCTGTTAAAAAGAATTAACAGGTTTATAAATAGTTAGAAAAATAATAAAGAACAGAAAGTAATTATATTATATAATAATTTTAAGATTAAAAAAAATAAATCCCCGGGATTTACTCGCTTGAACTGTTAAGTTAACCAATGAACGGTCGGGAAGGGAATATTTGTTTGAAGGCAGAAGAGAGATTTTTTCGCAGAAGACAACTTACTAAGATTAAGAGTAGTCAGAGAACACTTATATGTTGTGGTCTACTTTCACATTTTACTCGTTTATTAGAATAAATCATTTAATGAAATAATTATTTCATCATATAAAAAGTAAACTCGACGGGGCGGCCTAAAGTCGGTATCAGCCAGTCAGCGAGAGAGTCTATCCCCTTTTCAATAGCGCTAGACCAAGGAGATTGTTTTTAGCATCTGAGGTGGAGCGCCACACCTACCATCAGCTCCTTACTTTACCGCACAGATCCCTGTGCTACTCATACGCTGAGTTGGCGAGGACCGGTATCGAACTAGGAACCTTGTGGTTTCTAGCCGAACGCTCTATCGACTGAGCTAACCCAGCCCCATATACTGTAATCTAAATTTTATCAAGTGTAATGTTTGTTGAAATTAAACATTTTTAACTACATATTTCCATTTTTTTAGTATTTTTTCTGGATGTTCTTTTATTGCAAAATAACAATAGGTCTTGTTACCTTTTCATTTGCCATTTCTTGTTATGATGACTGCATGAAGAAAAGGTCTAATTTACAAAAATAGATTTCAAGCTAAAAAATTTTGTAACACTGTGTATGACACTATATTGTGTCGTATGTTAAGGCTTTATCCATGCCTGGTGATCTTAGGAATGTAGAGTCACCTATTCATTGCTGTGAGATCACGGCATTATTGTTTAGATTTGAATATGGATTGTATAAATGAACCGACTATTAAATATTCCCCCGTGAAAGAGATGTATTTTCTTTTAAGCCTTCGCCCAGAAGATCTTTCCTTCTGTCTTTCAAGCAAACACCTGCTCACTGTCAATTATTTGGGCGCATGTCACAACTCAGTATCGCAAATAATTCCAATTAGTTTTGTAATTTATTTTAATATTAAACGTGTTTTTAATATGGATCTTCCTGCCTAATGGGATTCTATGAGATGTGGTTGGTTGGTTGGTTGGTTGGTTGGTTTGATTGTACGGCATGTCATTTTATTCGTTCTTGACGGGAATTGAAATTTCTTTCTTTCAAAGTCAATTTTTCATAGACATTTTTAAAATCATTTTTCTATTTAGCCCATAGATATGTATACCACTCCGGGTCAGGGTGTATCTGGGAGTAATGGCAATAAAGGGGTTATCCGAACTCTCCGGTACCCCAAATTTGGAACCTCATGACTCGAGGCAGTTTACCGTTATAACCAGGACACTAAGATCCTCAGCGACCGCCTTCTCCCACATATATGAAGAAGAGGGTTGGGGGTTGCCATAAGGGCAATAGTGTCGGGAAAATCCTATAGGTGCTACCGGCCTGATGTGACCAGCCGATTGATCGGAAGGGGCCTCTCCGATCGTCTCTCTATTCTACGTAAGGGGCCAAGTGAAGTGTTGCATGCCATGGATCGCTTACCTACCAGTATTCTATAAATCATCACGTGTCGCCACCGACGGCCACCAGGTGGTCCAATTGGAGGACTTACCCCTCTGAAGAAGTGCAGTCAGTGTATTTTAAGTTCTAGCCTACAGGGCTGGCTAACCATAGGGCTGACTTTGTATACGTTTCATTAGGAAATTATTATCGTCATTTTAATTCAAGTAGAACTTCTCTGTTACAGTCCCACAAGTTAGTGACGTCTAAATTTGAGTTAATCTTATAAGTGTTTTATGTATGCGCTTTATATTGTTTGTTAATAAATTCTCGATCAGAACTGTAATAGTTATTTTACGATGAAATGTATACAATATCAACACTGTTATTTAGCCACACATGCGCTGGTACAGTTCTACTCGTTAGAAATCTCCACATTTAAGTTGAGCTTGGCTGCTAGTCCGACACGTTAGTGACGTTCACATTTAAGTTGAACTTCACTGACACAATCCTACATGTTAGAAACATTCATATTCAAGTTGAGCTTTGCTGGTATGGTCAGACACATTAGACACATTCCTATTTAAGTTGCGCTTCATTGGTACAGTATTACCCGTTAAAGTTTTTTCTACTTAAGTTGAACTTCGCTTTTACGGTCCTGCACGTTAGAAACATTCCTATTTAAGTTGAGTTTAGTTTGGTTTGGTTTGATTTCTTTTATGGCGTATCAACTTCAGTGGGTCATTAAATGCCGACACAGTTTTGAAATAAATTAATTCTTAACTCCATTTTTTTATAAACACATTTTTCTATTTACCCCATAGATGGCACCCTAACAGGTATTACCACTCCGGGTCAGTGGACCAGGGAGCAATGATGGTGAAGGGGTGCGCCACATTCCACAAACCTCCCAAACTGGAACCTCACCACCAGAGAGGGTTTAACGTTATTCCTAGGACATGACGACCCATAGCCATCGCCTTCTAGCACCCATATGATAAAAAGGTAGGGGTAACTACAAGAGCAATAGGGTCGGGACAATCATATAGGTGCTAGGGCTTTGTGTGACCAGCCAATTGTTTCGGCAGGGGCTTTTCCGACCGCCCGTCTAGCCTAAGCATCACGGGTTGCCACACACGGTGGTCCCATTGTGGGAATCTTACCCCTCTGCAGAGGTGCTGTCGGTGTATTCTAACGCCCCAGCCAACAGGGCGGATTTAAATTGAGCTTCACTGGTACAATCCTACATATTAGAGACGTTCAAATGTAAGTCGTGCTTCGCTGGTAGAGTTCTATAAGTCAGTGACAATCTACCAATGATGAGGATAGTGGTTTTAATGCTTGCTAAACTCCGACAAGCATGCTGAGTTGAATTACTCTAAGAATACCATACCTTTCTATCTCGTTGCATGAAGTAAAAAATGATCAAATCACCATGTTTATCTTCAGTTTTCAATTTGATAATTGTCCAAAAATGACTTTTGTGGACAATGTGTTGATTTTGGTGTTTCATTTGACATTAGCTTGCTCGGTAGGCAAGGGTTTTAACAAGGCTTTGTTTGCTACCAACTTACAATTTAGGGAAAATCCAAATCTAAGCTCAGCGTTGTCTGATGCAATCCCAGGAATCAGTGATGATTTATTTCCAAGCTTAGTTCTGTCCACTACAACCCGAAAACGATAGAAACTTTCTATATTTATATTTAGCTCAATCTGCAACAAGCAAACAAATCAGATCCTTATTCAAGCTTTCCGTCATCTTTTAAAGCCCTCAAGTTGATGATGTTCCATATTTAACATAACATTTATGGGCTACAAGGAAGGCGTAAATGCGTAACGGTTATTGTCACAGGATATGGAAATAGCGACATGAGTTCAAATACCGAACGAGTTTGCTTTTCAATATGCGATAATGCTCTTGAGAAAGCCATTAAACTGTCTGTTTTCATCCATAGCAATCTCTCTCTCCCTCCCTCTCCCTCTCTCTCTATCTCTATCTCTGTCTCTCTCTGTCTGTCTGTCTGTCTCTCTCTATCTCTGTCTGTCTGTATGTCTGTCTGTCTGCCTGTCTCTGTCTCTCTCTCTCTCTGTGTTGAAAGGATAAATAAATAAAGGAAAGAAAATGTTGAAAGGTTAAAAATGGTTTAATGAAATGCCAACACGTGTTTCGGCCGAGACAATGTCCATGTGCACATTGTATTCTATTTGTTACTATTTTAAACATGAAATAAAATAATGATATTAATGGAAAAATCTAAAATATCTAAGTATAAAAAGAAAACGGCCTTCTTCAGGGAAAAATGCTATATATATATATATATATATATATATATATAATATATATATATATATACCGAATAATTCTTTGCGAAATTCACTTGTCATTATTATCTTCTATAATTATCAAATTTTATGCGATATGCGCATTGTAATTGCCTTCAAGCAAAAATATAAATATTAATATATATATATATATATATATATATATATATATATATATATGTACCAACCCATCTACACGAATAGGATGCGACACAAAGTCAATTTTTTAAGTGAAGTATAAAAGTCGTCGGGGCGGCCTAAAGTCGGCATCAGCCAATCAGCGAGAGAGACTATCCCCTTTTCACTTGCGCTAGACTAAGTAGATTATTTTAACGTCTGAGGTGGAGCGCCACATCAACCATCAGCTCCTTACTTTACCGCACAGATCCATGTGCTACTCATACACCTAGTTGGCGAGGACCGGTATCGAACTAGAAACCTTCTGGTTTCTAGCCGAACGCTCTACCGACTGAACTAACCCAGCCCCTTAAGTGAAGTATAATAGACTTTAATTCGAAGTTTTATTTCATCTATACCGATTGCCCTATCAGGATTAAATAAGCCAGTCTGTCCTACTATTTTTCCACAGCTGAAAGGAGAATAGTTGATTATATACCTTTCCCAGGGACATTAGCGCTATGTGAAATTCAAAGAGCCTTGTCCAGGATTTGAAATCTGGTCTGCGAGTCCATTTTCATAACGTTAAATATTACATCACGCACTATTTACCTAATATTAGGTAAATAAAGAAACACATTTATGTCAATCCTTATTATCTGGTGTTGCTCTTCTGTCAAATTCTTATTTATGTGAGTGTCGTCACCTCAGTTAATTAAGTCCACGAGATGACAAGTCTTCCGCTTCTTGTCAATCAAAACTAGATCTGGTCTCCTGGCCTGGATTAGGCGTTATTATTATTATTATTATTATTATTATTATATGGATATCTCACATATGATAATTTAATAATTACTTTTAATATTTTTACTTAAGGGCTATTGCAAATAGTTCAATAAGTATAAAGTATAATAACATTGATTTAACTCTCTCTCGTTAGTTTTTTCTTTCTTCTCTTCTTTTAATCTTTTCATTGTGTTTGATTGAAACGATTTGTATTATCGCTTCCGTACGGTCACTACCTCTCTCTATGTTTCCCCTACTCTATTTCTTTCTTTCTTTTTTGTTTTATTTTTTCTGTGTATCATGTCCTTTTTCTTCCCCTTCTTTCTTTGTAATAAAAATAGAATGATCCATTAATTAACTGAGGTGACGTATTAGAGTGAAAATGAAAGAAAACGAAAAGATCGACAAATACCTGGACCTTGCCAGAGAACTGAGAAAAGGCTAGAACGTGAGGGTGAAGGTCGTGCCGATTGTGATTGGGGCCCTTGAAACAATCACCAAGGGGATGGAAAGGAGTTTGGATGAATTAAAAATCGGAGGAAGAATCGAGACCATTCAGACTACAGCATTATTGAGATCGGCTGGAATACTCAGAAGAGTCCTGGAGACCTGAGGAGACTTGCTGTCACTCAGCCTCCAGTGAACCACCGGCTTCTGCAGGTGTGAAAAACTCGAATGTTATCATCCTGCAACACCCTCTGGTTAAAAATGAGACCGTTCAAATTGTTCAATGCAAATTTGTAAATGCAGATTGTGTGGTGTCGCTTTAATCTGAGTTTTCTTATTTGTTTCATTTTATTTGACCTAATTTTAAAAATGGAAAATTCCAGATGGTCCTGCATCGCTGAAATGTCCAGCGTAAAATTAAAACGAATTGAAAAAACAAAGAAGTTGTTTTATTTGTAATATTGAAATTATGAATTACGGAAGATATTTTGGTAATTTTGATCTTATGTCATCCCAGCCTCCTGCCTTAATTAACGCTATGCTTTGGCGTGATTTTGTCACTTTTTTGTCGGCAAATTAATGTAGATATTTTAAAGGCCTCCCCCAGAATTTTATCAGCAAATTTACGTAAATATTTTAAAACATCCCTTTTAAGAAAGAGTGAGAGAGAGTTAAATCAAGATTATTATAATTTTATATATTGAACTATGAGGAGTGAAGGTATTGAATAAATGTGATGAAATGTGGTTGAGAATAGTGGAAATGTGGTTATAACAACACAAACAGCTAAATCCAATTGATATTTCGCCTCATTATTGTCTGAAGCTTTCTCAAAACTTTATTGACTTAAGTGCTTGTAAATTCTGCTTATATAATGAAAAGGTAAATGGGTGAAGGTGGGAGAAAAAGTCTGGTGGGGTTGGTTAGTGGGGAATGGTACTTTTATTTTTATGGGTTCAGTCGCTGAATTAAATATATCAAGCGTTGTAATAATCCAATTATGATACTGTGGCATATCCACAGGTCCAGCTAGTAATAATGATCTTTTCTGAGCATATAAACTGCTTAATGTAAAATGAATATTCACATTAAGAGATACATTTCTTGTATATCGTAGGCACTTCGTTTAATTCAAGTTGATCTGGGTTTTTTTTTTCTTTCTAGAAAAGAAAAATCCATTTTCTTCGAAAACAATTCTGTTTTCTTTCTCTTGTATTTGTAATGTGTAGGGTAACCCTTCGCCCCGTTTGCTGCCGGCCAGTCGCTGATGCTGGTTGGACAAGAAATATTAGCCCTGTCGAGGTTACTTTGAGGGTACAACCCTGGCATGAATTTCTGATTAGAAATCCGGAAGTGAGTTTGAATTACAAGAGGAGAATAAAAAAAGGGAGAAAGAAAAGAAAAAAAATACGGGGAAATGGGAAATGGAGTATAAGTAGGAGTTGAAGATCAGCAACTGTAGAAGTTAGAATAACAGGTCTTTAAAGAAAAAGGAAAAAAATTGAAATGAAATAAAGAAGAAGAAGAAGAAGAAGAAGAAGAAGAAGAAGAATGAAAGAAGAAGAAGAAGAAGAATGAAAGTAGAAGAAGAAGAAGAAGAATGAAAGTAGAAGAAGAAGAAGAAGAATGAAAGTAGAAGAAGAAGAAGAATGAAGTAGAAGAAGAAGAAGAAGAAAGAGAAGAAGAAGAAGAAGAAGAAGAAGAAGAAGAAGAATGAAGAAGAAGAAGAAGAAGAAGAAGAAGAAGAATGAAAGTAAAAAGAAGAAGAAGAAGAAAGAAGAATGAAAGTAAAAGAAGAAGAAGAAGAAGAAGAAGAAGAAGAAGAATGAAAGTAAAGAAGAAGAAGAAGAAGAAGAAGAAGAAGAAGAAGAAGAAGAAAGAAGAAGAAGAAGAAGAAGAAGAATGAAAGTAAGAAGAAGAAGAAGAAGAAAGAAGAAGAAGAAGAATGAAGAAAAAGAAGAAGAAGAATGAAAGTAAAAGAAGAAGAAGAAGAAGAAGAAGAAGAAGAAGAAGAAGAAATATTTGAGAAAATGAAGAATGATTTATATGAATGATAAAAAGAAGCACAAAACGTTAGAAAGATAGATAGAAAGAAGAAAGTTATAAAAAATGACTAACAATGAAGAAGAAGAACAAGAAGAAGAAGAAGAAGAAGAACAAGAAGAAGAAGAACAAGAACAAGAACAAGAAATGTAGGAGAAAATGAAAAATGAATAATATGAATAATAAAATGAAGCACAGAAGATAAGAAAAAAAGAAAGAAAGAAAGAAAGGTTAAGAAAAATGAAGGATAACAATGAAGAAGAAGAAGAAGAAGAAGAAGAAGAAGAAGAAGAAGAAGAAGAAGAAGAAGAAGAAGAAGAAGAAGAAGAAATGTATGAGTAAATGAAGAAAGAAAGTAAGAAAGAAAGAAAGCAAGAAGGAAATTATGGAAAAATGAACGGTAACGATTATGAAAAATGAAATATATAGATAATAGAAAAAAAAACTCAGAAAGAAAGAAAGAAAGAAAGACAGAAGGAAAGAAGGAAGGAAAGAAAGAAAGGGGAAGGTATAGAAAAAGAAGAAGAAGAAGAAGAAGAAGAAGAAGAAGAAGAAAGAAGAAGAAGAAGAAGAAGAAGAAGAAGAATGAAAGACGGAAATAAGTGGAGAGATGAAAGATACTTTTGTAGACTGAGACTATTATTTAAAAACGTATTAATATTATTCAGAGATCACTATCTAATGCCCGGACATGTCATGATACCCAGAAAATATTGGAGACAGGAAGTCTGGGGCCCCCTGAAACAGTGGAAGATAAATGCGTGCATATATGTGTGTTTGCGCATGCGTGGGGTGTAGCGAAGGGTAGGAGGTTCAAGTGGGAGGCACTTGTTCCTGTATAAGACAAGAAGAAGGGTATGTAAAGTTTGTGGTTTCTGAAATGCAAGGTGGTAGTGGTTTAACAAGAGCGGCGTGTATGGATTCCGTGTCGCCTGTGTCCGATATCCGTTCAACCGCTGACGACCTTCGCTGTTTGACACCAGATGGCACTGATTACCTCCCCTTTTTTGTTCATTATGTTCATTGTTTGTGTTTTTCTTGTTTCGTCGGTGCAAATTGTGACAGCAATAGAATAGTATAATCTCTCTCTATGCGAAAAGTATTAGTGATAGTCATTTGTGAAAAAAAAGCCCTTCAAAAACGCCGGTACATATGAATAATGTATAAGACCGACCGCTTTCCATTTATTTTGTAAGTGCATGCCATCATTCCAGAAACAGGGTTACATTTCCGGGTAGGTCAGTGCATTTACTGTTTTATTTAACGTTTATCAAACTTAAAATAGCATGGCACAAGGCCAGCTAAAGAGAGCCTAGAAAATCAACATTCATTATCTTGTTTTTACCTGCATTCGGACACGGGTTACATTTCCGGGTATGTCAGTGCATTTACTCTTTTATTTAACGTTTATCAAACTTAAAATAACATGGCACAAGGCCAGCTAAAGAGAGCCTAGAAAATCAACATTTATAATCTTGTTTTACCTGCATTCGGACACGGGTTACATTGCCGGGTAGGTCAGTGCATTTACTGTTTTATTTAATGTTTATCAAACTTAGCATAGCGTGGCACAAGGTCAGCTAAAGAGGCGCCTAATGAGTCAGATATACCTACTAATAGTTTCGCTTAGTAGCACATCAGGGCAATAATCTGATACCGACTTTAGGTCACTCTAAATTTCATTACTTTTTTTACTTATGGGCAATTAATTCCAAGTCAAATCATGCAGAAAAAAAATTGTCACCCACCCACTTCAATTTTTCTGAAATGTTGTACAGGTGAAGTTAGACAATCCCCCAAATTTGAGTTTACAATGTCGATTTTGGCCTTGATGATTTGACATGGAATTAAGCTTATATATATATATATATATATATATATAGGAGACTTGATAAGTCGAAACACGTGTCTGTGGATGACCCTATATATGCTCCCCATCCCCTAGGGTTGAGCACTCTGGGGGGATCTTGCTGACGGCCGCCAACTCAAGCGTAAACGCAACGCTCTTCTAAGGAATGGAGCACTTTGTGACGGCCTTTACACGCAAAGCGATGTGTGTATTAAAACAGTTAAAATCCCCTTCCCATTCTGTAAGTGAAGACAGCCTAATGGTTACGGTGCCGGACTGACACCCAACCGATCGGATTTCAATTCCGGCTGTAGGTAGCTTACAAAATGTCTAGCCACACTGAGGAGACTTGATAAGTCGAAACACGTGTCTGTGGATGACCCTATATATATATATATATATATATATATATATATTATATATATACCAATTCCTCCGCACGAGCAGGATGCGACACAATGTCAATTTCTTAAGCGGAGTTTAACAGGTTTGAATTCAGAGTTTTCCTTCTCCTAGACCGGTTGCCTAACCAAGGTTAAAGAGCTCAGACTGCCCTACTATTTACCCATAGCTGGAAGGAGAGTAGGATTCATACCTTTCCAAAGGGTATTAACGCTAAGTGAAATGCAATTACCACGTTCAGGATTTGAACTCGGGGTCGACGAGTCCATTTCCCATGACTTTAACCATTACACCACGCGCTTCCTTAAATATATATATAAGTATATATATAAATATATATATATAAGTAAAAAAGTAAAGTTTTCGGGTGCCCTAGTCGGTATCAACCAGACAGTGAGGGTGTTATTCCCTTTTCACTAGCGCTAAACTAAGGAGAGTGTTTTTGCGTCTGAGGTGGAGCGACACACCTACCATCAGCCCCTTTTTTTACCGCACATATCCCTATGCTACTCATCCGCTGATTTGGCGTGGCCAGCATCGAACCAATTAACCTTGTGGTTCTTAGACGCTCTATCGACTGAGCTAGAGAGAGAGAGAGAGAGAGAGAGAGAGAAGAGAGAGAGAGAGAGAGAGAGAGAGAGAGAGAGAGAACTTGTAGTGCAGGCTTGGCTTTCTAAATTCGGCTGTGCAACCGGACTAAAGGAAGGAAAAATTCTGCATTTAAAACCTGAAGAGTGTTATTTCTGGGAATCTTTTAGATAATTAGTATTATTTCTATTATTCGGACTATTGTCCTCATCTTCATTGATATCTGTGATGTGCCCTCCAGTCTTTTTCAGGTATTTTTTTTTTGTCGGACTCGGGAACCCCTCGGACTCGGGAACCTTCTTGTCACAATCGGAAACCTTCTTGTAATTGGGAGCCATCACGGAACTTTGACCCTAACCCTTTATTCAGTTCAGAGGCTATCCCATTCTCATTTCGCTAACTATAGCTGGGGTACATGTGTTAAACTGTGTTAATTATTATTCTATGTCACTGTTGCCCCTGACCAGGATTGAACTTGCAGTCTAGATATAACTGTCACCAAGAACTGCCTGGGTCAGGGTCAGAAGTAACATAGAATAATGATTAACACAACTTAACTTCTGTACCCCATCTATGGTTAGCGGATTGAGAACAGGATACCCCCATGAACTTAACAAAGATTTAGGCTCTAAGTTCTGTGATGGCTCGGGATTACGACAAGAAGGTTCCCGATTACGACAAGGTTCCTGAGTCCGAGAAGGTTCCCGAATCCGACAAGAAATACCTGAAAAAAGCCGGGGGACACATCGATCGAATCGTTGTACAAAGAACAATGAAGATAAGGATAATAGTTCGAATAATACAAATAATATTGAAGAGTCTTGTTCGGGATAATCTATGGCACATCAGTTCAGTATTCATCTGTTATTATCTCATAGCCAAAAAAATGTGTCTGGATCTCTATAAGCTTTTAAAACAAAAAAAATAACCTATCTAGGTAATCCAAGGGTTTACATTTTTAACAGAACTGTTAGACTCTTATACATACCGATCGACGTGAGACTCTATCACACACACACACACACACACACACATATATATATATATATATATATATATATATATATAGTCATCCACAGACACCGTGTTTCTCGTCAATCTGGCTAGACTTACCAATTACTTCTAGAAGGGACTTTTCATCAGCCCGGTTCCTTAACCCCTCGGCCGTCTTAAGCTGCAAGGAAGAAGCGGCGTTTTAACTGATAAAT
>CM042175.1:17944318-17961818 GCA_023376005.1 Doryteuthis pealeii
TCTTTGCAGTTTGTATATGTGTATGCAACTGCGTGCGTGAGAGGGCGCACGTTTGCATGTATGCGTGTGTTTGTATGCGTGTGTTTGTATGTGTGCGTGTGTCTGTGTGTGTGTGTGTCTGTGTGTGTGTGTGTGTGTGAGTGTGTGTGTGTGTGAGTTAGTGCATGTGTGCGCACGTGTGCGTGAATATTTGAGATGATCTGTGTATTGTCCGAACGTGCACACGTCTTTGCACTTGTGTATGCGTGTGTATGTGTACACGCGAAGGTGCTCGTGTGTGCACCCGGGTGCACACGTCTGTGTGTTAGCAGGTGTGTGTGTATGTGTGCGCGTAAGTGTGTTTGTGTGTGTACACGTGCGCGCGCGTGTGTATGTGTGTGTACACACCATGTGTATGTGTATGTGTGTGTGTGTGAATTTCTAAATTGTTCTATGCCTAAACATGCACCCAACTTTGCACTTGCGTATGTATGTGTGGTCTGTGTGTGCCCATGTGTAAACGCGGGTGAGTATATGTGCCTGTGTGTGTGCGCACGATTATGTGTGTGTGTGTGTGTGTGTGTTGTGTGTGTTTGTGTGTGTGTGTGTCTGTGTGTGTTTGTGTTTGTATTTTTGTTTGAATATCTAAATTGATCCGTGTCCAAGCGTGCACCCGAATTTGCACTTTGTGCACATGCGCGTGGTGACGTAACAAGCACAATATCGTGACGGAAGTTCTTCTTGCTGACGGCGTGTCTTTGTCTGCTCTGAAAAGGGAAAATAAAGGCCAAAAGAGTGTGGATAAAAATGAGCTTTTCCTTTCTTTTTTTCTTCTTTTCCTTGTCTTTTTTTCTTCTTTCTTTTCTTGTTTTTTGTTTTATTTTGGTTTTTAAATGCAGGAATGTTGATAAAAAAGAAAAGAAAAATTAAAAAAAAAAAAAAAGAAAAGAAAAAGAACGAATCCGTTGAAGTGTAAAAAAATTATTTCTTAAAAAAAGATGAAACTTAATATTTGGAAAACAATGGCGATTTCACTAGTTTAGAATATTGCATCATAGCTGAGTCGGTAAAATGATTATTATTGTTCTTTAATTATTTCTAAGTCTTCCGTCTTTGATTTAAATTATTTCTTCTTTTTTCCTGTTAGAGAGGCGTAAACGAAATAGTATGAGAATGACGAAGACAATAAGAGATAAAAATTATGTCATATAAAGAAACATAAAAATAAAATAAAAATAAAAAGCAACCCATAAAACAATAGACAATGACAGGAAAATTATGATAAAAAATTTCATGACAACTCAGATAGTATTTGTTTGATATTAAAAAAAACAAATAAGCAAACAACAAAACAAATAAAATGAGGCCAGGGAGTAGAGATAATTGTTTCTTTTTTATTAATTCATTAATTTATTTTATTTTATTCATTTATTTTTATAAATATTATTTTTAAATTGATCTATAGAAAACGAAACAAAAGATACCGTTTTGCAACAAAAAAGAGATTAGACTAATTTAAATTGAATCATTGAATAATCTAATATTAGGAAATTATGAAAAAATTTTAAGCTACCAGAAAGGAATTCTTTTATTTCTTATTTCTAAGAATCTGTAATTTGAGATGAAGAAAGAATTCTAAAATATTGAACATATTCATCAGCTCTGTGCAGACACTGGATGCTGTTTAGAAGACTTGAATGAATTCAACGGTAACTGACACTTTCTCTCATATGCAATTTTCAAACCAACATAGCTTAGACACTGTCATCTCACTCTTTTTTTTCTTTCCCTCTTTTCATATTTTCATTATGTTCGATTGAACCAGATTAAACAGATTTTTATTTCTTCTTCTCTTTTTTTCTTCTTATAATATTTTTGGAATGGTCCGTTATTTAGCTGAGGTGACGGAACTCATAAGAAATAAAAATTGGGCGGATAGGCAACCCCTGATAATCAGTATTTGCATTTTTGCATTTCATCTTGGACAATTTGGACGGTCAAATATATAACCTGAGCAAGATGATAACGGTCGGAAGATTAAGGAACAAGTGTATTAATATATAGATGTTTGTTGGTATTTTGAATGGATATAAAAATACTAATGCATGTATTATGGATGTTTTTATTGGTGGAAAATGTCGATAAAAGAAGTTTTTAATCTTTTTGGTTCTTATATTAAAAATTAAATATTAAATTTTTTTTAATTCGAAAATCAAAATGTAAAGATGTTGATTTTTGCGACTTTAACAAGGAAAATATTCTATCAACGAAATTAACGAAATCTATTTTGAATAATTCAAACTAGACCGACCGAACGAACGAGAATTTTCTTGCTAAAAATTGTTGACCAAAGCATTACAATTATTTTCTACGGCGACGAGTATACAGACCGAAAGATAGCCAAAAGAATGAAATAACAAGCCAAAATGTCAGTAAAAAGGAAGCCATGGGTAGCAGCGTGGTGGATGTGAGAAACGGCAGATGATCCCATACTGGGACAATGGCGGGGCTCATATGATGCTGGGCGGAGGAACCTTAAACGGGTCAACGGCCAGGATCAAACAGTTCTGTTAGGAAACTACTGCTCCTCATCTCTAAGACTGGCGCCTATTGATGAGTCAACAGCCACCGATAGATATCCATGATCATGGATATCCGCGCTGAAAACGCGACATGATGATGATGATGATGATGATTAAAGATTCGAAAATAAAAACGATGTTGGCAGCTCCCTTATGTGTTGATGTTGAGACCTCGCCAGTCGGAGGTTACCGTGACACCAGCCCTGCCCGTTAAGCTGCCTACTGTCATGTTAAGCCTAGCTATCGCATCCGCTGCCCGACTTTCTAACCCATCTTTTTTCTTTTCTTTCAGAACTCCAGCCGATCCAAGCCTCCGACATTTCGACTCGGACCCTTGACGACCAAGCCACAGAAGATATCGACGACCGATATGTCATTGCTTGCTAGGAAAACTATCCGACTAGCATCACCATCCTTCCCCGGTACCCTGACGACTGCAGAAAACATCGACGACCCGATTTGTCATTGCTTATTGATAAAACTTTCCTTTGTTAAAACTTGCTGTTTGTACTTCTTTTAATAAAACTGTCCTTTTTAAAAAAAATTAAAAAACAAAACAAGAATCTGATGCTCAGACAAAAAAATTGTATTCACTACTTATTATGATAAAGATTACCAGTCTATCACCGAAACTATGTCACCTCTGACGTCAGAATCCCTTATATATTCACGGTATATTCTCAGTTATTTATATCCTCAATCATTATTCAATTTTAATTGGCACTATATTAAGAATAGCTCAGTTTAGTCTAGCTGTGTTAGATGTGCAACAAAACAATGTTATTATTACACGTAAATTCCTGCAATGAGTCTTATATATTCTTAATAAATAAAGGTTTAAATAGTATATAGTGTGGTAATTTGAATACTGGACTTAAAAAAAAAAAACGGGTCTAATAAATAATTACTATTAAATTATCCAAAGTTTCTTTTCAGCATTCCAGCCTCTTGTAAATTCCTGGTTGAGTATTGATTGATTTAACCGTGATTTCCTTTTCACTGCCCAACTTATAAGATAAAGATACCATAAATTTATCCGCCCATAGGTGTCGCTAACAGCACTGGAAAAAATACAATAATAGATTTTTGAACGTGCCATTCTTAAGTATTTTCTATGTTGTATCGATTTAATCTTCCCTGAAGAAGTTGCTGTTTTGTTTTTTGTCATACAATTGTCAGTAAATACTCTGAGTATCAGCTTTTAGAAATATACGAGGAAGATATGAAAAAATATACACACTTTTGTTGTATTGAAGCCAAGATCATTGTGGATGATGTGATAGGCAGAACCATGACTAATCTACAGAGAACCAGCTACCTCATCGATGATAACTAGCCGGTACCCCAATATAATCTCTTAAGCTATATATATATATATATATATATATATATATATATATATATATATATATTACAAACACACACACCTGATATATCAAATGAACATCTGATGAACTTTATCAAGACAACCCAAATAAAAAAGTAATTAAAAAGTTATAAAACTCAGATAATGAATTTATTAGCAAACCACCCAAAAAACAAAAACACCTGTTTAAAAGACTAATGTTAAAAATGAAATTTCTTTCCACTCCCACAAAAACAGGAAGAGGGAGTGAAATACTCATGTGTATATACTCATGTGTATATATATGCAATACGCGTGTTGCATATGTAAAACAAAAAGAATTAAAACATTTTTTCTGAGAACAAAATACATTTTGCGGACCTTCTTTTCTTTTTTTATAAAATATTGAATTTTCTCCCGTTGGAACCAGAACAACATATATATATATATATATATATATATATATATATATATATATATAGAGAGAGAGAGAGAGAGAGAGAGAGAGAGAAAGAGAGAGAGGGAGAGAGAGAATTGCAATTAGATAGTTACTGATACTTTGTCTCCTGAAAAAGAAAGATAGTATATAAAATGGTTATATGTACATAGTACAGATGATATGCCTAATTTACAGACTAGTTTTAACAATCTGGGTTTAATAAATAATGTATTGGTGTAAATGATTTCTGATATTATTGTCGTATTTTCAACTGTATTAAAAAAAGCATCTATAATTTTCTATTGAAATCAAAATAAAATTTTAAAAACTGTAATCATTCTATATGCGTTCTTTTTCAGTTTAATTATTTTTCTCATCTATATATATGAAAAAGAATATCGAGGTACTTTTAATTTTGTTTTGTATTGATTTCGATGACAGATTATCAATTGAAATAAAATTAAAATTACATAGGATTGCATTGAAGAATGCAGTCAACCTGGAACATTTCTGACATACCTCGTACATAGTATAAGGTGTAGATATTATTCATACTGGTTTTAAGAAACCCAGATTTTATAAATTATTACTTGGTCTTATTGATTTCTATTTATTCTCAAATGTATTAAAAGCTACCCTAAGTATAATTTTATATGGAAATCAATTAAAGTAAAACATGCAATCTTTCCATGCAACAGAATTCAATCATCTTTTACTATGTTATTCTACGCATCGAAATTTATCAGAAAATCATATAATATTGGCACTTTAATTTTTCACGAAATTGGTCATTTTCAGGCACTCTCGGGGGTGTCTTCTTCACTACAGATTTCACTTCTCCATCACTGGAATAATGTTTGCCTCTCAAACCTTCTTTCATGGAGCAGTAGAGATGATAGTCTGAGACAAACATGCTCTAATTCAAAAGGGGAACATTGCTATTGAGAGAAACGGTGACTTATGTGGAGAAGTAGGGATGTAATCCACAGAGGACCAGCTTCATTCTGATGTATGATACATGTTCCTGTGTTGGTAATTATACATGTCCTAAATAAAATGCCATTACTTTTTGACTCACCATCGAATTTTATTATTTTCAATTATATGTAAATTTTAAAACATTCTATGAAATAAGCTTAATTTGTTAATGGTTTTTGAGACCATATGAAGGTATTCTGTTACTCAAAAAGTTGATATAGTAGAGTACCAGGCCTCAAATCTCAGCTAAATCTCCGAATTGAACACTTTTTTCTGTATCAATGAATTCTACGCATCAGAATCTATAAGAAAATACACTAAAATTGACAACTTAAATTTTTACGAAAATAGGTAGACATATAATGTTTGAAAAAGGGCATTTCAGGGGTTTCTTTGAAGTTCCATATCTCCGTCAATTCTCAACAGAATTCAATCATCTTTTACTAATACGTTTGAAAATAACACAATAATGTTAGAAATTCATTACACCTCGTAATTATTTATTAAACCTTGATTTTTCAAACCATAATTCAAATTAATCATACCATCTGTACTAAAAAAAATAAATATTTTTCTGAACAAAAGTAGGAAAGAAAAAATCACATGGTATTAAATAATCTTTTCATAGAAAATGTAAATAATAAATATATACATGAGTGTTCGTAATATAAAGTGAACACAGGTGATGTTGATTGTATATTGTACATATGTATAGTTATTCGAAAGTAATACATATTTAATCACATGGAAACTGCAAAACATATACTAGCGCCATTTCGTTCCATATGGGTTCAGCCTGAAACTAAGGCTAGATGAACAACCCAAAATCAGTGGTACGAGGGGAAATAGAAAAGTCGGGTTTGGCTGATCATATACACAACGCATAGGGGAACCTGGCCTGATGAGATAAAGTTAGGATAGTAGATAGGAAAGAAGAGTTAGCACAAAAAAACAAACAAAAAAAAAACAACAAAAAAACACCATATTTATATTAATATTTACCTGAACAAAAGTAAGAAACAAAAAAATCATCAGCTATTAAGATATTTTTCTGGTGATTGTATATTGTATATATGAGGGTATTTGCCTCTCATCCCACTTATGAAGGCGTGACACAAGGACATTTTTATGTGGGCTCATCCACAAGCTGAAGCACATGGGTGGTAGGCACAAAAAATGCGTCGATCTTGTCGGCATTCCTCCTCAAGGGGTGCGCTGGGCAATAAACTCAGCCCTGCCCCTTTAAATCGAAGGGGCAGGTATTGCCTGGGGGTATAGCCCCCTGGGATCGACGCTATTAATTTACTTTACCGTTCCGGTGTGCTTCCGTCACTGGACCCCCGGTCGAGGCCGGGTGAAAGGTAAGTTATATTGTATATATGAGTGATGATTCGAAAGTAATACAAATTGAATCACCTGGAAACTGCAGCACATACATGGAGTACCCCTAGTGCCGTTGGGCAGATTTTAATACATCTGCAAAACTAGGGACCATATGACATTTAGGCACCCCTTTTGCGATCTCGATTCGTGGGAACACTTTTTCCATTTACACCGTCAAAATCCGGTTTTTCTTAGGGTTAGGGTTAGGGTTAGGGTTTAGGGTTAGGGTTAGGGTTAGGATTATTTTATAATTTAAAAACTCTAAAAATCGTCTGTTAACAATTAACCGGATTTTGACGGTGTAAATGGAAAAAATGTCCTCAAGAATCGAGATCGCAAAAGGGGTGCCTAAAGGTCATATGGTCCGAAACTAGCTTGCGAACCATTACATCATAATACGACATCATAGGTATTTACCCAACCCGTTCGACACAAGTACAATGGGATACAAAGTCAAAAGTATGCGGCATCTAGCGAGAATCGAACTGGAAAATCAGTAGTATTAGATCTGTGAGACTAGCTCGCAAACCATTACATCATAATGAGATACCTTAGGTATTTACCCAACCCGTCCAACACGGCTACGATGTAACACAAGTATGGGACATCCTGCGAGGATTAAACTCTGTTTTCAGTAATCTTGGATCAGCTAGACTAGCGTGATAACCGTTACACAAAGATGGGAAACCAAAGAGTTTACATATATTGAAAAAGGTCTGGAAAGAAAATTCATTTATTGGTTGAATGACCTTCATATTTGTATGGAATTTATGTTATAACAGTAGGACCTTTGAATATACCACATTATGATAATTTAATTATTACAACGTTTGATATGTTTACTTAATAGTTATTGCTAAATAGTTCAATGCGTAAAAAGTTTAGAAGTCTTGACTCCATCTCACTCTTTTTTTTCTTTCCTTCTTTTCACGCTTTCATTATGCTCGATTGAAATAGATTAGCCTTACCGCTTCCACGCACTTGCCCCCTCTCTCTATCTATACCTTTCTCTCTATCTTTCCCATACTTTCTCTTGTTCTTTCTTTTTTCTTATTACATTTTTCTGTGTAGCGTGTCCTTTTTCTTACGTTTCTTTGTTTTTGATAAAATAGAATAGTTCATTATTTAGCTGAAGTGACGAAACTCATGAGAAATAATAATTTGGTGATTAAGCGACACCAGATAATGAGAATTTACATATTTGCATTGCAGCTTGGACGATTTGGATGGTCTGATGTTTAACCAGGGGGTGTTGCAGGATGATGGTTGGAAGAAGAGTATTAATATATATATATTTACCAACCCCTCCACACGAGCAGGATGTGACACAAGGTCAATTTCTTAAGCGGAGTTTAACAGGTTTGAATTCAGAGTTTTCCTTCTCCTAGACCGGTTGTCTAACCATGGTTAAAGAGCCCAGTCTGCCCTACTATTTATACATAGCTGGAGGGAGAGTAGAATGCATACCTTCCCCAAGGGTATTAGCGCTAAGTGAAATGCAATTACCAGGTCCAGGATTTGAACTCGGTGCGACGAGTCCATTTCCCATGACTTTAACCATTACACCACGCGCTTCCTACGTATTAATATCTATATATTAATACGTAGGATATATTAACAGGAGAGGAAAGCGGTGGTATAAAAATACCCCTTATTTTTATAATTCCGTCTTCATCAATTTTCTCTCTGACCATCTGATTATATAATAATAGATTTTTGTACGCTTCTTTTGGGTTTTCTTTCGGAATGATTGTGTGTAAATAAGCATCAATGAATCTTGTGGGAATCGCTTTTGCAGAATTGTTATTTATTTTCTGGATTATTATACTCATAAAAGAAAGAGAAAAATAGAAAAGGATGAGAATAAAACAGGGAAAAAATGAAAGAAAGGAAAGAAGAAAAGAAAGAAATATGTACTAAGGAAGAAAGAATGATAAATAAATAAATGAATAAATAACGACAAGAAAATGGGACGGAATAAAAGGTAGAAAAGAATAAAACGTGAAAAAGCGATCAAAAGAAAAAAATGTGTGCAAAAATAGATAGATAGAGAGCAATGAAAAAGAATGAACGAAAAAGAAGGAAAACAATAAAATGAAAAGAAATTTATAAATAAAGAAAGAAAAAAGCGAATGAAAATGTGAAAAGAACAAATAAAATACGAAAGAAAGAAAAAGAAAGAGGGAAAGATAAAGTCAAATTAAGCAAAGACAGAAAACTGGGTAAAAAAAAATTAATGAATAGAGAAGGAAAATTTAAAGAAAAATATTTAAGTTTTGATATAATAAAATATCATATTAAATTAGAAAGGCTAATGAAATTGAATAAGAATGCAGATAGAAAGATTTGGAACAGAGGGGGTATGATTGAAAAATAGAACAACTTTGAAACTAACTCTTCCATTACTCCCGTCTTTCATTGGTGAATTTTTCTAATTTAACTATTTAGTTAAAATAGGAACTATAGCATAATATTACAGTTATTTCTTCTAATTAATCGATTTCATTTAAGATTTATCCACGAGATTTTTGCTCATATTCATTAAGGTAAAACCAAACAATTAGAAATCAATAATACTAAGCACATATTTAATAAAATAAAATTTTAAAAATCAATATGCAAATTAGCCTTTCGATTCACACTGTAAACCGCTATTTTGTTGTATATATAAATACTATTACCTGTTATTAGTATCTAGATATGGTCTATAGTATTAATGATGTATAACAATTTTATTAATAATAGAAGTTTAAATAAAAATAAAATCATGGAGAATGTGATGTAAATAACTAAGGGAATTGTGACTTGAGTAGTGATATAGTTTCGGTTACAGACAGAAAAACACACAATCTCCATTATAATAAGATATGCTAGATTTATAAGTTTATGAATACCTGTGGCAAGAGAACAAAGAAATTATTTTTTAATATTTGATAACGTAATTGATTTGCAATAAAGAAGTTTTCAAACCCATCTCTCGTTTAATGGTCTTATTTTTCAAGGTGTAGGAATTTACTGATCCCTGTCTCTACGGTCGGAAAAGTGAAGAGACCCAAAAATGTTTAAGAGAGGAAATATAGAGAAAAATGTGCAAAAAGAATGGAACGAGAGAGAAAAGAAAAGAGAACAAATGAAAAAATAACATTACAAAAAGAAAGAAAGAAAGAAAGAAGGAAAGAAAAAATAAACAAATGAATGATGTGATAGAAAAGTTTAAGCAAAGAATGAAGATTGAAAGACAATCATCATCATCGTCATCATCCTAATAATAAAGAAAGAAAGAAAGAAAAAAAGAAAGGAGGATGTGATAAAAAAAATAAGAAAAATAAGAAAGAAAGAAAGAAAGAATGAAAGCGAATACATAAATAAGGAGAAGTAAATAAATAAATAAATAAAGAAAGAAAGAAAGAAAGGAGGATGCGATCGGAAAATATTGAAATAAAGAAAGAAAGCGAAGTAAAGAAAGAAATCTAAATAGATGAATAAAGAAAGAGAATTAAAGAAAAGGAAAGAAAAGTAAAGAAAGAAAGAAAAAAAGAAAGAAAGAAAGTAAAAAATAAAAGAAAGAAAGTAAAGAAGAAAGAAAAAAGAGATAAAGAAAGTAAATAAACAAAAGAAAGAAAAGAAAATCCTAAAGAGAATGAGATTCGGGAGAAAATCCATTTATTATGTCCTATAAATGAAGAAATTGATGTCAGCAAAACTTAAATCCAAGAAATATGAAACACAAAAATAAAAGAATGTAAAACTGAATGAATGAAAACTATTGTATTGAATAATAACGAAAAACTAAAAGAAGAAAAAAACAACAAAATTAAAAACAAGCAATAAAAAGATAGAACAAAAACCATTAATTCCAGGAATTAAATTAAAATAACAAAAAGAAATTAATGCAGAAAACAATGGAAAATTTTGCAAGAATAAACGAAGAAGAAAGTGTATTTTTAAAACGACGACGGTAGCAAAATGAAAGCTGAAGGATTGGGGGTGGGATGAATCCTGAAAAAAATGAGGAAAAAGCACACTTTGCAGGACATTACCGAAGGAAAAAGATGGACGAACAAAAAGAAACGTGATTCCAGAAATGAACGAATAATATCAATATCGATTGAAAAACTGAAGCAGAGAGAAAAAATACTTTGAATAAAATCGCTGACTTAGAAAGTGTTCTGCAAATAAGGCCAAGGGAGATAATCATCCCTACAGGGAGTAATAATAATAATAATAATAATAATAATAATAATAATAATGGCAATTTTTTAAGATTTTTTACACAAAAATAAAAAAGTGGCGATATATATATATATATATATATATATATATATATATATATATACCGCCATTTTTCTTTTTTATTATTTTTGTGTGCAAAATCTGAAAAAAGCTGCCATTATATATATATATATATATATATATATATATATATATATATTTAGAAGAGAAGAGAGATAGAGATAGATAGATAGATAGATAGAAGAGAGAGAGAGAGAGAGAGAGAGAGAGAGAGAGAGAGAGAGAGAGAGAGAGAGAGAGAGAGAGAGAGAAGAATTTGGCGGGAAGTCATAAATCACGAAATGCTGATCAAATTGTTCAATTGTCTTGTTGTCCTGTCTGAATTCATCTGATCGGAAATCCATCGAGAATAATGTGAGGGGAAAAAGAATAAATAATCCTATTTAATTTTAGACGTGTTTTACCGAGTAAAACATGAACGTATTGAGATATATTGGATAGAGGCAAGTTTTGTAGAGAATACTGTTCTAACCCTAGCACATATATGATTGTCCCAAACCTATTGCCCTTATGGCAAGCTTCAGCCCAATCCCATTTATTATATATGTTAGAAGGCGGTGGCTGAGGGTCTTAATGTCCTGTGTATGACGTTAAACACTATCTGATGATGAAGTTCCAATTCTTGAGCTCTGGGGAATGTGAATTATACCTTTATGAAAATTACTCCAATTCCACCCTGACTCGGAGTGCCAGTACGTATTAGGGTCCCATCTATGGGTTAAATAGAAAAACATGGGTTTAAAAAATGGGTTAAAAATTGAGTTAAAAATCAGTATCCATCAAGGCTGAATAAAACAAAAAACTCCTCGGCACAAAATGACCCTGTTAAGTTTCTGACCCCCCATCCTTGGCCAGATTGAAAAGGACTTAAAGTAAGTAAGTCCTGAACTATGGAATCCTTTGGTAAATGAATAAGTCTATGAGTTATGGAATTCTACGTAGTGTCAACGGTCCAGTGATATAATCCTATGTTCCGTCGTCCACGAAGTTCAAGTAGTTATGAGTACGTATGACCAGAACAACCGGTATAAATAACAATATCAGCAGCAGAGTACTGCCAGTGATTGGCCAAGAATATTGTCACATGATTATCGCCGAGTCTATAAATAAGAGTGGGCATTTAACACACGCCTTATATATCAAAAAATCTCAACAGACCCAATGGCTTGAAATGGCATTAAAATCCAGCCAACCAACCAACCAACCTACCTATTTGATCTCTGTACATACACACTTATCTACCCACTCATTTTATCTCTCTATCTACCTCCCGATTCCTTAACTACCTTCATTTTATTGGCAGGTCTAGAATATGCTGTGCAACCTCGTCTTCCATATCTCTCCTCTTCCTTCTCCCCTCATCTTTCTCTCTTATTTTCTCTAATCTTCTTCTTTTTCCTTTCTTTATTCCCTCATTCTTCTTTTTCCTTCTCTCCGCTTTTTTTCTCTTTCCTCATCTTTTCTCTTTCATTTGCGTTTTTTATTATCTCCTTCCTCTTTTCCTTCTTTCTTCTCTTCTTCCTCTTTTCTCATCTTTCTTTTCTCCTTCCTCTTCTCCCTTCTCTCCTCCCTCTTTTCTCTTCTTTATTTTCTCCTTCCTTTTCTCCTTTTTTATTATTTCCTTCCTATTTCCTCTTTTTTCTTCTCCCCTTCCTCTTTTCTCTTCTTTCTTCTCTCCTTCTTTTTCTTCCCTTCCTCCTTTCCCTTCTTTCTTCTCACCTTTCTCTTGCCTCTTCTCTCCTTCCACTTTTCCTTTCTTTCTTCTCTCTTTCCTCTTTCCGCTTCTTTTTTCTCTCCTCTCTCTTTTCCCTTCTTCTTTTTTCTCTTCTCTATTTGAATAATGCCCGGGTGGTCTCCATAATTTCAGTTCTGTTTTTCGAATAAAGGTATAAAGAAGTGGTCGCATTTTTTGAATCACTTGTATAAGATTCCAAGAATGTGTTGACATGGAATGGTGACGTATTAGAAACTCTTTGAAATCAATATACCCTAAAAGCCCTTCTGTAGAAGCGTTACCATTTCTTTTTTTCTCCCTATATAAATATATAAAACATCTGTGTCACTCTTGATGTTTGATTTTCCGGTATCGTTTAGTACGTACAAACGTATTACCAAAAACAAGTAGTTTTACCCACTTCATGAAAGGAACTAACAAGTCTGCTATATTATCTATCTATTATAAATAAGAACGTGGAGATTCAAAAATTATCCACCCTTTTCTTATGGAAGCCGAGCTCATTGTAGATGATTTGATAGGCAGAACCATGACTAATCTGCAGAGAACAAGCGTCCTCATTGATGATAACTCATCAGTTCACCAATACCGTCTCACGAGATTGCTGAATCATTCTCATGAAAGGTGGAGGTTGACGGATGTCCTAGCCCTTCTTCATATCACATCTTTGGTGCTTACTACAAGTAGAGCGGTCATTTTTACACTGTAAAAACAGCAAGAGAAATGACAGAATCAAGTTCATATCTCGATCACGTGACCACTACAGTGCCATCTATAAGCACACGTGCTCAGAACAATAATATGTTATGGCGAAAGTGCGAATAATTTTTGACACATTCTTTTATAATAACTTAATTAACTTATCTATCTATCTATCTATCTATATATCTATTACTACATATCTTCATGATATGTTAAAAAAGAACGCATTATAGCGAATTGGTTGGTTGTTGGTTGGTTGGTTGGTTGGTATTTACGGCATGTCAAACCTATGATTATTTTATGCTGAATACATTTTTGGGTAATTTATGAGGAAGTGCGTCCCGGTCTCCTGACTCAAAAATTGCTACCCGGTGACTATCAAAATAACAACCCCAGCTCGTCGTAATTCTTTTTTATTTCTCGTAATTTGTCGTAATTCTTGTTTAGATATGAAGATGGATATATAGTTTGGCATAGACTGAGATATATAGATAGATAAACAAACAAAATAATATAGATAGATACTAACAAATGGATATAGATAGATATTTTCGACAAGTAAATGTATTTGAGGGGTGGTCGCTTCTTTTTTGTCGTAATAAGACATTAAACAAACATGAATTTAAAAAATCTTAGTATTTAAAGTAATATAGATTAATATGAACAAATTGAGATAGATAGATAGATAGATAGATATGAAGGTGGATAGTTTTGAATAGACTGAGCTGGGTCGTTATTTTAATAGTCACCGGGTAGCACTTTTTGAGGCAGGAAACCGGGACGCACTTCCTCATAAATTACCCCTTTTTGTTTTATTCCTTTTTTTGGTACATTTTTATTAATTGAGTATTCAATTTTTAAAACTAATTTTTAGACACATTTTTAAATTCATTTTCTATATAACCTGTAGATGGGACCCTAATATATACTAACACACTAAGTCAGAGTGTACCGGAAAATAATGCCAAGGAAGTGGTAGTCGACACTTCCACAAAGCACCAAATTGGAACCATACCATTAGATACAGTTTAAGGTCATACCCAGGACACTAGGACTCTCAATTAACGCCTTCTTGCTCATGTTTTCTGGGTTTCCCATGAGATCAATACAGGTTGGACAATCATATAGGTGCTAGAGCTTCACAGGACCAGCCGATTGAGCGGTTAGGGTCTCTCCGACCATTGTCTAGCCCAATTAAGGGTCAAAGTTCCATGTAGTACTCAACCACTAGAAATCCGTCCTCAAGCATCACGGATGTCCACCCACGGCCAACGTGTGGCCTCATTAGGTAGTCTTATTACACTGCAGAGGCATTCTACAGCCCCATCCGACAGGGTAGAATTATAGCATAGTAATTATTGCAACAAAGCATTTAAATATATAGTGGTACCTGAATATATATATATATATATATATATATATATATATATATATATATATATATATATATATATATATATGTATATATATGTGTGTGTGTGTGTGTGTGTGTGTGTGTGTGTATTTCTGATCCTTATCCGTCTATTTATGTACTTTTCGCCCTCTAATCATATCTCTATGTCTCTATCTCTCTATCTGTCTGTCTGTCTGTCTATCTGTTCGTCTATCGTCAATGCTGACCTAAAATAAAATGCTGAAAAGGTAGGTATATTTTGTATATATTTTATTTTCAAATATTATCTATTTTTTAAATTTTTAGCAGAGGGTATTTTGTTAAGATTCGAAGAATATATATTTACTGCAGCATTGATACATTTGAAAGCCTTAAAATGCAAATAACTGACAATGATTATTTTGGCTGTTCCCAAAATCTCGAGACGCGGAATAAGCCATTTTATCTATTCCTCTTAGATACCGTCGAATTAGAATAGAAACGGATTTAAAGGTGGAAAATGGCCCATCATAGCGAAATTACAGATAAAATAGCCTACCTTGGAGGTAAAGAAAATTACACACCATTTCAAGCAGGATTATAAAGTGAGTGGTCGCTATTCGCACAGAACATCATTTTTTTATTTATCCTAAATTGCGACATCAGATATATAAAATGCAAATCTGTTTTTACAATAGTAAACTATTGTCTTCAAGGCTGGTTTCGTATATATATATATATATATATATTTTGAAGGCCAATACAATGCGTATGAAAAATAAAAACAAAAAGATGTTATTTTTGTCTTATCGATTTCGAAGCATGAACTTCATCATCAGAGTTTCGTATCAGAATTTCTAATACGAAACTCTGATGATGAAGTTCATGCTTCGAAATCGATAAGACAAAAATAACATCTTTTTGTTTTTATTTTTCATACGCATTGTATTGGCCTTCAAAATATTAATATATTATAACATACTTAACAATGCTTCAAGCAAATTACCAATTGCTTTTATATATATATATATATATATATATATATATATATATATATATATATATAACCACAAATCCACAATAAAACTCAAATCCCCGCATAGTACAATAGCACTTCACTTTAACACCCTACCATACAACCTTACACACCTCAAATGCATTTTAATAGAGCACGCATTTCCAACAACGCAATCTCGAAAACAAGCAGAAACTAAATGGATTCTAAAATTACAAACTCATGTGAGGGGAATGAACGCTGACATCGGAATACTCCGTTATTATAAATATTTTACAGACACTGCCGCTGTCAAAAAGACAATTGATCCGTTGAACGAGCAACATTCATTTGAAAAAGGGTATCTAACGAACCCGAAAATTTATGATAACAAATGATATAAAAATAAGTGAATCCAATACTCCATAACATCGAGTTCATTCATTTATTTTTAGATGCTTCGTAATAACGCCCAACTTTAAAAAAACATAATATATATATATATATATATATATATATAAACACTTTTTGGTACAGCTAAATTTGTATATGATTTTTAAAAGCATCATACTTTATTGATCAGAAATTTTAAAAGAATAAAAAGAAAAGAGAGCGAAAGAACGAGAAACTTAAGGGCCCTTTCGACCGGTGCTTTTTCAAAAGTAACAACCGGTAGATCGTTTAAAAGTCAAACTGTATATAAATTGAGTTTAAGAGGGGGATAATACCATGTAAATGTTGGGGCAACATTTTAAACATTTACTTTTAAACGATCTACCTGTTGTTACTTTTGAAAAAGCACCGGTTGCTTAAAGTGTTTGTGTCAATATAGCATATCCTTGTAGCTCTACTGCAGACATCTTTAAATCATAGGCGTGGTCTACCAACCGATCGGGAACCTTTTACTAATTCGCCGTACAAAAGATATTTTGGGATGAGTCCATTTTCCATTCTACTGACATGTCCAAGCCAAGAAGGCGCCTCTCACAGAGAATGGAGAACATGCTGTTCATGTCGGCGCAATCCAGCATGACTGTGTTTGGCACTTTATCCTGCCAACGAATGTGTAGAATACGCCGTAAACAACGGAGATGGAAACTATTAAGTGTCCTTTCGTGTCTTGTATATTTTGTCCACGCTTCGCTACTGTAGAGGAGTGTACTGAAGACACACGCATTGTTTTCTTAGTGAGTCTGACATTATTCCAGACTCTCTTACTCAGTTTGGCCATGACTGATGCTGCTTTTGCTATACTGCTGTTGACTTCAGAATCAAAGGAGACTGATTTGGAGACCGTGGACCCGAGGTACTTGAAACTCTCCACGAATTCAAGGTTGCATCCATCAATACTGATGTTTAGAGGAGAGTCCACGTTTGGTGCCATGACTTTGGTCTTACTTTTACTTATGGAAAGTCCGAACTCTTTACAAGCATGTTTGAGGCGACTTACAAGCTGTTGCAGGACTTTTTCAATGTGTGACGTCAAGGTTGTCGTCAGCAAATAACATTTCACGAATGAGGACCGTCTTGACTTTACTCTTAGCACGAAGACGAGCAATAGAATATTTTTCCGTCTGCTCTTGTGTGAATGTAAAACTGCAGTCCCTCAAGTATATTGGAGAAGCATAGGAAAAAGATTCCAAACAGTGTAGGCGCAAGGACACAGCCTGCTTCAGACTGTGCTGTGCGTATCTGCAA
>CM042175.1:17964318-17971818 GCA_023376005.1 Doryteuthis pealeii
TCGTCACCGTCGACGCAGCTATAAAACAATGAATTTCTTGCACTAACTTCAGTTGTAACGAAAATTTGAAAGTGAAAAGTGTGTCGCGTGTGAGTGGGCTTGTCGAGGGGTATGTAAAGTGAGACGGTAGGCTTGAGTTTCGAATCACGCAAGCGCCGGTTTCTGGCGAAGATTTTTACGAGTGCGAGCCGTGCAAGGGTGGGAAGTATTCAGTGGGCCATCAAATCTGGCGCGGAACTGCAGCAATGAAAGATCGCTTAAGTGAAAGACTAGACTGAAAGACGAACCAGTTAACTGGAAAGGTTACGACTGGAAAGGTTTAATCATTAGAAAAACGACTCGTCTAGAGACGTGATTTATTTGTTATTTTCTTTGGAGAATGTTTTATTTTAATGAGGTAAATCATCATGATTGCTTAAATAATTAGCTTAATCAGCATCATCGTTATAATCATCAGAGATATACAACTGTAAGGAACAGATAATATATGTACAGGGTGATTCCAAAAAAACAGACTTTCCTTGAAAATCAGGCATTATTTCGGGGGGGGGGTTACCATATATATATATATATATATATATATATATATACAGGGTGACCAAAAAAACAGGCGTGACTTTAAAATAAGTTTGTTTTTTGAGTCACCATATATATATATATATATATATATATATATATATATATATCACGACGACTTTACTTACTTTTATATATATATATATTATATATATATATATAATATATATATATATATATAATATATATATACATTTTAAACTGAACACTAATCTATTTAACCCATAGACGGGGCCATAACAATTACTACCACTCCGGGTCAGAGTTGGCCTGGGAAAAATAGCAATGAAGGGGAACTCCATTATCCCCAGAGCTCCAGACATACACAGGACTCTAAGAACCTTAGCCACAACCTTCTAGTAAATATAAAACGAGTTGTGGGTTGCCATAAGTGCAATCCAATCGGGACAATAATATAAGCGCTAGATTTTGGTGTAACCAACCGATTGATCATGGGCTGTGCCATATGGAGTGTTATTCTAGACTGCTCAGCCACCAGGAGTCAGTCCTTAAGCATCATAGGTGTCCCCATTAACAGGTTCTTATGCCTCTGCGGGTGTACAGTCAGTGTATTCCACAGCCCCAGCCGACAGGGCTCCTTAGATTTTTTGTTTCATGGCATATCAACCACTTTTGGGTCATATAATGCTGAATCAAGTCATTTTTGATAAAAATGCACAAAGGTTGCTTACAGTACCTGCTGTTACTTAAGTGGTCACCAATTTAAGTATAAGTAAAAAGTAAGTAAAGTCGTCAGGGAGGCTTAATGTCGGTATCAGCCAATCAGCGAGGGAGTCTATCCCTTTTTCAATAGTGCTAGACCAAGGAGATTGTTTTTGCATCTGAGGTGGAGCGCCACACCTGCCATCAGCTCCTTACTTTACCGCACAGATCCCTGTGCTACTCATAACGCTGACTTGGCGAGGACCGGTATCGAACTAGGAACCTTGTGGTTTCTAGCCGAACGCTCTACCGACTGAGCTACGGTGATCTCACGGGAAACGTTGCTTTCAACGTGACATGGCCGTAATAGAATAAGGTAATTGGTTGGCTCTTTTGCTTTACGGCATATCAACCTCTTTCGGCCAATTTAATGCGGAATAACGTGATCTTAATAAACAAAGGAAACAGATTGCTTATAGTACCTGCTGTTGCTTAAGTTGTCACCCATTTAAGTATAGAACAGTGTCGTCGCTGCTTAAATTCGGTGATCTAGCGGAAACCGGTGCTTTCAGCGTGTCTTGACCGAAATATCTCCAGAAACACGAAGGGATCTATTTATAGAGCTTGTGTATTAACTGAGTTATTTGTCAGAACCATGGACAGTTTACCGCAGGCGTCTTAGACTTTTGGAACGTTTTCCTCAAAAAATACCTAAGGCGAATACACAACGTGAAATACCACAGCAAGACCGGATACTGAAATTTTGAGCATGGCTCAATGCGCAAGCACAGAATCTCTGATCATGGCGAATCATATATATATATATAGGCATTCCCGCCTAATTCATTATTAATTAATTAATTTTCAAAATTAGGTACGACTCCAATTAAGCACATATTCTCCCAAAAATTGTCGGCTAAAAAAGCCATTCCAAACATACCGTGTTTACAACTTATCATATCGTCGTGTAATAAAAGTCACTAGAAGAGAAATATTAACCTACTCTAAACAAATCATAAAATCTAAGAAGTCCGTTTAGTGTAGAGGTTATGGGATCGGCCTGTCAGCTTGGCAGTCCGGTTTCAAATCACGCACAGGGCGGTCTTCCGATCTATAACTCTGCTGATGAGGCCTAATAGGCCGAAATGTACATACAGAGATTGATTTTTCTCGATTTGTTTAGCCATACATTTAATAGGTATTCCCGCCTAATTCATTATTAATTAATTAATTTTCAAAATTAGGTACGACTCCAATTAAGCACTTATTCTCCCAAAAATTATCGGCAAAAAGCCATTCAAAAACAATCCGTGTTTACAACTTATCATATCGTCGTGTAATAAAAGTCACTAGAAGTGGAATATTAACCTACTCTAAACAAATCATAAAATCTAAGAAGTCCGTTTAGTGTAGAGGTTATGGGATCGGCCTGTCAGCTTGGCAGTCCGGTTTCAAATCACGCACAGGGCGGTCTTCCGATCTATAACTCTGCTGATGAGGCCTAATAGGCCGAAATGCACATACAGAGATTGATTTTCCTCGATTTGTTTAGCCATACATTTAATAGGTATTCCCGCCTAATTCATTATTAATTAATTAATTTTCAAAATTAGGTACGACTCCAATTAAGCACTTATTCTCCCAAAAATTATCGGCAAAAAGCCATTCAAAAACAATCCATGTTTACAACTTATCATATCGTCGTGTAATAAAAGTCACTAGAAGTGGAATATTAACCTACTCTAAACAAATCATAAAATCTAAGAAGTCCGTTTAGTGTAGAGGTTATGGGATCGGCCTGTCAGCTTGGCAGTCCGGTTTCAAATCACGCACAGGGCGGTCTTCCGATCTATAACTCTGCTGATGAGGCCTAATAGGCCGAAATGTACATACAGAGATTGATTTTTCTCGATTTGTTTAGCCATACATTTAATAGGTATTCCCGCCTAATTCATTATTAATTAATTAATTTTCAAAATTAGGTACGACTCCAATTAAGCACTTATTCTCCCAAAAATTATCGGCAAAAAGCCATTCAAAAACAATCCGTGTTTACAACTTATCATATCGTCGTGTAATAAAAGTCACTAGAAGTGGAATATTAACCTACTCTAAACAAATCATAAAATCTAAGAAGTCCGTTTAGTGTAGAGGTTATGGATCGGCCTGTCAGCTTGGCAGTCCGGTTTCAAATCACGCACAGGCGGTCTTACGATCTATACTCTGCTGATGAGGCCTAATAGGCCGAAATGTACATACAGAGATTGATTTTTCTCGATTTGTTTAGCCATACATTTAATAGGTATTCCCGCCTAATTCATTATTAATTAATTAATTTTCAAAATTAGGTACGACTCCAATTAAGCACATATATATATATATAATATATATATATATATAATATCTTATTATAATGGAGATTGTGTGTTTTTCTGTCTGTAACCGAAACTATATTACTATTCAAGTCACAATTCCCTTTGTTATTGACATCACATTCTCCATGATTTTATTTTTATTTTGAATTATTAATAAAATTGTTTTACATCATTAAGACTGTTGACCATATCTACATGATATTTACCGCGTACCCCACTTGTACAGGTCAGGCACAAAGTCCCTATTAACGTGGGACCACCCACAAGCCAAAGCTCATGGAGTGGCAGGTGAAAAAATTGCGTCGATCCCGTCGGCATTCCCCCTCAAGGGGG
This sequence comes from Doryteuthis pealeii, assembly GCA_023376005.1. Classification (NCBI taxonomy): domain Eukaryota; kingdom Metazoa; phylum Mollusca; class Cephalopoda; order Myopsida; family Loliginidae; genus Doryteuthis; species Doryteuthis pealeii. The sequence continues at coordinate 17,968,266 of CM042175.1, forward strand.
CGCCTCAGGCACTGGGCAATAAACCCAGCCCTGCCCCTTTAAATCGAGGGGGCAGGTGTTGCCTGGGGGGATGGCCCCCTGGGATCGACGCCGTTAATTATATCAATGGTCCAGAGGCCGAAGCCACTGTAGACCATATCTACATACTAATAACATGCAATTGTATTTATATATACAAGAAAATAGCGGTTTACAGTGTGAATTGGAAGGCTAATTTGCATATTGATCTTAAAAAATTGATTTTAATAAATATATACTTAGTATTAATGATTTCTAATTGTTTGGTTTTATATTAATGAATATGAGCAAAAATCTCGGGGATAAATCTTAAAAGAAATCCATTAAGAAGAAGAAATAACTGTAATATTATTCTTTACTTCCTATTTTAACTAAATAGTTAAAATTAGGAAAATTTACCAATGGAAGACGGGAGTAAGGGAAAATGATGGAAGGGTTAGTTTCAAAGTTATTCTATTTTTCAACCATACACCCTCTGTTCCAAATATTTTTTATCTGAATTCTTATTCAGTTTCATTAGCCTTTCTAATTTAACATGATATTTTATTATATTAAAACTTAAATACTTGCACCCGGAGGGTGCATATATTTGCTAGTATATATATATATATATATATATATATATATATATATATGGTGTTTGGGGGTGTATTCCTTTAATCAGATGATCTTCTAAGTTGTTGCGTTATCTATTTATCTTTATCTACGGATATCCGTTTTTAAATGGTATTAACGTCAAGCTTGTCTGGTTTTCTTTTATCCTTCAGTACCTTCTACCGTTTCCCGTCCATAATATTAACCCCTTAATGACCAATTTCCGATTTTCCGGATATTTATTATTACCAGCTTTTAAAACACAAGGTCAAATAGAGGTCACAAGGGAAGCCAGGAAGCTTCATGCCATTTGGAAAATCAGGGCGTCAAACATGGTATAATGAGTAAGAAGCTACTCTCACAGATCCATTACACCTGTATAGAGAGTTCGATTCTCGATAGATGCCCAATACTTGTGACCATGTGTCATATCAATACTCGTTGCGAATGTGTTGTGTTGAAAGGGCGTCCCATCGATGTGTAATTGTTAGCAAGCTAGTCTCCCAGATCTATTACTACTAAATAGTAATACTTACTTGGTATAGAGTATCCAGTAGCATTGGCGTCTAGACCGTTAAGATATAAATAAAAATCGCGTGAACCCAGCGGTCCGTCCCCCAGGCAGCACCTGCTCACTTGTCTAAAAGGGTCTGGTTTATTGTCCGGTGCTTGAGGCGACCCAAAATGGGTATGCACAAGGGGTCACATACTTTTTTCTCTGATCATTGCATGAGTTTCGGTTTGTGCATAGAGACTCTCGTTAAAAAGTCCTTGTGTCAATCCAGCTAGGTGGGAGGTCAGGACAATACTTACTACTAAATTTATTTTGGTTCTTTTCTTTCTTTGATTATTTCTTCCTAGTTTTCTTTCTTTCTTTCTTTCTTTCTTTCATTCCATTCTTCATTCATTTTTCCTTCTTTCTTTAGTTTCTTTTATTTTTTTGGCTCTAGTGGCATATTGTTACATAATTATTAGATTCCTAATACTTATGTACAGTAGTGTAGAAACCAAAATGGCTGTTAAAAGTTGCAGCCCACGGCCTTGTAGGGTTGAATGACAAGGCTTGACCTCATCCTGATCCTTCCGGTGGATACCGTGAGAATCAGTGGAGAAGACCCTCTTTCTGTTTAGATTAGAAAGAGATTTTAGGTAGATCGGTCAAAACCACGACGGTGGTAAGTCGTGTTATGCACGCTGCCGACTCAATCTGTGCAGGTAGTCTGGTGGGGATTTCAGAATAAAAGTTAAATCGAAGTCTTGTGTTATCTAAAAATTACCAATGACACAGAGCTTCTGATAAAGAGAAGTCCCCAATGGAAGACCAGACACGAAGTCCCCAAGACGAAGTCCAGACGCTAGAAGAGACGCTAGAAGAATAGAAGTAAGAAAGTAGAAAGAAGAGTATACAAAAATATTGGCTAATGTGATGGAGCACGATATTGTAGTAAGCTAGTTTGAACTCCAATGGCAGTATTTCCTCCCCTATCTGAAAAATACCTTTGGAAAATATATACACCCCTTTCTCTCGCCCTAGCAATGGGTAAAATAGTGCCACTACTGATCCTTCTACAAGAATGGCTTTGGCATTAAATAACCGACGAAGGTTGATATGCCATTAAACAAAGAAATCAAACCGGACCAAATCAAACTATCTTCTCTATTTTCTTTCATTTTATCCCCTCTTCAATCACTCATAGCAGCCATGATGGAAAACGCCTGGTAACGGTACACACTAATTATCTCCTCGGATTAAAGAGTGACTCGTATTACCAGAAACAGAATCCTCTACTTCTAGCACCTTTACCTTGTTCCCAACACACCCCGTTCACTATCGCTGACTTGGCAGTCCTCACGCTAAGTCCATCTTACTTGGTAATGCTTAAGTGCGTCTGGCCAAGGAGTGGGCATAGTTTAGGTACCAGGCATGTATGCAAAAACTGGGGGCCATAATGGAAAGAATTGGGAAAAAGTAAAAGTTATCTAGTACCTATTATTTAAGCATAATATTCATCATCTAGATGTATATAAAGTAAGTAAAGTCGTCGGGGCGGCCTAATGTCGGTATCAGCCATGCAGCGAGGTAGTCTATCCCCTTTTCATTAGCGCTAGACCAAGGAGATTATTTTAGCGTCTGGGGTGGAGCGCCACACCTACCATCAGCTCCTTACTTTACCGCACAGATCCCTGTGCTACCCATAACGCTGAGTTGGCGAGGACCGGTATCGAACTAGGAACCTTGTGGTTTCTAGCCGAACGCTCTACCGACTGAGCTAACCTGGCCCTATATTTTCTTTTGTTTCTGGTATACGGAAATCTAATAGATTTCAATGAAATTATCAGAATAATTCATTAGAATGATTTTATTTATTTTGCTATTGGCTAAAAGAACTACTATCGTTAAATTACAAGAATACTAATAGTATCGGGTATTTAGTTGGTTACCTCATTTTAGGAATGACCCATCTCTTTTAGGGGTACCAGGTACGTTTTAAAATATCGCATCTATCCTTAAGCCTTTTTTTATATATATTTCCGGTACCTAACTTTTGACACCCCCACACACACATTATTCTGGCCCATGGCGATGTAATCGAACGCATTTCCAGTGTTCTTCTGTTGGTTTGATCAGGCCTTTCAAATTAATCAAACTAACTAATCGATTAAACATCATCCCCAGGTCACACTGACAGTACGGATACGCATGACTCTCTCTCCCTCTCTCTGTCCCTGTCTGTCTCTGTCTCTGTCTCTTTGTTCTCTACTACCTTATCCCTTATTTGTCTTCTCTAAACATTACTTTCCCTTAAATTTCCTTTTCTCGCTCTTCGTGAAATTTTTGTTGTTGTTGTAGAAAAAGGTGAGCCGAGTTCAAATCTGAGACGAGGCTGTTTGCATTGCACATAGCGCTTTTACCTTTTGGAAAGGTATGAATCCAACTGTT
>CM042175.1:17977040-18017040 GCA_023376005.1 Doryteuthis pealeii
CAGAGAGAGTATATATCTAATCTATCTAATCTGCTTTCTAGTCCGAATTTTTTTACTTCATATCCTCATTCCCCTATTCCATTTACCTTAATGGTCCTTTTATTTCCGTCCCCTCGTTCAATTTTCCCATTCATTGTTTCCACCGTGTTTGTCGAAATCCAGATCCGATTCACCAATCCTCTTACCTAGAAATCTCAGCTTACCGTGCCACTTTAATCATCTATCCGACACCTGCTTTCAAGAGGACCGTATTATTTACGTCCTGTCACACGCAAAACATCTCCACTTACCGGACACGGTGTAAAGTAGCGAATATCACAGACGGATAGAGTTCACAGTTTTGCCAAGACGATTTACAGCTGTTGGTTAGGTGATTCAGTAGGAAAAGTCCTGATACACCTTATGTCCAATTTTAGAAGAAAGGCATCCACCATTTTCTGGTAGATTTTATCAGAACAATGACTTAACCAAATCTGTGTTATTAGCTTAACCGGGTCGTCAAAAATCGACGGTCTATCTACCTATCTATCTATCTATCTATCTATCTATCTTCTCACTTCATTAATCTATTTATTAATCTATTCCTAAATTTTTCATTATATTTCTCTCTATTCCCCAGTTTCATTATCTATCTATCTATCTATCTATCTATCTATCTTCTCACTTCATTATCTATTTATTTATATATCCTAAACTTTTCATTATATTTCTATCTATTCCCCCCGCTTCATTATCGATCTATCTATCTATATATCCATATATCTATCTATTATCTATCTATCTTCTCACTTCATTATCTAATTTATTCATCTATCTAAACTTTTCGTTATATTTCTATCTATTCCCCCCCTTTCATTATCTACTATCTATCCTATCTTCTTTCTCTCTTTATCTTCTCATTTCATATCTATTTATTTATCTATCCTAAACATTTCGTTATATTTCTATCTATCCCCCCACTTCATTATCTATCTATCTATCTATCTATCTATCTATCTTCTCACTTTATTATTTATTTATTTATCTATCCTATAACCTTTCATTATATTTCTATCTATTTCCCGCCTCGTTCATTATCTATCTATCTATCTATCTATCTATCTATCTATCTATCTCCTCACTTCTTATCTATTTATTTATCTATCCTAAACCTTTCATTATATTTCTATCTATTCCCCCGCTTTAATTATCTATCTATCTATCTATCTAATCTATCTATCTTCTCACTTCCTTATCTATTTATTTATCTATCCTAAACTTTTCATTATATTTCTATCTATTCCCCAGTTTCATTATCTATCTATCTATCTAATCTATCTATCTATCTATCTATCTATCTATTTATCTATCTTCTCACTTCATTATCTATTTATTTTTATCTATCTAAACTTTCATTATATTTCTATCTATTCCCCCGCTTTCATTATCGATCTATCTATCTATCTATCTATCTATCTATCTATCTATCAATCTTCTTCTCACTTCATTATCTATTTATTTATCTATCCTAAACTTTTCGTTATATTTCTATCTATTCCCCCGCTTCATTATCTATCTATCTATCTATCTATCTATCTATCTATCTCCTCTATCTTCCTCACTTCATTATTTATTTATCTATCCTAAACTTTTCATTATATTTCTATCTATTCCCCAGCTTCATTATCTATCTATCTATCTATCTATCTATCAATCTATCTTCTCACTTCATTATCTATTTATTTATCTATCCTAAACTTTTCATTATATTTCTATCTATTCCCCCCGCTTCATTATCGATCGATCGATCTATCTATCTATCTATCTATCTATCTATCTATCTATCTATCTATCTTCTCACTTCATTATCTATTTATTTATATATCCTAAAATTTTCATTATATTTCTATCTATTCCCCCGCTTCATTATCTATCTATCTATCTATCTATCTATCTATCTTCTCACTTCATTATCTATTTATTTATATATCCTAAACTTTTCATTATATTTCTATCTATTCCCCAGCTTCATTATCGAATCTATCTATCTATCTATCTATCTATCTATCTATCTATCTTCTCACTTCATTATCTATTTATTTTATATATCCTAAACTTTTCATTATATTTCTATCTATTCCCCAGCTTCATTATCGATCTATCTATCTATCTATCTATCTATCTATCTATCTATCTATCTTATCTCCTCACTTCATTATCTATTTATTTATATATCCTAAACTTTTCATTATATTTCTATCTATTCCCAGCTTCATTTCTATTATCTATCTATCTATCTATCTATCTATCTATCTTCTCACTTCATTATCTATTTATTTATCTATCCTAAACTTTTCATTATATTTCTATCTATTCCCCGCTTCATATCTATCTATCTATCTATCTATCTATCTATCTATCTATCTATCTATCTTCTCACTTCATTATCTATTTATTTATCTATCCTAAACTTTTCATTATATTTCTATCTATTCCCCAGCTTCATTATCTATCTATCTATCTATCTATCTATCTATCTATCTATCTATCTATCTTCTCACTTCATTATCTATTTATTTATCTACCCTAAACATTTCGTTATATTTCTATCTATTCCCCCCGCTTCATTATCTATCTATATATCCATATATCTATCTATCTATCTATCTATCTATCTATCTATCTATCTTCTCACTTCATTATCTATTTATTTATCTATCCTAAACTTTTCATTATATTTCTATCTATTCCCCAGCTTCATTATCTATCTATCTATCTATCTATCTATCCATCTTCTCACTTCATTATCTATTTATTTATATATCCTAAACTTTTCATTATATTTTATCTATTCCCCCCGCTTCATTATCGATCTATCTATCTATCTATCTATCTATCTATCTATCTATCTATCTCCGCACTTCATTATCTATTTATCTATATATCCTAAACTTTTCATTATATTTCTATCTATTCCCCAGCTTCATTATCGATCTATCTATCTATCTATCTATCTATCTATCTTCTCACTTCATTATTTATTTATTTATCTATCCTAAACTTTTCATTATATTTCTATCTATTCCCTAGCTTCATTATCTATCTATCTATCTATCTATCTATCTATCTATCTATCTTCTCACTTCCTTATCTATTTATTTATCTATCCTAAACTTTTCATTATATTTCTATCTATTCCCCCCCCACCGCTTCATTATCGATCGATCTATCTATCTATCTATCTATCCATCTTCTCACTTCATTATCTATTTATCTATATATCCTAAACTTTTCATTATATTTCTATGTATTCCCCAGCTTCATTACCGATCTATCTATCTATCTATCTATCTATCTATCTATCAATCTATCTTCTCACTTCATTATCTATCTATTTATCTATCCTAAACTTTTCATTATATTTCTGTCTATTCTCCCCGCTTCATTATCTATCTATCTATCTATCTATCTATCTATTTATCTATCTATCTATCTTCTCACTTCATTATCTATTTATTTATCTATCCTAAACTTTTCGTTATATTACTATCTATTCCCCCACTTCATTATCTATCTATCTATCCATATATCTATCTATCTATCTATCTATCTCTATCTCTATCTCTCGTTATCTATGTACCAATCTATCTCTTTTGATACCTTCTATCTATGTATCTATCTATCAATATATCTATATATCTATCCCATCGTTATCTATCTCTTTATCTATTTCCTCAGTCTGTTATTATCTATCTATCTCCGTATGTTTATAACTGCCTAACTATCTAGCCCCGATCATATCTATCTATCTATCTATCTATCTATCTATCTATCTATCTATCTATATCCGTTTGTTCATATCCATCTATCAAGCCCGATCTGCTCATATCTTTCTATCTCCGTATCTTCATATCTACCTAACTATCTAGTCCAATCTGCTCATATCTATCTATCTATCTATTTAACTATCTCCATATGTTCGTACCTACCTTACAATCTAGCCCAATCTGCTCATATCTACCTATCTATCTATTTATCTATCTATGTATCTCCGTCAAAACATAACAATATCGTCAAAAATCAACATGTATTAAATACAATGTGATTCTCTTTCTCCCCCTCTCTCTCTCTCTCTCTCTCTCTCTCTCTCTCTCTCTCTCTCTCTCTCTCTCTCTCTCTCTGTGTATTTTAAGTAATACGTAGATTTTTATTGTAATTTTTTCTATTATTTATTGAAAAGACAACAAGAGAATTTAAATGTAATTAAATTGCAAATCATCCTTTCTTGCTTCCTCTTAATTATTTTCTCCGTTGAATTTCGTCGGGTACTGCTTGTTACAATTACTCTAAAAAAAAAACAGAAAAAAACAAAAACAACAACAAAAAACAAGGAAAATTAATTCTCAAAAAAATCAGTGCTGATGTGCACTTTCTCCACCTCTCTCTCCCTCTCTATGTCTGTATATCTGTCTGTTTGTCTGTCTGTTTGTCTGTGGACCAGAACATAAGCAAAACATTGCGAATGCTAGAGTGAAAGCAATAAAATGTATTAGAAAAGAAATGTTACGAGAAATTCAATCAAACATGAATAAACAACAACTTACTGCCTATATATATATATATATATATATATATATATAATATTATATATAATATATATATATGTTGAAAGAATGATAAAGGAAAGAAAGTATAGAAAGGATAATAAAGGATAATTTTAATCAATATCACTTACACGTGTTTCGGTCAGGAGTTTATCTATGTGTACAGTATCTAAACTATTATCATTTTTGAATAAACAAATGAAATGAAATAATAATGATAGAAAAAATGTAGAAGTGTTCTGCACACAACGAATTTCATTTTAGATAAGGATTCACTCTGATGAAGGTCGAATTTTCTTTGTGTGCGGAACACGTCTACATTTTTCTATTATTATTATTTCATTTGATTTGTTTATTTAAAAATAATAATAGTTTAAATATTGTACACTTATATAAACTCCTGACCGAAACACGTGTAAGTGATATTGATTAAAATTATCCTTTATTATCCTTTCTATACTTTCTTTCCTTTATTCGTTCTTTCAACATACCGTCGGATTCACTTCCAGTTTCATCTTTCATATATATATATATATATATATATATATATATATATATATATACATATATATATATTAGAAAGGTATATAGAGATCATCTACTTTAATTCATCAATTTTTTGATTACAATTAACCCCGATGATCCTGTTTGGTGAAACTTGGGTAGATTATCCATATATACATTTCTACTAAATCCGCTCTACTAACGTATTGAGCACTTCATATTGTTTATAATACTGACTTATTCGGTAAATATTCATATCGACCGTCGATGTTGGGATTAACTCGATATTCCATTCCACAGTAAGTCATATTCTTTATCATATATAATATAATATATATAATTATATATATATATATATATAAATATATATATATATAAAGATAAATCTAATGAGTCAGACGAATCTACTATTAGTTTCGCTTAATGCTCTTCAGGGCTAAGATCTGACCATTAGATTTATCTTTATTATTTGCTCTACTTAGGTATTGAGCACTTTTTACTTATTAGCTTATTCTCCTAGCGGTTATTATGAATATATATATATATATATATATATTATATATATATATATATATATATATATATATATATATATATATCTTATATCATATATATACATATAAATTGTTTTTTCTTTTGGCCAAATACTGTACCAATAGATTACTTTTGTTGGTACGACTATCTTGGTCTTTTCTTTTTTCCAAAAATGTTTTTCTCCCCGGTTGATGTTTGGTAGTATATTTTTATAATCAAACTATTTGCTGGGTTTTTTCTCACCCGCGCGGATTTACCAACACGCTTGGTATATTAATTATTATTATATATATATATATATATATATATATATATATATATATATATATATATATATATTAAATATATATAATATATATATATATATATATATATATATATATATGTATATGTGTGTGTGTGTGTGTGTGTGTGTGTGTAAACATCATTCTATAAATAAGAAACTCTGCATTGTTTGGAATTCATTTTTAGCAAGAAAATTATTTTAGTCTCGCAAAATATTTGTTTTGAGACTACTAAAAATGACAGCAAATCAAATAGAGTCGTAGAGACGCTAACACAGGTCTGAAGTCAAACTTTTAATGGTTGAGAAGTGCAAACCATTTGAAATTTACAGAAGAATGTGTAATGTGAATGGAGAAGCATATTTTTGTCAAAAATGTTCACAACTGGGCTTCACATGGGTTTACCACTACGAGTCAGGAACTCATTGACTCTTCTTTAAAGGAAACGGTCTTGACACAGTGTTGTCTACCCTCGTTGGATATATATATCGAGAGAGTTCTCGTGTGATAGAGAGAGACACCAGACAGAGACAGCATTGTTTCCATTTCTTCTTCTATCTTCTTTCTATCGGCTATAATTGTCTAGTCACCGTGTTTCATCTTTACTTTTTTGGTCGGTTGTCATCTTGTCGTCTCTTCTATCTTCTTACTATGTTGTTGTCTCTAACTAAGGGCTTCTTTTTAAGTCATCCATTTTTCAACTACAAGACTTGGTTTTTCTTTGATCAAAGATTTTATTACAGCCCATTCTGATTCACCGCGCGGTTCGAGTTAAACCTCTCTGCTTGACGTCTGGTCGAAAACTGACTTCCTAATGAACTCTATCACGTGCCTTGCAAGATTCCCGCCCCTTAGGTCAGTTGCGGCCATAACCGTTACTGGTATTTTTCATCTCCTGATCTGAAAAACAATAGCCCTATTGTGTTAGTATAACATTCAGTTCTAAGACTAACAACAACAAGAAAGGAATTAATATTTCCTTTAATTCAAACAATTTATTGTCTAGGCATAAAACATCAAACAACAATATAAAGTCCTTCCTGTATATAAAGTTGAGTTTAAGGGACTTACCGGTGCGTTGGAGAAGATATCTTAGGGTGGTTTATTTGAGCCCCTGAATTCGTTGCCTCGTGGTACCGCGGGTGGAATCTGTCTGACCACTTTTTGGATATTGCGCCAAAACTCTGGGCTATCACGTGATTGGTATATCCAATCACAGAGCCTCTCCCTCATTCACTCTATATACAGGAATAACCATTTTACTGACCCAACAGCCCCTTAGAATTCTAGATACAGGTATTGTCAGAAACCCACACCACTACACAATAATGTAACAGCAGCATTCAGTAAAGACGGTTATGCCGACAGTCTTCTGAGACATGAAATGACCGATCTCTATTGATTTCTTTGAAAAAGGTAAAATTACATTGCTTTCTATTTGTAACTCCCTAGACCAGAGTCTTTCAACCTATTTCATATCACAGCGTAGTGAGCGGGGCATTGAATTGATCGAGGTGCACCATCTGTATGTAATGGAATAAAATGTATACATTTTCACAAAGAAATTACTCAAGTAGAAATAACAGTTTCTAAGACAAAGTTTTTCAACCGGTGTGCAAAAACATTAAATAATAAAACAAAAATATATCAAAGTAAAATATTTAAATGGTCAAGTAAAAGATAATCAAATAGAGGAAAAATATAAGTTTTCAGAAAAAATTAATCATGTAAAAATACAAATACCTGTTTCTAAGACAGAGTTGAAAAAAATCTGTTTTAAGAGTAACGAACTATTTAATTAAAACAAAAAATATTTAATTAAAACAAAAATTATTAAATTAAAACAAAAAATATTAAAGAATAAGAATATAAGTGGCTGATCAACCGTGCTCAACACTAACGGCACACTAGTATGCTGCGGCACACCGGTTGAAAAACTCTGCCCTAGACAATATTCAACAGATTTATGAAATAACCATCGCATATATAGATTAAAATAATCATTTTTATATAATCTAATTTTTCAAGGGTACATCAACTCCTTATAGGTTATCTAATGTCAAAATTTGATTAATTTGTAAGTAGTAATAATACTCTTAATTAGATATAGTTTTGGCTTTATGCGACATTAACAGATATTACCTCTCCTGGTCAGAATACCTGGGAGTACTGGTAATGAAGGGTACTCCAAATCCCTAGAATTCAAACGTGGGGGGGGTTTCCACCGGATGTAGTTTAATGCTATACCCAAGCCATAACATCTCAGTATAATATATACTAGCAGGACCTGTGGTTACACTAAAGTAAGATGATAATTTAATAACGGTAGGAAGCGGGACGACATGAGATCAAAATTACCAAAATATATTCCGCAATTGTGAATTTTAATGTTACAAATAAAACAAACATGTAATTTCTTTTTTCTTTTTTTCAATTCATTTTAATGTTACGTTACCTTTAAGTGACGGAAGACCATTTAAAATGTTTCATTTTGAGAACTGGGTGTAATACAATGGGACAAATAAGAAATCTGTAATTAAGCGACATCAGATAACCTGGAGTTACATTTTGTTGGTTGGTTGGTTGGTTTATTAATTTTAACGGCATATCAACCCGTCCAGGGTTATATCATGCCTAGCGGTTACATTTTTTGCATCTTGAACAAAGGATATAAAAATATAAAAAGCAACAGGTGTTAAGAGGAATGATATTTTATTGTAGTAGCCAACATTATAACGTTTCAGTTTGTTTAACAAACCATCGTCAGGGCATTTATTTATAGGAAAAAAAACAACATGAAGACCAATATTTCTTAAGTTGTACTTTTTTATATAAATAATTGCCCTGACGATGGTTTGTTAAACAAAGAAACATAAAGTCGGGTCTTACATTAAAATATCATATATATTATATAACTGTAGAATTAATTACAGCAATCAGCAAATTTCTGTCTTACACAAGCCTAGGTCAGACCACCATCTTTGCATCCTAAAGGCAGTTGTAGTTTTTTTTTACACTGTCTGGCCTTGTGTAGGCAGAGAAGATTCAAACATTCCCTAACACTATTCGCTGGGGATGTTGTTGCTGAGATTGGATTAATGTGGAGGGATTTATATTTATTTTTTATCTTTTTTTCCCTTCTTGTTTGTTCCAATCTTGATATTATCCCTTTTACCCAATCAATAGACTTTGATTTTTAAATGATCTATAGGCTGTAAACTTTTGAAAACTGGTTGAAAGAATCTTAAAGTCTCCATTTTCTTTCCATTTTTGTATATACTTACATAACGCCGGATTTCTTTCCATTTCAATTTTCCTTTTACACACACACACACACACACACACACACACACACATATATATATATATATATATATATATATATAATATAGAGATTTTTAAAGGCAATTTACAATGCAATATGTGTTAAATTTATTTAACTTTTGTTTTTGCTTTTTTTGTTTTTTCTTTATATATATATATATATGCAGAGGGGTGAGGGAAAGAGAGATTCTTACTAACTATAGTTGTGATTTTCTTTCTTTTTTTTTTTCTTTTTTTTTTTTTTTTGATCATGGTAGAAAGAATGAGTGTTATATTGGTCGGTGTGTTTGTTTGCCGAAATAGGAAGTGGAAAAAGGAAACTCATAATTGGACGGGCGACAATTTTCCTGACGCGTTGATATGTACGGTCGCCGGGGCTGCCGGGTCGAGAGAGAGAAAGAGAGAGAGAGAGAGAGAGAGAGAGAGAGAGAGAGAGAGATGGATAATATTTGACTTATGTGAACAGAAGAGAATGTTGTCAAGGTGGTAGTCTACGCCATTAAGTAATTCAATTATATGGAAAACGGCCTCGGAGTAACTTCCTCTCGCCGAGCAGAAACTATGAACGAAAATACAAGTTCCCAAATTTGGAATGATCACCACCATGGTGGGTGATATGAAAAACAGATTTTCATTAACGATTCTGCGTATGCTGCTAATAATAATACTTTGTTCAGTCGGTAGAACATCCGCATAGGAAAGACAAGGTTCCGGTTTCAATACCGAGCCTGTTACGATTTTTGTGGCTATTTTTAGCTTTAAGTGAGAGTGATTTCTCTTGTGTTAAGCAGTGCACTATCTTTTGTGAAGAAACTATTGGTTGTTCCTTGGTGTCCATTAGTGTTGGGTATGATCCTTCGTTTGTTCCTTTGTGTAGTGTTAGGTATGATCCTTCGGTTGTTCCTTGGTGAACCTTAATGTTGGGCATGCTCCTTTGATTGTTCCTTTGTGTCCCTTAGTGTTGGGTATGATCATTCGGTTGTTTCTTGGTGTCCCTTAGTGTTGGGTATGATCCTTCGGTTGTTCCATTGTGTCCCTTAATGTTGGGTATGATCCTTCGGTTGTTCCCTGATGTCCCTTAGTGTTGTGTATGATCCTTCGGTTGTTCCCTGGCGTCCCTTAGTGTTGGGTATGATCGTTCGGTTGTTCCCTGGTGTCCCTTAGTGTTGGGTATGATCCTTCGGTTGTTCCTTGGTGTCCCTTGGTGTTTGGTGTGATCCTTCGGTTGTTCCCTGGTGTCCCTTAGTGTTGGGTATGATCCTTCAATTGTTCCTTGGTGTCCCTTAATGTTGGGTATGATCCTTTGACCGTTCCTTTGTGTCTCTTAGTGTTGGGTAAAATCCTTGCGTTCAGCAATTCCCTCGTTGTAGGGCCGTTTGTCAAAGTTGAATAACGTGCAAATGAACGGCTTTTCATATCGGCAATTAAATAGTTAACTAACCATGAATTCTGGCTGTTGATTGGCTGAGTTTAATCCACGTAACCTGCGCCGAGTCTATAAGTTTAAGCGGTGGATTTTAGCAGGCCTTATATCACAAAATAATCCAACAGGCCTCGCCAACTCAGCGCACGAGTAGCACAGCATGGATCTTTGCGGCAAAGAGAATAGCTGATAGTAGGTGTGGCGCTTTACCTGAGATGCAAAAACTACCCGCTAGTTAAAAGGGGAAAGACTCCCTCGCTGTCCGGCTGATACCGAAAATAGGCTACTCCAACATTTCCTACATTAAAGGTTGTTGAATTTAGAATTATTTAATTTTTTTCTTGTAACTCAAGTATCAGAGTTAAAAGAGAAATAATAGGAATAAACTCAACGATAGGGGAAAAGATTTACTAAGCAAAGATACAAGGTTCCGGAATCCATATCTGTTGTTCAAATTTAATAAATATTGTTCAAATTTTTAAAAAGTTGAATATCAACTCAATGCATTAAGCATCATTGTTGGGCCGAAGGTACAATTAAGCCTCCCCCTGTGTAAAAGATAGCTTAATTGCCACTTATAGGGTGGCTTTTAAGCTAGTTAGAAATAGATGCTGCATCGCTGATATTGAGCATTCATTATTTTCAGGGTAGGCTGAAATATTGATAGGCTGAAAAGTTCGTATGATGATGTCATATCTGGTGTTAATGGCATTCAGACACTGAAACACCGATGGAAGACGTGTGTCGACTACAATGGAACTATGTTGAAATAAATCTTTGGTAAAATTCAATGAGAGTATCTTGGTCAGCGTAAGAACTTCTCAGCTGAGCCCGTAAAAATATAGGAAGCTACAATTTACAGGTGACCCATAGAAGACCGACGTAAAAGATTTGATCATTTAGTGTTTGAATAATTACATATATAAGCGCCCAGTCTGCCCTAGAGGAAGAATTGGATTCATACATTTCCCAAGGGTATTAGCACAATGTAAAATTCCTACAGCTTCGTTTGGGAATTGAATTTGAGTCGACGAGTCATTTCCTACATTTCTAACAATTACACCACGCGCCTGAACCATTACATATAGCCCAAATAAATATATTTATATATATGTGAAAATTGATATCATTTAGATTGACTCCATTTCACGGATACAAAGTTGCACCTTAATTCGAAAAATTTGACTCTGCTCAAGGTTTCCAGGGCCAACTATTACATATACAGAGTTTTATAGATAAATTATTATACAAGTACCTTATTTGATCAGATATAAATTTAAATTTATTTCAGCACTTTTTGCCTCTTCAAGTCTGATTTTTACAAAGGACGAATATTTCATAATTATACCAACAAGATCGGATATTAAATCTTCAACCTTTTTAAAAATCGGACATGAAGAGGCAAAAAGTGCTGGTATGAATTCAAATTTTATACCTGATGAAATAAAGTACCCATTTATACATTATATATATATATATATAATATATATAATATATATATATATATGTGTGTGTGTGTGTGTGTGTGTGTGTGTGTGTGTGTGCGTAATATATGTATCCGTTGTAAATATATATTGAGTTCAGTGCACATATATATATATATATATATATATATATATATATATATATATATATGATGGAATAGTAGCATGCGTGCGTTCTGGTGCACTCAACTTAATATATACTTACAACGGACGCAGAAAATGTCGGCTTAGATCGATGTAATAGTCAGTAAAGTGCCAGACAGGGTCACCGTATTGTAATTTGGGGACTTAATGTCTAGGGCGCCCCATTCACACGAGACGCCACCTTTCGCCTTTGACCAACAAGTCTGTTTCAAACATATTACCGTCTCTAACGTTCCCTTTCCTTTTTTTTCTCGCAACCTCACCCGCCATCTTACCGCAGACTCACCTCTCTGTGTCCGAAAACAATTTCCAGTTTGGCTCGCAGAGTTTTTGCACATTCTATTTTCCCATTCTTTAGGCCGGCTTTTCAGTCTTTTATTCCACCCGACTTCTGTCTTATTCAAGTTTTCTTCCCCGTCGTCGACGTCGTCTTCACGATTCTACCATTTCTTTCTTTCCACTTTGAAATTATTCTTTGCACCTTCTCAAGTCTTTTTGTTCTTGTAGTTGCATCTTGCATAACGATATAGACTCGGTGGATTAAAAAGAATATGACAATAGGAATAAAACATATAATATGAATATAAATGCTAAGAGTAATAAAAATAATATCCCCAATATATATGGATATAAATATATGTATATATATATACATATATTTATGTATATAATCAGATATATATATATATATATATATATATATATATATATATATATATATATATATTAGCGCTTTGATGAATATAAGAAAAATGTATTATTTAAAGTAGAGTTGATAGGAAAGAAAGAAAGACACACAGAGATAAAATAAAAACAAAGAAGACAAAGAAAAAAAAACAAAGACTGATAGTAAGTAGATAAGAAAGAAAGAAAGAAAGAAAGAAAAGAAAGAAAGAAGAATTATCGGGGGACAAAAAAAAAGGATATAGAGAAAAATGAAAGAAACATAGAAGACAAGATAAACGAGAATAAAAGGCATGAAAGAAAGAAAGAAAGAAAGAAAGAAAGAAAGAAAGAAGAAAGAAAGAAAGAATTATCAGAGGACGAATGAGGCGCAACGAAAAGACAGACAGAAAGGGAATAAAAAGTAAAAAGGAAGAAAAAAGAAATGAGAAAAAGAGCTTAAAACAAGATTAGAGGCACAAGAAAAAGAAAGAAAGAAAAGAAAAGAAGAAAGAAAGAAAGAAAGAAAGATTGATAGTAAGTAAGTAAAGAAAGAAAAAAAAGACATACAGACATAATAATTATCCTGGCACCAGAAGAGATAACTGAAAGTGGGGAGAAAAAAAATACACAAGGAAAAGTAAAAAAAAGGATGACAGAAAGAAAGTTGGAAAATTATTAAATATGAAAGAAAAAGAAAAGAAGACAATAAAAAACAATAAGATATAAGGAAAGAAAGAAGGTAAGAAAAAACGAACATTGTTAGATGACACAAGAGTTGACAAAAAGTAAGAACGAAAGAAAAAAGAGGAAAAAGAAAGAAAGAAAGACAAAGAGGAAAAAGAAAGAAAGAAAAAAGAAAATGGACAAAAGAACTATAGAACATAGTGAAAGAAAGAAAAAAAAATCGGTAAAAACAAAAAAAATAAAGACAACGAAAAGAAAAGGACAAAAAAGAAAGACTTAAGATTGAAAAGGAAGGGAGAGAGAGAGAGGGGGAGAGACAGACAGACAGACAGAGACATAAATAAAGATTGAGAGAGAGAGAGAGAGGGGGAAAGAGGGGAGAGAGAGATGAATAAAGAAAGAAAATGGATAAAACAGAAAAGACGTACATTTTTTTAAAAAACAGATAGAAAATGAAACAGAAAGAAATAAAAGAAAGAAAGAAAGAAAGAAAGAAAGAAGAAAGAAAGAAAAGAAAAAGAATGGAAGAAAAGAAAGAAGAAAAGGATAAAAAGAGTAGAGTGCAAAAACTGTTAAGGATGCATACTAGTGGGCACAATGGGATGTAAAGCAAAATGAATAAATAAATGAATAAAATTCATCCTAAAAAAAGACAAACAAATAAAAATAAAGATATTTGACCAAAATGAAATTAGAATAAATGAAGATGATAAACTGAATATACAAAACTATTAACGAATATCCATTCACCATTAAAATTTATCAGCCTATAAAAGGGAAAGATAGAAAAGAAAGAATGAAGTAAAGGAACAGAAGAATGAAGAGAAGAAAAAATAATGAGAGAGAGCAAAGAAAGAAAAAAAGAAAGAAAGAAAGAAAGAAAGAAAAGAAAGAATGAAGCACTGTATTTTGAATCAGCAAATCCGATAAAAAGTGAAGAAAAAAAGCAGAGTTAGAAAAGAAAGAAGGAAGTACAGGTTTGGGATAATAAAATGAATGAATGAATGAATAATAATAATAATAATAATAATAATAATAATAATAATAATAATAATAATAATAATACACCTTATCCCAGCAAGAAGTCCAGACCTAGTGTTGATAAACAAAAAAGATAGAACTTGTCAACTGGTGGATTTTGCAGTTCCAGCAGATCACAGGGTGAAGCTAAAGGAAAATGAAAAAAATATCTAGACCTTGCCAGAGAACTGAAAAAGTTATGGAATATGAAAGTGAAAGTGATACCAATTGTGGTTGGTGCACTTGGAACAGTCCAAAAGGGATTGGAAAAGGGTTTGGAAAGTTTGGATATCAGAGGAAGGATTGAAACCATTCAGAACACTGCACTGCTGCAATCTGCCAGAATACTCAGAAGAGTCCTGGAAACCTGAGGAGACTTGCTGTCACTCAGACTCCAGTGAAAGACCATCAGCTAACATTGATGTGAAAACTCAAAAGGAGTAAATAAAATAATAATAATGGCAATTTTTTTTCTCTAAGAGAGAGAAAAAGAAAGAAAGAAAGAAAGAAAGAAAGAAAGAAAAAAAGAATGAAGCACCGTATAATAAAAGTAAAGAAATGAAGAAATAAAAACAGATAGTTAGAAAAGAAAGAAGGAAATAAGGAATTGGGATAAAAAACGATGAATATAACAGTAGACCTCAAAAGAAAGAAAGAAAGAAAGAAAGCTCTAAAGAAAGAAAGAAAGAAAGAAAGAAAAAAAGAAAGAAAGAAAGAAAGGCTGAATCACTGTATATTGAATCAACAAAGCCGATAAAAATGAGGAAATAAAAAAAGAGAATTAGAAAAGAAAGAAAGAAGTAAAGGATAATAATAATAATAATAATAATAATAATAATAATAATAATAATAATAATAATAATAATAATAAAATAAATAAAATCACTCAAAGAAAGAAAGAAAGAAAGAAAGAAAGAAAGAAAGAAAGAAAAAGCAGGTAATCAACAGTGCGAAGATGGCTTGAAATGAAGACACGCCAACTGCCTTTGGTCAATTCTACATTTCCGATTTGCCTATTAGATTATCCGGTTCCCAATTCGGGAACCGCAGATTTCATTTCTCCCAAATCTAATTCTTCTGCCGGATCATCGTCGCCAGAGATTTGGTGAACCTTGTGAAATAATTTGCTCATGACGCTTTGGCGAACGGGGGCCACAATGTCGCTGGCCGTTTTCGACCGGCCACCTGAAGCCAGAGTTGTCTCCCTTTGCATCTCTATTCAACCCGCTACTCCCCATCCACTCCACTCTCTGCTGATATCGGTTAAAAGATGAATCAATCAAGCTGATAATGCATTACTCTCTACATATAGCTTGGCAGGCCGCATAGCCAGGATGCAGTAAATCCATAGATTTTTGTATATCTGAAGCTCAATCTGTTCCTATCTATTACGGCTATCTTTCCGTCTATCTATCAATCCATACCAGACTTTTCACATTTTGCAGCTTCTTCGCTATCTCTCAATTCAACTCAAGCTGTGATATATATCAGAATGTTATAAGTATATATATATATATATATATATATATATATATATAATATAGAGATAGAAAAGATAATTTTATATATACTTGTTTTGTACATGAATTATTTTACATATACTCCGTATATGTAAAAAAATATATACAAAATATATATTACACACATACACACACACACACACATATATATATATATATATTATATATATATATATATATATATATATATATATAATAGAGTAAACTAACAGGACAGTGTTCGAGTATCACCTTCATCAGTCAGTATACATTTTTCTGGCCGGGTTCGAGACCCGAACGAACTTCGCTCGCTATATATTATATATATATATATATATATATATATATATATATGTTGAATATATATATATATATATATATATATATATATATTTATATAAGAGAGAGATTGATAGATAGATTTATATATACCTTTGTTTTGGGCATGAATCTATTTTACATATACTCCGTATATGTAAAAATACATACGCCAAATCTGTATAAGTACGTTTGAGTGAGTTCTCAGTTTTGGTTGAATCCTATCAAGGAAAAAACTTGATATCATCCAGCTATATATATATATATATATATATATATATATATATATATATATATATATGGGTGCTATATCTAAAAGTAAACAGTGCTCAATATCCTGGACAGAGCATTTGTATCTAAGTTACGGTAGCGCGGATATTGAATCAACGGCGCTTGCTACTGACAGTTTCTCGCCAATGCGATTATTATTTAGTAACGAAGCGCTGTTCACTCTGATGAAGGTCGATTCTTCTATGTGTGAGAAATATTTTCACACACATAAACTGACCGAAACACATGCGTAAGTGATATCGATTAATGTGATATCGATTAAATTCATTTTATCCATCTACATTTCTTTTCTTTACTCATTTTTCCTCATATTGTCGGATCCAATTCCTTTTCCATTTTCACACACACACACACACACACACACACACACACATATATATATATATATATATATATATATATATTTGCTCTAATCCGTATTGAGCACTTTGTATTTGTTATATCGCTGACTTACCCCCCTGAATTCTGCACTTCCTAACCATCGTGTCCATATTCACCGGTAAGTCACCTTTCCCTTTATATATATGTATATATATATATATATATATATGTGTGTGTGTGTGTGTGTGTGTGTGTGTTGAAAGAATGAATAAAGGAAAGAAAGTATAGAATGGATAATATAGGATATTTTAATCAATATTACTTACACGTGTTTCGGCCAGGACTTTATCCATGTGTACATTATTCAAATAATCAAAAGAAATGAAATATTAATAATAGAAAAAATGTAGAAGCACACAAAGAAAATTCGACCTTCATCAGAGTAAATCCTTATTTGAAAAAAAAAAAAAATATATATATATGAACACAGATACATGTAAAGTAGGACAAATGAAAGGAATTCATCAAATCTAATCTAATTCTGGGTACGTAGGGCTTAGTGAACCTGTCTACCTTAACAGAAGTGGCTAATCCATGCAGTTAGTATCATAGGTCACCGTAGCTGAGTGTACTAAAAGAAAAACACTCCATAATGAAGAATAGATGAGGACATTTGATAAGAAAAATGAGAAGGGAAATTAGTAATAGGGGAAATTTAATAAGAAAAACGGCCAGTCCAGGCGGCAGGAAAAAAGGAATGCCACAAGCCTTCAGAAAAAAGAGCTGCCACAAGACCAAAACATTGTCACCCCGGAAAAGATAAGATAAAGTGAAACCCGATACCATCACTGGGATCAGAAGAGAATGTATAAAGAAAAGCAGAATTTATGTGTATACCATTTTCAATAAAAACTTGATCTGACGAAACTCAGAGGGTTCAGATACCCTTGGGTGGAAATGGACCATAATCCCTTAATATCGGAGTTTTAAGCTTTTTGTCTTCATATATATATATATATATATATATATATATATGATGAGTTGGGGTGGGAATGATTCTATTCAGGACCTTCTTTTTCTTCCATACCTATACATATGTATATTTATATACGCATAAATGTATAAGTCTATGTAAAATAAACACTTTCAATAAATATATATATAATCTATGTATGCAATATATATATACATATATATATTATATATATATATGTGTGTGTGTGTGTGTGTGTGTGTGTGTGTGTGTGCGCGCATGTGCGCACGCGCGCGTGTGTGTGTGTATAAAATTATTTTATTTCCCGTAGGCATATAGGAAGATTTTTTTTAAATCCTCTGGGTAGCTGAATGCATAAATCTTTTTTAATTACATACAGCAATATTTAAAATTTTCATATTAAGGAAAATGTCAAAAATACGTCATGTTGCTTTATAATGAATTTATTTCAACAAAATTCTTTTAAGAGAAGTCCGCAGCATTACAATATTGTATTTGACTATTTGATGATGCAGACATCACTTCTAAATTAGTTCATTGAATTAAATTGATAATAAGTCAACGTGCCTAGTTTTAAACTTTTAAATAACATTCATAAGTAAATAAGAAAGAAAGGAATCATCATGAAAATGAATGCAAAGGAAAGAATAGAAAAGAAAAACAAAGAAAGATATAGATAGAGAAATAAATAATTAGATACAGAAGAAAAAAAGAAGTAAACAAAAACCAAAATGGAAAAGAACCGAAAAGAAAGAAAAAATAAAGAAAGCATTATGAAAAAGAATGAAAAGGAAAAATAGAAAGAAAGAGAGAAGAGAGAAAGAAAGAAGGAAATACAGAAATAAATAAATAAAGAAAGAGGTAAAGAAAGAAAGAAAAAGAAAGAAATAAAGAGAAAGAGACAGAATAAAGATACAAAATAAGTAAACAAAAAGGGGAAGAAGAACGGAACAAAATAGAGAAAAAACACAAAATATGAAAAGAATAAAAAGGAACAAATAGAAAGAAAGAGAGAAGAAAGAAAGAGGAAATACAGAAATAAATAAAGAAAGAAAGAGGTAAAAGAAAGAAAAAAAGAAATAAAGAAAAAGAGAAAGAGAAAGAAATAAAGAAAGAAAATCAGTAAACAAAAAGGGTGAGAAGAAAGGAACAAAATAGAGAAACAAATACAAAATATGAAAAAGAATAAAAAGGAAAAAATAGAAAGAAAGAGAGAAGAAAGAAAGAAAGAGAGAAGAGAGAAAGAAAGAAGGAAATACAGAAATAAATAAAGGAAGAAAGAGGTAAAGAAAGAAAAAAAGAAAGAAAGAAAGAAAGAAAGAAAAAGAGAAAGAAATAAAGAAAGAAAATCAGTAAACAAAAAGGGTGAGAAGAAAGGAACAAAATAGAGAAACAAACAAAAAATATGAAAAAGAATGAAAATGAAGAATATCAAGAAGGAAAGACATACAGAAAGCAGTAATGAAATATGATATAAACGAACAAAAATGGAGGAAGGATCCAACAAATGAAGGAAAGAAATAAAGAAATAAAGAAAATGTTGAAAGAATAAGAAATGAAAGAAAGACAAATGCAACAAGACCCAATCATCAAATATCAAAAAAGAAAAGGCGAAAAAAAAGGGTCAATCCTACGAATGAAAGAGAACCATAAAATAAACAGCAAACCGAACGAGAGAGAAAAAAATCAAACAGAGAAAGATATATTTCAACTATTTTCATCATTCACCTTTTTAGACATTTTTTTCCCCTTGCTGAGACTAATTCTTTTTTCGTCTTCAATGATGATCTTTCTCATGGTCATCCGTCAGATCGAAGAAAAAAAGAAAGAGTAAAAGAGAATAGAATTTGGTTAGGTCTAAAGAGAAAAAAAAAGCATTCTTAAAAAATATCTCCACAAAACCGAAATAGTAGGGGGTAAAAAATAGAGTGTAGAGAAGGTGGTGGTAGCACTGACGACGGATCAAAAAGGGAGAGAACTAGCGTGAAGTAATAAAAATATACCAAAGAGCCGCCATTTGCAGACCAGACAGGAGAAAAGCAAACAAAAGAAACGGACAAAGTTTCGAAAAAGATGGCGCCTATAGTGAATATCTTAGGAAAGAGATTTTTTTTTTCAAGTCTTAGTTTCTTTCTTTTTTAAGGAATCGTTGTGAAACTTTTGAAAGTATGGCTTTTTAAAAACTGCTTTATGCGGCATTTGTTCTTGGTCGTGTCTGGGGAATTTTCTTTAGATAGCATTTTTTCTTTTTTTTTTTTTCATTATTTTACCATAGATGGTTTGACCTTGATTGTTTGAATTTGTTTAAAATGTAGTCAGTTATTCTGGCATTGGTGATGAAAAATGAATTATTTATGATATCCTTATATCGGAATTATCTACATAGAAAAGTTATGTATGTACAGACACACCAAACCCATCATACACACAGACGGCATATAAGTACACACACACACACACACACACACACACACACACACATACATATATATATATATATATATATATATATATATTATATATGTGTGTGTGTGTGTGTGTGTGTGAAAATAAAATGGAAATATATATATGTGAAAATAAAATGGAAATGTTTTTTCATTATATCATATTCATATATATATATATATATATATGTATATATATATATATATATATTATGTGTGTGTGTGTGTGTGTGTGTGTGTGTGTGTGTTATTTTAGGTCAATGTGCATTAAACTCAGATTCAACTTAGAGAAAATTTTAGATTTTCAAATTGAGTGAGCTTAAAAAGGTCGCCAGTACTTAAACATTTTCACATTTTCGACAACGTTTTTCCCCAAGGATTGACTCTGAGTATTGTCTCTTCAGCTAAATAATGCACCGTTCCGTCTCCATCATAAAGAAAGAAAAGAAAGAAACATGACATGCTACACAGAAACTTATCTTAAGAAAGAATGAAAAAAAAAAAACAAAGAAAGAAGGGGAAAGATATATATGAGGTTAGTGCGTGGAAGCAATAACGCGAATCTTTTGCAATCCAGCATAATAAAAAGATGAAAAGAAGGAAAGAAAGAAAAAGGAGAGTTTAATCAAGTGTATAATACATTTTACATATTGAATTATTCGCAATAACTCTTAAATGAACATTTCAAATGTTGTGATAATAAAATTATCATACTGTGCTATATCCACAGGTCCTGCTATTATGTACTATTATATTTACTGTGTTTTTAATTTTAGTTTAATATTTTAAAAGTGACCACTACTCAGGGATAGGGTCAGTCGTAAGAGTCGTAATATTGTACGAATGAGTCTGTCCCTGAGTAGTGATCCCTTTTAGAATATTAAACTAAAATTAAAAACACAGATATATATATATATATATATATATATATATATATGGGAGAATATGTGCTTAATTTAAGTCGTACCTAATTTTGAAAGTTAATTAATTGATAATTAATTATTACGCGAGCATATCTATTCAAATGTAAGGCTAAACAAATCGAGAAAAATAAATCTTTGTATGTACATTTCGGCCTATTAGGCCTCATCAGCAGAGCTATAGATAGGAAGACCGCCTTGTGCTGATGAGGCCTAATAGGCCGAAATGTACATACAGAGATTGATTTTTCTCGATTTTTTTTGCCTTACATTTGAATAGGTATACCCGCCTAATTGATTAATTATTAATTAATTAACTTTCAAAATTAGATACGACTTCAATTAAGCTCATATTCTCCCAAAAATTGTCGGCTAAAAAAGCCATATCAAAACACATCGTTTGTGTATTTACTTCTCATATATATATATATATATATATATATATATATAATATATATTGGAAGGAGCTTGTGCAATTCTGTGTTTCACCTAAAACTGATGATCAAGAAATATTTTTTATTTTTTCCTATAAAGGAAAATAGATATAAAATATAAAACGCTTTCGCCAACTTGATATTTCTTTATAAGGCCTTATACCGGCTATCATCCGAGAAACAAGAATTATAAAAAAACCCATATCAGTAAAATAACACCAAAGCCATAAACTTATATAATATTGTATCATCATCAGGAACAAGGCGTGTTGACAGCACGTATTACTTTGACTCTTTTTCTAGTCATCCATTCCCATCAGCCATCCATCTAGACCAAGCGTCGGTGACCTACGATCCATGGGCCAGATCCGACCCGCAATCCATAATATTCTGAACCGCAACCCCTAAGGAAACAGATGGTCGCTTAGATAATGTTTTTTATTTATTTACAAACGTACACAAAAGTCATAAATACCATTTCACATACTATTTCTCTGATAAGAATTGTTATTCCTCTCATAGGTATTGCAAGATCATATAATGCTGATTATTAAAATCTGGTAATGAGTAAAGCGAAATCTAGTAATAAGCCCACGAATAAATATGTTGTATAAAGACTTATACAATGTTACAATCATGCTGTTTGACGCCACCCTAAGCGAAAAATCCTTACTGTATGCTACAATGATTACGGTGATAGATGTGTCCGCTATTCTCTCACAGACATGGCACCTAGCCCCTATGTAGTACAAGGTTGCCGACCCCTGATTTAGACAGCACCCACTCATGAATACAAGTTGTTTGCTGGACGAGTAACACTAGTGTTTCCATATGGAAAAAGTATCTCATGAGTTCGTCTTTACTCCCCCAGGAATACTCAGCATGTATTTACTCGTTTTGGATAGTGTGCGAGATAGGAGGTAAATGACTGTACAGCTACTCTGTTTTGGACTACTGCTTCCAGGATTTGTTCACAACCATACGGTACATCTTTGTATTTTCCCCATATATAATTCTCGTTAGAGTCGGAAGCGTTAATTAATTATTGCTTTAACATTCAAGAAAAAAATTACTTTACTATTAGATTTTATAAGAATAAAAGACTCAAGTTCCAGAACTGAATTCAGAAAAAGATGCCACTAATTATCAGTCCTATACCTTTTTGTTACATAATGAATATACATAGCCTATCATTTCTATGAGGAAGTATAGTTTGGAATTTAAATTCAATTGTTAGTGGAAAGTGTTGAGAGTTTAAATTGGCAGGTTTTGAAACCAGGTTCATCTGGTAAGGGACTGGTGGGCTTAGAGAATTACGTGATCATATGAGGTCTGTCTGAGTAACTTTTAGAGTTAAATTAGAGTTGAGCTATCGAACATAGGGGTTAGACACATGTTGCGTCCCACTTCTCCAAGCGTTCTCGTTAAGATGATATCAAAACGGATATCATTAGGTATTATTTATTGAGAAAAAATATACAGCATTGAAACATTTTAAACACAAATAAAAAAATATATCATAATCAAATCGTACTGAGAGCAAGGGTCCTCTTGACTCTCCCCCCTTTCTCTGTGTCTCTCTATCTGTGTCTCTGTCTCTCTGTCATTGTCAGTTCATATCTACTATCTATCTTTATCTATCCCTGCCTTCCATATCTATGTACCTATCTATCAATCTCATATCTATCCATTTCCATACAATCTTCTATCTATCTATAATCTATGTACAAGTTTTTCATATGTCCATTGATATCTATCTTCTATCTAATCTATTCCAGTCTGTTAATATCTTTATCTATTTATCTATCTATCTATCCTCAATTGGTTGATATCTATCTACACAAAGTATCTATTGATCTTTCTATACAACTCTGTTCCTATCTATTAGTCTTATATCTATCTATCTATCTATCTATAAGTATTGCCCATAAATAATTACACCCAAACAATTTTCTATAAAAAGTTAAGTTTCTTATAACCAAATATACCCATATTTTACAATTTCTAGTGGAACATTGACAATTAGAACGAATGTTATTAGGTTACTTATTTATGTTGTAACATTTTCACAATAAACACATTGAGCAATAGGTACTGCTAAATTTATCGCACAAGCATTGTAGAAAGCATTCAGTATTTGCTAAGATCTAATAAAAGCTTTATTTAATCTGGTACAGGACCGAATAGTTGGAGCACCCAGTGAGGATCGAGTTCACTAGAGGTAGCTTGACTAACTTGCTAAGGAGTGGTAACCAGGCAAGGGTTTAAAAGAAAATACAAATAAATGTGCAGTTTCCTCTTCTATTGACATCAATAGTATCAACGGACATTGCTGGCTTTTAGGAAAAGGGACTTCCTTTGTCACAAAGGAAGTGTCCGAGTAAACATACAGCTCCCTCTCACAGGCCCCCTCTCTCTCTTTATATATATATATATA
Source organism: Doryteuthis pealeii (assembly GCA_023376005.1). Classification (NCBI taxonomy): domain Eukaryota; kingdom Metazoa; phylum Mollusca; class Cephalopoda; order Myopsida; family Loliginidae; genus Doryteuthis; species Doryteuthis pealeii. The sequence continues at coordinate 18,001,349 of CM042175.1, forward strand.
TATATATATATATATATATATATATATATATATATATACATTATATTTGTATATATATATATATACCTACACACACATATATATTTATATATATACCTATATATATATATATATATATATATATATGTGTGTTGTGTGTGTGTGTGTGTGTGTGTGTGTATAATAAACAAGAATTAAAAAAAGAATCCGCTTCCAACTTGATTCATTGTTAGTCAATATGTTTTATTTCTTCTTCCTTTCGTTTCTTTTCATCATTCCTCCTTTTAAGTTTTCCTATTTGTCTTTTTCATCCTGCTTCCATTTGTCTCTATTTTTCTTTTCTTTTTCCTTTTTTTTTTCTTTCGGTCTTTTTAATCTCTATTTTATTTATATTTCTCGGCAGTTTTTTTCTCTCTGTTTCTCAGTGTGCGTTCTTCTTTCGTTTTGGAAAAATATTTCCTTAACTTCTTGTCATTTTTCTTATTTTAAATTCTTTCGTTTCTCTTGTTGGCATCGTTTATTTTGTCCGGCGTCTTTTTTTCTTTCTCTTTTTTTTCGCGTGGATTTCCTTTCATGGGCTAAATTCCTTCTCTTTTCGTTCATTACTTTTATAGTTTCTTTCATCATTTCGGACTTACTAACATTTATTATTTATTATTTCTGGGATTTTTTTTCTGAAACCTTTCATTTGCAGGAATCCTTTCTTTTCATTTCCTTCCAAACTATTTTCCGTCCTGTCGGTGGGGCGTTAGAATACACCGACTTTACCTCTGCAGAGGGGTAAGACTCCCTCAATGGGCCACCTGTTCACCGTGGGTGGCGACCCGTGATGCTTAAGGATGGAAAAACAGGTGGCTGAGTAGTCGATGACATGCAATACTTTGGCATTTACTTGGGCTAGACGGGCGCTCGGATAGGCCCTCCGATCAATCGGCTGGTCACGTCAAGCCCAAACACCTATGTGATTGCCCCAACCCTATTGCCCTTATGGCAAGCCCTAATCCTATTTATCATATGGGTGCTAGAAGGCGTTGACAGAGTGTCTTCATGTCCTGGGAATGACGTTAAACTCTATCTTCTGGACCTTTGTGGAATGTGGAGCACCCCTTCATCACCATTTCTCCCTGGTCCACTCTGATCCGGAGTGGTAGTACCTGTTAGGATCAAATCTATGGGTCAAATAGAAACAGGTGTTTATAAAAAAAATGAGTATCCATTAAGAATGAATTTATTTCAAAACTTTGTCGGCATTAAATGGCCCACTGAGGCTTATATGCCGTAAAACAAAAACCAAACAAAACAACAAAAAAAAACTAAACAAAAAAAAAACAACAAAAAAACAAACAAACAAACAAACCAGACCAAACTATTTTTTACTTCATTATCTTCTACACATTCTTTCTTTCTTTCCTTGTCATTGTTATCAAGCTCCTCTCACACACCCATTAATACTGAATAGTGAGTTAGATCATTGCTGGATGCCCCATTAGCTGCGACTTTGTGTCACATCCTACCCTTGGCAACTGAGTTGGGTAAATACCTGCGGATCCCAACGTTGTGTAATGGTTAACAAGCTTGTCCCGCTGATCCATTACTACTGAATAGCGAGTTTGGTCCTCGTTGGGTGCTTCATCCTTGTAGCATATCACAACCGTGTGATGGGCTGGGTTAATACCTCCTTTATATCTGCAATCAATCGATTTTTTAAACATTTCTCCAAGTTCTTTCTTTCTTTCTTTCTTTCTTCAAGTTTTTTCTTCCTTTCTTTCCTTCTACCATGATATATTTTTCTTTCGTTTTTGCATTCATTAATTATTCTTTATTTCATTAATTTAATTCCTTCTTTCCTTCTTTTCTTTGATTGTCTTTGTTTATTTTTCTTCTTTCATTCTTTTCTTTCTTTTCCTTCATTTTTTCATTTACTTTCTTCTTTCCTTTTTCTTTGACCCGTAAAATTTTAACTTTCTTGAGTCTTTTATTTATAAATTTAGTCAATTTCTTTCCTTTCTTTCTTTCTTTCTTTCGTTCTTTCTTTCTTTCTTTCTTTCTTTTCCTTCTTTCATATTTTTTAAATTTCCAAGTTCCTTTTTTCTTTTTAGATATCTTTCCTCTCATCGAATGTTTTCCATTTTCTATCTCCTATTCCTAAATATCCACTTTCTTTCTTTCTTTCTTTCTTTCTTTCTTTCTTTCTTTCTTCCATTTTCAAGTTCATTTTTTCTTTCTCTATTTTTTCTTTTTTCTCTCATTAAATTTTTTCCTCTTTCTGTCTCCTATTTATATATGCCCAATTTCTTACTTTCTTTCTTTCTTTTCCACAATATTTTTTGCTTTTCGTCTTGAACTTTTTTATATTTCCATTTGATCTGATTCCATTATTCATTTCCTCTCTTTCAATCGTTCTTTCTTTTCAAGCCTTCCTTCCCTTTTTTTTTTTCGTACATTCCTTCCTTCTTTGTTTACTTCATAGTCATCGATTCTATAACATTTTGTTTTATCTCTACTCCATTTATGTATGTATTTTATTAATTTCCCACTTTCTTCCTTTCTTTTCTCCTTTCTTTTTTCCTCCTTTTTCCTTCCTTTCTTCTTTTCTTTCTTTTTTCCCTTTTTTCCTTTGTTTCTTTCTTTATTCCTTTCTCCCAACCCAATCATTCTTTTTCCTTTACAATCCTTTCTTTCTTTTCAGGAATTTTTTCTTTTATTTTTTTATCAAATTTTCTTTCTTTTGTCTTCCCTTTTTATTTTCTTTCTTTCTTTCTTTCTTTCTTTCTTTCTTTTTTCCTCATCATGTCCTTCCTTTTCTTCCTTTTTTTCTTTTGTTATTCTTTAACTCTTTCTTTTACTTTCCCTTCCCTTTTTCCCTCTCCCCAGAAATATATTTGTAAACGTTTGATCGGGTGAAAGGTCATTTTTTGTGTATATGCGTTTTGGAGTGCGCATGCGTGTCAGCATCACGATTTTTCTTCCTTTCTTATTTACTCAGCTTTTTCCAAGATGGCGAATTTGTTGTTTTGCGGGAATCTGACAAGATGTTCTGTTTAGATGCTAAACAATCCTTTTGTCTTTTTGTGAGAACAGCGATTAATCTGAATAGATTTATTGCCAGTGGAATAAACGTTCCAATAGGCCCGCTGACAATGCCTGATAAGATGAGCTGCCTGTTTCATATATCCTTACCTTTTTTTTTCAGGACAGATCTTTAAATTTAGAGATAGACAACAATACACTTTTATGCGCGCTAAAAACTGAGATAGATAAATTATTTTAAACAGATATACACGTTAAGATCATTGATTTATGGTATTTATTGTCAGAAGGTGTGTTTCCATGAAAACATTTATATATATATATATATATATATATATATATATATATATATATATATATATGAAAAAAGAGCTAGATACTATTCCTGACAAATATTGTGGAATTAGCACACTTACAGGATGTTCACATTGTCTTTCTTTATTTAACAGTAAATAAACTGATTATAGATAAGACGTAAAACATTTCTATCTAATATCTCAATATTGTGGCTTCATAAAATATATGTATATTTACCCAAACCCTTCCCCACGCGTAGGATATGACAAAATGTATATTTCTCTGTAGAATTCAACTGGTTTTAATTCAGAGTTTTCCTTCTCCTATACCGGCTATCATACTAAGTTTAAAGAGCCCATTCACTCCTACTATTTATTCATAGCTGGAGGGAGAATAATTTCATTCATACTTTTGCTAAGGGTATAATGCTATGTGAAATTCAGACGGTCTCGATCAGGATTTGAACTCAGGTCGCCGTGTCAGTTTCCGATGACAATAACCATTCCACTACAGACACTTTCTTAATAAAAGATGCTTTGAACAAATTAGATTAAATCATTTACATTAATCATACTGGCAAAATAAAAAAATACCCTCCGGGCGATGTAAAAATACATTTTTGAAAGATATTGCTTGAGAAGGTGGAAGTTAAAAATTAAATGTCGGAAATTTTGAACCATAAATTATGAATCATCAAATTTATTAAGGCGTAAAAAAATCATGAATTTATTAAGGAGTAAAAAAAATCATGAAATCATCAAATTTATTAAGGAGTAAAAAAATCATGAATTTATTAAGGAGTAAAAAAAATCTTGAAATCATCAAATTTATTAAGGAGTAAAAAAAATAATTTGAAATCGAAACTAAGTTCTATTAACTTTGAATATCTATTAAAATAAAACAAACTATATATAAATATATGATACCGGGGATGTATCTATTAAAACTTGTTTTAAAAAACAATGAGGACTGTCTAATGTTGCATACTCAAATTTTGAGTGCATTTATTTATGTTATGACGATTTTGGGTAATGTGACGTAAGCAGTGACGTAGTTTTTGTTACAGACAAAAACCGGAAGCGAATCTCCATTATTAATAGTTTTGCCCTTTCTCGAAGTTTTATGGCAGCCATAATTCTTTTAGACATTGATTTTTAAACTGTTAATTGAGGTATATTTTATGAAGATATATTCGAATCTATATAACATATAGCTGAGGGCCGGATAAACATGAATTATTCCTATGCCAAGGGCATTCAGATGAAAGGAAATGCCAACAGCTTTATCATGGGTTTGAACCTAGCCCACTAAATTCATTCCAAAGTTTCAGTTAGGTAGTATATAAAAATCATACTACTCCTGGTAAAACTTTGGAATTAGTATATTCGGAGGAGGTTCATCTTAGATTTATTTATTTAGCAGTAAACAAACAAATAACAGATAAGACATAAAATATTTTAAATAGCCGAAAAAGACAAAACAAAAAAAACTCACAAATACTGTGGAAAATGAGAGTGAAGGTAATACCAATTGTAGTTGGTGCGCTTGGAACGGTACCAAAGGTTTCCAAAAAGAGACAAGAAGAACTGGAAATCAGAGGAAGAATCGAGAACATTCAAACAAAATTATAGACTCTTTGCTACTTTAAGCCACTTACAGCGGTCCTTCCATCACTGGGATCACTAAGTTCTGAGGTGAATAGATAGAGATAAAAAATACCAAGAAAATTTGATACAGCAGTGGGGGAAATTAGGTAGGTAGATTTAAGATCGACTAAAGTACTGAGTAGAGACCTGGACACCCGAGAACATTTTCTGTCACTCATTCTTTAAGGAAATACTACCAGCTGGTGTGACAAACTGGCAAGAGGCGATAGAATAATAATAATAATAATATAATAATAATAATAATAATAATAATAATAATAATAATAATAATAATAATAATAATAATAATAATAATAATAATATGCATGAGAATGTACTTCATTTGATGAGACAGTTAATCATATAGTAAGACAGAGTAAAAAATTTGTTTTATTCGGATTTTTCGGACTGCTGTCCTCATCTTAAATGTTTCAACGTTTTAGCCTCCAGCCCTCTTCAGATACTTCTTGTTGGACTCAGGAACATTCTTATCGAACTCAGGTGCCTTCATGGAACTTCGAACCGAACCCTTTATTCAAGGCACCTGGGTTAACTGTTTTCATTCCGTATACCATGACCAGCTACAAGTGTTAAGCTATGTTAAGTATTCTATGTTATTATCGCCTGTGCTAAGGATTGAACCTGAAAACTACATATGATTGCGCAATGGATATACAGATTGAGTTAATAAAATTCTAAATGACAATACTCTGTAGCTTGCAGGTGAACTCTATAGCATAATCGTATACCGCATCTTCGACAATCCAACCCTTTATTCAAAGTTTTGTGATGGCTCCCGATTACGACAAGAAGGTTCCCGATTACGAGAAGAAGCTTCCCGAGTCCGAGAAGGTTCCCGAGTTCGACAAGAAATACCCGAAGAAGGCCGGAGTACAGATAATAATGAAGATGAGGACAATAGTACGAAAAACGCAGATAATAGAAAGCTCCCGTGTTCGATAAGGAATACCTGAAGAAGACCGTGGGCACATCGGGTAAAAAGTTGTGTATATAACAATAAAGATAAGGAGAACAGTCCGAAAAATCCTAGTAATAAAACAAAAACAACATTAACAAATAGTCAGCGATGTATTTCATTAGTTCGCTAAGTAACTGTGATCATTGAAAAAGAAAAAAAGAAAAAAGCAAATCAATTTCCACTATGTACACAATAGGAATAGAATTTAATAGAGTATTGTCATTTAGAATAGAGTTTCAGAAACGTATAATATAAACAAAGAAATATCTCGCTAAGTACATATTTATTTACTCAATTTCGAAAAAAGGATTTTATAAATCCTTTATAAATTTGTAAAATAGACAATGAATTTAAAACATTAATGAGTGAATAAAAGTGAAAGAAATATCAAGATAAATACATACATGTTTTTCTTATTAAACTTAGTAACAAAGTTCTTTTGGGTTGGTCTCCCTGAAACTGCGAAGAGAGAGTCCGGTGTCGGGTTCGCCATCAGAAATGACATTGTTTTACAATAGGAATCACTTCCAGTTTGGTATTCCTGACAGGCTGATGTCTCTTTGTTTACCTATCGGAAGGAATAAATATGCGACCTTGCTGAGTTGTTATGGGCCTACAATGGACTCCAATGAGGAGGTAAAGGAATCCTTTTACAGTAACCTTCGTGTTCTACTGAGACGTACACCATTTGTGATAGACTCGGTCATGGGTGACTTCAATGCTCGTGTTGGATGTGATCATTTTCCACTATGTACACAAGATGAATAGAATTTGATAAGATGTAGTTGAATATCTATAATAAATATAATGGTATTTTTTTAAAAACCGTATATATTGATATTATTCCATTTGATAGGACAGAGATAGACACAGAGAGCGTGGTATCAATGCTATTCTACATGAATGTATCATGCTGTATTTTTTAAAGTACTGTATATAAATGCTATACACACACACGCACACACCACACCACACACACATATATATATATATATATTTTAGGATATGTGCTTAATTTTGAAAATTAGGATATGTACCTAATTTTGAAAATTAATTAGTTAATAATTATTGAATTTTTAGGCGGGCATATATGTTCAAATGTGAGGCTAAACGAATCGAGAAAATGTCAATCCCTGAATGTACATTTCGACCAATTAGGTCTCATCAGCAAGGTTATAGACACATTTGTTGTTTACTTAACCTCATATATATATATATATATATATATATATATATATATATATATATATAATATATTATTTATATGATCATAACTACTGATATTTTCTATAGTTGTTTTATAACTAAAAAATATTCCTTGTCAACAACGGACTTTAACGGACCACCTCTCCTCCTATTAGTCCGTTGATGAGAGATTTGTTCCTAAAGACCACACACACACACACACACACACCACATATAATATATATATATATATATATATATATATATATATTATATATATATATATACACCCAAATATGGGTTAAATAGAAGGGCAGACTGGCTCTTTAACCTTGGGTAGGTAACCAGTCGAGGAGAGGGATAACTCTGAATTCAAAATTCCTGAGGTCAGTCGTTGATTGGGTTCGTGGCATTCCTTGATGCACCATTCTTTCCTATCGAATGTGCCAAAAAGTGGTGAATGGTCCTATACAAGCCTTCACCACTATAAACAATCACTGTGTTGGTTGTTCACTAGATGAAGAGTCCATATTATTATATATATATATATATATATATATGCAGAGTGTCCTAAAAACTAATTTCAAAAGTGAATACCAAGTAATTACAAGTCCAAAATCCAACAAAATTAGATAGGCTTCATGTGGAAAAAAAGATCTATTCATCAAAATTTAAATAAGATATTCAAAGGGAAATAGAATTTATAATCGATTTCTCAAATCTTCACAGTCTTGTTTGACTGCGTTTGAGAATATTTTAACACAAAATTATTTTTCCTTGCAAGGGAATGTCATACTAACCACTGAAAAAAATAAGACCTAAGTTTTTGTAAAAATTTGAGATCATTTGAGCGAGAATTGGTTGACTAAGTCAATTTTTTGGAAACCCTGTATATATATATATATATATATATATATATATTATAGAGAGAGAGAGAGAGAGAGAGAGAGAGAGAGAGTCAGATCTTAGCCCTGAAAGTGCATTAAGCGAAACTTTAGTAGGTTCGTCTGACTCATTAGATTTATCTTTATTATTGCTCTACTTAGTATTGAGCACTTTTTACTTATTAGCTTTAGTCTCCTGGCGGTTTATATATATATATATATATATTATATATATATATATATATATATATATATATATATCTATTTATATATATGCATATAAATTGTTTTTTCTTTTGGCAAAAATATTGTACTAATAGATTATTTTGTTGTACGATTATCTTGGGTCTTGGTAGTATAATTTTTACAATCAAACTATTTGCTGGGTTTTTTCTCACCGCGAGGATTTACCAACAAGTTTGGTATATTAATATATATATATATATATATATATTATATATATATATTATATGTGTGGTGTGTGTGTGTGTGCGCGTGTGTGTGTGTGTGTGTGTGTGTGTGATCGTGTATGGTTGTTAAATCCTGTTTAAACTTTTAGAATGGAATTTCTTTTTAGATTTCTATAGAACAGCCAGATTTCCGTTTCTTTGGAGTTGATACCTGCTGTTATTTGTCGCCTCAGAAACGTATTTCTTCAATTCATAATAAATAGGAGGTAGTTTTCTCGCTTTCTGGGCACATGGATTATGTTTATTTATTTTAGGTAGAAGCAAAAAGGCCAAGAGACGCCGACTGATATTCTCACCGAAACAAGAAATGTCTCACCCGAACTAAACACGAGGACATCACGCCACTTCCATTTATTACTCATTGGTCAGGGCGGAAATAACGGGGCACATGAATTATAAACCCATTCAAATTTACATAAATGTTATATCCTGTATATTTAAAAAAAAAAATTAAGTGCATTCACAAAGTAGGACTTATACAAGGGATCGGCAAAAATTTGGATAGAGGGAGACAATTGGCTATGCAGTCTCGGTGAAGGGCCATAGTATTAAAATTAATTCAAATAAATTTTGTCGGACTCAAACCGCTCTGTCCAAAATGCTGTCTTTTTAAGGTTTAAATAAAATGTCTTTGCCTCTAGTCGATAATAGGTTAAGCTAAATCGAAAAGCGATGTTAATACACAAATAGCAAAGGCATGGTCGGCCACAAACTAATTATCGGTCATATGGAGGTCCGATCTCCCTGACAAGCTAAGGCGAAGGTTCTTCCAGGCTGTGGTTGTATCAGTGCTGCTATATGGCTACACCACTTGGACCCTAACGAAGCGCCTTGAGAATAAGCTAGAAAGCTGCACAAGTATGCTGCGCGCAGTCTTGAACAAGTCGTGGAAGCAGCACCCCACGAGGAGACAGCTGTACGGTCACTTGCCCCCCATCTCACAAACTATCCAAGTGAGACGGAGAAGGCATGCAGGACACTGCTGGAGAAGCAAGGACGATCTCATGAGCGACGTTCTCCTGTGGAAGCCAACACATGGACATGCAAGTGTGGGGCGCCCAGCAAGGAAATATGCGAGAATACTGGTTGCTCCGCAGAGGACCTCCCAGGTGCAATGAATGATAGGGAAGGTTGGCAAGAGATTGTCATGGATATCCGTGCTAATTGCGCGACATGATGATGATGAAATCGAACTACTGTATTTCTATTCGATACTAATTGGATAGTCAGATTCTAGCTGTTAACTTGGCGGGCCGGACGAAAACCACTAGAATAGAAAAATGTGTTTATAAAGAAAATTGAGTATCCATTAAGAATTAATTTATTTCAAAACTTTGTCGGCATTAAATGACCCACTGAGATTGATATGCCGTAAAACAAAACAAAACAAACAAAACAACATTCTTGTTAAACGAGAAAAATGACGACAGGTATTTGTCGTAAATAAGGCACTACAAAAATTGTGGCATGTTAGTTTGAGAGGGAATGGGCATTACTAAGCACCTTTTTATCTCTTTTTTCCCAAGAGAACACCAGCATGACACTTCGACGAAGTTCAACTTTACAGAATCAACCAACAAAGATCTACTCGTTTGTATCTAATTGGCATCAATAAATTTAATTGTCTTAGCTAACTGTTGGAACATCAGGAAAACCACTCGAGAGCCGGATGTGGCCGGGGGTTGCCGACATTGGTTTATACGATATAAAATAGGTTTACGCCATATTCGTTTTTACGCCACATTTCTATACTCTGGTTGGTTCGTTGGCTGGTTGGTTGAATTTAACGCCACTTGGTATATTTTATTCCGAAGAGGTTTTTTTTAATCATTTGTGTTTAAACTATAACAATACACGTCATCCGTAGCGAGGAAAGGATGTGCTTTGTTTCTTGCGTGTGAACGGACAGATCAATATAGAGAATAAATGAAGGTAAAAACAAACCTAAAATTTGCTTCATTGCAGTTGAAATAAATTATTACAGGAAAAAATGTAAAGTTGTTCCTTCACTTACTTAGTTACTTATTACTATATAATATATATATATATATATATATATATATATATATATATATATATATATATATATACTTCAGCGACGTTATAATCAAAGAACATAAAATAGATATATATTCCCTTAAAAAATGAACACCGCGATACGAGTTCAAAACCTAGACGAGGCTTGTTGAAGCTTTGAATAAGGCTAATACTCTTGAAAAAGGTATATATCCAACTATTTTCCCTTCAGCTATATATGATATATTGTAAAAAATTTAAATGCATAAACAATTCAACAATAAAAGAGAAAATAAGCTAAAAATAATTTAAAATACAATAAAAACACATGTATTTACCCCGCTACCCGTACACCTCGCACAATCAAAATGTGACACAAGGTCTGTTCAACAGGTTAAATATCTCAGCCTGTCCTACTATTTACCCATAGTTGAAGGGAAAATAGATATATATATATAACTTTTTCAAGAGTATTAGCCTTATTCTAAACTTCAACAAGCCTCGTCTAGGTTTTGAACTCTTATCGCGGTGTCCATTTTTACGACGATAACCATTACGCCGAGTTACCTCCATGAGTAAGTATATCCCTGAGAATATTTTGTAAAAAGTGCATGTTCTAAACAAGACATACGGGAATTTTATTAATTCTAGTGCAATGCGACAGAAATATTTTTGCTGATGCCTGTGTAAATCTGGAAGCCAGAAAGTGCTAGAAAAGCGAGAAATATGGCTTCTCGAGTATTGTGCCAATCCCATGATGCTCTGCGGCCTCTTATTCTAAGTCGAATTCTCCCACCGGCTATTTCTATATGCATTCTCAACAAGCGTTAAGTAATTTGATAACCTTTGATAACCTCCAACCCACAGTAAAATGTCTTCCCGTGAAATGACTGCAGGGCCACTAAACACACCCACAGAAAGTGAGATTCACACATTGACCATGTGATCCCGCGAGATGATCGTTGAACGATAGGCCATCTTCTTTTCTTTCTTTCTTTCTTTTTCTGTACGATACTTTTTTTAGTAAATGGTGAAAATAAATTAAATGAAATTTTTTCAATTATATCCAAAATGATATAATATCAAGCTAAAACTATTCCAAGCTGTTGCCGGATCAGTGCTACTGTATGGCTGCAGCTTTGTGTAATGGTCATCGTCATGGGAAATGGACACGGCGATACGAGTTCAAATCATAGTCGGTGGTTAAACTTGGGAAAAAAACTCAATTCAAAGCTGGTGTACTGGTTATTGTAGTTAGAAATAGACCCAGCAACATAAGTTCACATCCTTGACGCGGCTGCTTGGATTTCACATAGCGCTAATACCCTTGGGAATGGTATGAATCCAACTATCCCCCTCCTAGCTATGTGTAAATAGGACACACTTGACCTTTTTTTGACCTTGGTGTAGCAACCGATGAAATGGATAGGAAAACTCTTAATTCAAACTTGTGAGATCCTGCTCATGCCGAAGGGTAGGTAAATGCATACTTGCACTCTAACGAAATGTTTGGAAAATAGATAGATAGGAATTGCAGAAAGCTTTAAGACCAACTGCGTTTTATCACATAAACCATCTGGGTAAGATGTACAAGACATACCGGATACTCCTGAAGAAACAAGGAGTCACTCATAAGGGACTTTCTCCTTAACCGAATGTTCCAATAAAATTTTAATTACGTGAAATAGAGGGGAAAAAGTTGTTGAACATGAAGGTGACAGTAAAACCAATTGTAGTTGGATCCCTTGGAACATAACTCACGAACTTGGAAAAGAGACTAGATGATGAAGTGAAGATTAGAGAAAGAATTGAAACCATTCAGACCAAAGCACAACTAAAATCAGTCAGGATACTTAGTCGAGTCCTGGAAACCTGAGGAACATTTCTGTAACCTAGAGTCTAGTGAAAACAAGCAGTTAAAGTTGTTGTAAAAAACTGATTGTAGAAAAGAATGAATTTTGAAATCGGTTTAGGGAAGATTTTCAGGATACCTTCAGTGTGTGCCAAAGAACTGTATGATAGAAAAATGCTTAAAACTGTCAAAGTCTTTCTCTCAACACTATACCTAATATTGCGCCTCTATACAGATGGACACACCAGTATGTCGACTAATAAAAACCTATATCGATCAACACTATATAGTGAATAAACTCACAGGACTGATGGCCGATACATACGGGTGACAAGTAGGGAGCAACACCCCACAAAAAATCAGCTGTACAGCCATTTGCCAACTATCACATAAAGTATACGAGTAATACGAATAAGCCATGCTGGACACAGCTTGAGAAGCAAGGACGTGTTTATAAGTGACGTTCTCTTGTAGATACCTACAGGTGGACACACTGTTAACTGAGAAAGATTAGAATACAAATACATAAATGTGATTAAATCATCTTTCTTCTACCTTCATACACTCACCAATCCTTTCTCTTTTGTTGACTCACTCTGGAATCCCGTCAACATGCAACATGCAGATACACACACATCTTTACCGAGCTCTTTCACCTTGGTTATGTAACCAGTCTAAAAGTTGAAAAAAACTCTGAATTTAAACCTGTTAAACTCCGCTTGAAAAATTTACCTTGTGTCACTACTCGTGCGGAGGGGTTGGTAAATATGTATACCGGAAAAAAACTTTTAATATGTAATACACAACAAACTCAGAAAGTTGAATTTGAAAACTAAATCGTTACAAGGGAAATGTATGTATTTAATAATGTTTCTTATATTCCACCCGGAATCTATTAATAACCCACTCTCGTCTGTAATCCACGTCCATTTTGAAATCAAATTCTAAAAAGCCAGGAGGCTGAAATAAATTCCTATCTGATCATTTATAAAAATAAAAAAGGCTAGTTTAGCTCAGTCGGTAGTGTCTGCTTGGCGCCCACAGGATTCTTGGTTCGATATCACCATCAGCGTAGGAGTAGCACAGGGAGCTGATAGTAGACGTGGCACTCAAGACGTTAAAAAACAATATTCTTGGTTTAGCGCTAGTAAAAAGGGGATAGACTACCTCGCTGTCTGACTGATATCAACTTTAGGCCACCCCGACGACTTTACATTTACTTACTTTTATATATATTCAGAGAAAAAGACAGAGAGACAGAGAAAGAGAGAGAGAGACAGACAGACAGACAGACACAGAGAGAGAGAGAGAGAGAGAGAGAGAGAGAGAGAGGAGAGAGAGAGATAGATAGAAGAGAGAGAAAAAGTGGCGAAGAAGTGTGATGGAGATTCAAAGAGTTGTTCTAATTTGTGACGACGACGACGACGACGACGGACGACGTTTGATGATGATGATGATGATGATGATTTGTATTTTTCATCTTAATTTGGACTGCTTTTAATCGCTATTCATTCGTCGGTCCAGCCCAAGTAAGGGCCAAAGTGGAGAGTTGCATGGCACGGGACAGCTTTATTCCCGGAACACAGACCGCTCGGCCACGACAATCCAGTCCTCGGGCATTTCGGTTCGCCACCTACGACCAACAGACTAAAATGTAAGAAAATAGAAGTTTCAGATGTCTTGTATCAAGGGATACAAGACATCTGAAACTAAAAATCTCCCCAAATGGACTGTATTGGGAATACATATTTACCAACCACCCCGCACTGCGCGGGTGTGACACATCAATTTCTTAACAGTTTAACAGGTTTGAATTCTGAGTTTTCCTATTAGACTTGTTGCCTAAGCAAGATTAAAGAGATTAGTCTGTTCTACTATTTACTCATAGCTGGAAGGAGACTAGTTGGATGCAAATTTGTTCCAAAAGCATTAGCGCTATGTGAAATACGAACAGCTTTCGTCCAGGATTTTGAATTCAATCGCCAGGTCTATTTTCTACAACGATAAACCGTTGTACTTCGGTCTTCAGAAGTATTATATATTATAGTATATTATATATTATATATATATATATATATAATATATATATATACACGAGTGTGTATGTTTTATGGACACTTACACATGGACTCAACAGTGTTGGCCGACCAACAAAAATGTACATTCATCACGTATGTTTCTTGTGAAGAGTGATTACTGATTGGTACAGATGACGAGACTTTGATGGTTTTTATATATATATATATATATATATATATATATATATATATATATAAAATTCCGAACTTTTCGTTTGTACCACTTTTGTCTTATAACGGTTCACTCACACCGTCTCTCTATCATACACATCTCACTCTTGATGAAGACCACTTCAATAAAGGGTCGAAACAGATTTCTGTCAACGAATTATAACATCAAGTGTTTGTTTTTTCTAAAATATTTATTTCATACTGTCGGATTCACTTCCATTCACTTTTTCATATATATATATATATATATATAAATATATAATATATATATATATATATATATATATAATATATATATATATAGTTTAGTAAATGAAGAAAAACTCGAAACTTGCTTCATTACAATAATTTATTTCAACTGTATTAATACGCATCTTTAGGTAATCACAGAACATGACTCTTACGTAAGAGTCATGTTCTTGTGTATTAATACGGTTGAATAAATTATTGTATGAAGCAAGGTTTAGAGTTTTTTTTCATTTACTAAATATCTTGCTCTGTCCTTTTACTCCCACTGGTATTAGTTTACATTGAGCTCTCCTTATGGTTACCTGCATCAGCTTGGTTAACACATATGGAAAGACCCTAACTACGGAAAAAAAACTATATATATATATATATAATATATATATAATATATAATATATATTGATAAAATACTACACAATTAAAAAGCATTTGTTACAATTGGTTTTCAAGGTAGTGTGTCAACCGTTTATCTTCAAAACAAAGCGCTTTGAATTAGAAGACAGCAACAAATTTAGGCCATTTATATAGTAAGAGATGGGCAACTCTAGCCTTACTCAAGTTGGGTCATGTATATTCCTGCACACGTACGTATGAATATACCCACACACAAGCATGGATATGCACGCGCGCATATTCTCATTTGCGTACGCGTACAACACACGTCTGCGCATATACACTAGTTATATTATTTTTATTTTTATTCTTTTTCCTATTATAATTATACTACATTAATAAATAAGACTTGAAAATATAAATAAAAAATATATTAAACTACTTTCCAATAACCATCTTTAAACTGAATAATAATGCTTTTCAATTTATATTGATTTAACTAAACAACATTTTTAGAACTTCAC
>CM042175.1:18022040-18032040 GCA_023376005.1 Doryteuthis pealeii
GAGATCGCCTTGCCAAATGCACTCATTGTTCACAATGGACCAATCGCAAATGATTCCCCAGGCCGTACTCAACATATTCTTCTCTGATCAAACGACAATTATTCGGAAGGTGACCCGATGATGTTCGGGTTCAGGGGACTGTGTCCGTCACCAAGAGTGAAATATATGAAGAGAAGCTTGAGGCTAAAACAATTCGTATATAGACGCGCTTCTATGACGGTTATCTTTGGAGAAGATGAAATCGTTGATGGGAGTTCGGTTTTTAGACGGAGCTGTTGGTGTTTTACTTCACGCTAATATCCTTCAGAAAGGCATGAATTCAGTTTTTCTCCCCTAGTTAAATGTATAAATAACAGGACAGACTTGATTCTTTAGCCTTGGTTTTGAAACCGGCACAGGAAAAGAAACACGTCGAGAATATATGAAAGAATAAGAAAAAAGAAAGAAAGACAAGAAGGAAAGAAAGAAGAAAGGCTATGAAATATCAATTGATAAGCTTAAGAAAGAAAGAACGAAGGAAAGAAAGGAATCGAGAAAAATAAGACAATAAAAAAGAAAAACGATTAAAAGAGAAGAAGGGAGGAAAGAAGAAAGGTTGAAAGAATATACATGAAAGATTAATGAAGAACTTAAGAAAGAAAAATAGAAAAATAGAACAAAAAGAAAATAATGAAAAAATACACCAGGAAAATACGAAAGAATGAGAATAAATAAATAAAGAAAGACAAGAAGGAAAAAAGTAGAAAGAATGAAAGAATGAAAAAGAAACATGAATAAGAAATCGAGAAAAATAAAAGAGTAAAAGAAAAGGAAAAAAAAGGAAAAGAAAAGAAGAAAAATGAAAGAAAATACACGAAGGACTAATTAATAAAGAAAGAAAGAAAGAAATAAAGAAAGAAAAATAGGAAAATTAAAAGAAGAAATAAATATATAAAGAAAATATGAAAGTATGAGAATAAAGAAAGAAAGATAGAAAGGGAAGAAGGAGATAGAGAGGGAGTGTAAGGAACATACATAAAAAGTAATAATCAGGACAAAGATAGAAAAAAAAAGGAAAGAAGATTAGATAGAAAATAATATAAGAGAATAAAGAAAGAAATGCCAAGAAAAGAAGAAAGAAAGAAAGATGAAAGAAAGGAAGGAAAGAAGAAAGAATGAAAAGAGAAAGGAAAAGAAATAGATAGAAAAAATATGAAGAATAAAAAGAAAGAAATGCAAGAAAAAAGAAAAGAAAGAAAGAAGGAAGAAAGAAAGAAAGAAGAAAGAAAGAAAAAGAAAGAAATAGATAGAAAAAATATGAAAGAATAAAAAGAAAGAATGCAAGAAAAAGAAAGAAAGAAAGAAAAGAAAGAAAAGGAAAAAGAAGAAAGAGAAAAAGGAAAGAAATAGATAGAAAAAATATAAGAATAAAAAGAAAAGAAATGCAAGAAAAGAAAGAAAGAAAGAATGGAAGAAAAGAAAGAAGAAAAAAGGAAAAATAGATAGAAAAATATGAAAGATAAAAAGAAAAAATGCAAGAAAAAGAAAGAAGAAAGAAAGAAAGGAAGGAAAAGAAATAGATAGAAAAAATATAAGAATAAAAAGAAAGAGAATGCAAGAAAAAAGAAAGAAAGAAAGGAAAGAACGAGAAAGAAAGAAAGAAAGAAAAAGAAAAAAAGGAAGAAATAGATAGAAAAATATAAGAATAAAAAGAAAGAAATGCAAGAAAAAAGAAAGAAAGAAAGGAAGGAAAGAAAGAAAGAAGGAAAAAAGGAAGAAACTAGATAGAAAATATAAGAAATAAAAAGAAAGAAATGCAAGAAAAAAAGAAAGAAAGAAAGAAGAAAGAAAGAAAGAATGAAAGAAAAAGGAAAGAAATAGATAATAAAAATATGAAAGAATAAAAAGAAAGAAATGCCAAAAAAGAAAGAAAGAAAGAAAGAAAGGAAGAAAGAAAGGAAGAAAAAAGTAAAGAAATAGATAGAAAACTATAAGAATAAAAAGAAAGAAATGCAAGAAAAAAGAAAATAAAGAAAGAAAGGAAGAAAGAAAGAAAGAAAGAAAAAAGGAAGGAAATAGATAGAAAATATGAAAGAATAAAAAGAAAGAAATGCAAAGAAAAAGAAGAAAGGAAGAAAGAAGAAAGAAAGAAAGAAAGAAAGAAAAAAGGAAAGAAATAGATAGAAAAAATATAAAGAATGAAAAAGAAAGAAATGCAAGAAAAAAGATAGAAAGTTAGAAAGAAAGGAAGAAAGAAAGAAAAGAAAAAGGAAAGAATAGATAGAAAAAAATATGAAAGAATAAAAAGAAAAAAAAAATGCAAGAAAAAAGAAAGAAAGAAAGAAAGAAAAAAGGAATGAAATAGATAATAAAAATATGAAAGAATAAAAAGAAAGAAATGCAAGAAAAAAGAAAGAAAGAAAGAAAGAAAGAAAAAAGGAACAAAATAGATGATAAAATATGAAAGATAAAAAAGAAGAAATGCTAGAAAAATGAAAGAAAGAAAGAAAATACATGAAAAATGAAGCCTTGAAAGAAATACAAGAAGAGTATTAAATTGAAAAACGTATAATTAATTTGATTGAATTAAATATGAATTAGATTTAATTGAAATAAGCACAATATACAAAAGAAAGAAAGTAATACATCTAAATCTAAATTCAACCTCTTGACATGACTAATTACTGTATTTAAATTGGTATCGCTTTCTATAGATGAGATATTACTACCTAGGAACAAACTTAAAATATATGAATGTTCTTTCTCGTATCACTAAATAAACAAAAAATATCAACAGTCGATATTGGAATTGTCCTGAAGAAGATAGTAGATACATGTTTGATATATATCTAATTATAGATATATATTTGATATGTACAGAAATCAACAATTCTTCCAAGCTGTAGCCGTGTCAGTGTACTGTATGTATGCACCACTAAAGAAACGCTTATAGAAAAAGCTGGAAGGGAACTACAGAAATATGCTGCGTGCTGTCTTGAACGAATCTTGGAAGCATCTATGCGCCCACTTACCTCCAATTACTCGGACTAGCCAAGTGAAACACGCTGGACACACAACAGTCAACGAATTGGAGATATTTTAGTAGTCCATAGAGTTAGTCTATTTCGGAACAATTGTTATTACAGAGAATTCAATTTCTACAGTAATCTATGCAATATCAAAATACTAAAAGAAGTAGAGACTTCATCATTCCCAGAATTTCGAAGTAGAGGATTCCAACCAACCTTAGAAATCCAGAAATGGAAGATTCCACCCAAATCTAGAAATCCAGAATGGAGGATTCCACTCAACCGCAGAAATTCAGAAGTGGAAGATTCCACCCAAATCTAGAAATCCGGAATGGAGGATTCCACTCAACCGCAGAAATCCAGAAGTGGAAGATTCCATCCAAATCTAGAAATCCAGAATGGAGGATTCCACTCAACCGCAGAAATCCAGAAGTGGAAGATTCCACCCAAATCTAGAAATCCAGAATGGAGGATTCCACTCAACTGCAGAAATTCAGAAGTGGAAGATTCCACCCAAATCTAGAAATCCAGAATGGAGGATTCCACTCAAGCGTAGAAATCCAGAAGTGGAAGATTCCACCCAAATCTAGAAATCCGGAATGGAGGATTCCACTCAACCGCAGAAATTCAGAAGTGGAAGATTCCACCCAAATCTAGAAATCCGGAATGGAGGATTCCACTCAACCGCAGAAATCCAGGAGTGGAAGATTCCACCCAACCCAAGAAATCCAGAAATGGATGATTCCAACCAACCCTACAAATCCAGAAGTAGTGGATTCCACTCTATCTTTGAAATCCAAAAGTTGATGATTCCACTCAACCCCAGAAATCCAAAATGGAGCCTCACCATCGGATGCAATTCAGTGTCATATCCAGGACCCCTATTTTTAGTGGGTTCTTATTCTTCTGCAGGGGACGATGTTGGGGTAATACAAACCCCGCCGCCAGGAGGAGAAGTTCGGGAGAGAGATATAGGGAGAGCGAGAGAGGGGGAGGGGAAAGGTGAAGTAGGGGAGATGGATAGAGGAGAGACATCAGTTTGATAAATACTATATATATATATAATATATATATATATATATATATATATATATATATTATATATATAATATATATATATATATATATATATATATATATATATATATATATAATATATATTCACACGGTAGGAAACCACTTCATATAGGTCAGGGAATTATATGCAATTAGTTTTAAGAGGTTGGATTCGTTGCGTTTAAGAAAAATGTCCATAACAAAAATTAAAAACGAATTAACTTGGAACAGAGGGGAATTTATGTAAGTAAGACGGATTAAATACAAAGAAAAATGGGGACGTCTGAATTTTTTTATTACTTTTTTCGAATAAGTAATTACCAGTGGGAGGTTGAACATTTCATTTTTACAAGATGTCGATTATACCCACATGTAATCTTATCTCTCTACCTTAATCTCTTTCCAGTTAGCCCATCAAATAAATTGGCACACACCCACACGCACCGACCTATGCGCTTGCGAAGACCCAAAACCACTTACGTACCCATGGCAAGTTAGATCAAACAAAGTCAGGCTACGGTACTAGCAAGCGCGTACACACAAGTCTTTTACTGACAAATAACACACCCATAAACACTTAACTGTTTACCTACCAAATTTCCCACACGGCTGTAAAAAAATCCTGGTAAGCTTTTAACTGTGTGATGGGATATTTCAGAGTTGACTATCTATTCACCTCAGTTAGTTCACAGACAAAATAAAAGATGGCAGTGGTGTTCACGAAGTGATTTTTCAGTGTGAACAAGTGACATATGCGAAAGCCACAGACAGTGGTTTACAGTAGGATCGCAGTGGTTTGATTGCAGCGGTGTGCGGTATAACGTAGGCAAAAAGTTAAACAGGCGTACACACTAAAAGAAATGCACAGCTGTACAAGCAAAGAGAGACGGGGAGAGACGGAGAGGGCGATATAGATATATATATATATAGAGAGAGAGAGACAGACAGACAGACTGACAGACTGACACACACACACACACACACACACACACACTCATAAACATATATGCACATACACACACACCCACAAGACGCGATAACCGTAACGGCAATCCTCGGAATGTTTAAATCTTAGACGAATCGGTTTCCTCTTCAACTTCACTCTAATGCCCTTAAGAAAGGCATGATTCTATCTTTTCTTTCCTCAGCTATGGGTAAATAGTTGTGCAGTCTGGGTTCTTTAGCTTTTGTCAGACAACCAGGCTAGGACAAGGAACTCTCTGGAGGCATGTGGTGTAATGGTTACCGTCGTAGGAAATGAACACGGTGAGACGAGGTCAAATCCTGGACGAAGCTGTTTGCATTTCCCATTGTGCTAATCCCCTTGGGAAAGGTACGAATCTAACTATTCTCCCTCCAACAATAGGTAAATATAGGGAAGCCTGGGCTCTTTAACTTTGATATGGCAACCGGTCTTGGAGAAGGAAAACTGTGAATTCAAACCAAAGGGGTTCTCTTCTCGTTAGTCTAAACTACTTTCAGACCCCCCCCCTCTCATCCAAAGAGAATAGAAATATATAAAAAAATTAAAAACCGACCATACTTTACCGCACAGATCCCTGTACTACTCAGATACTGAGTTGGCAAGGACCGGTATCAAACCAGGAACCTTGTGGGTCCCAAGTGCATGCCTTAACGACTGAGCTAAACCGGCCCTATCAAATTTTTAAAAAAAGTATGAACTAAAAGTACTGGTTTTAAGTATCAAATTATGTAATTTGAATTTTTCAAGAGTACATTAGAAATATGAGATGTGTTGACAAAAATATCGAAAAAGAAGTATTTACAAAGAGAAGAAAGAATGCAAATTTTATTTTCTACAATATAGTCCCCTTAACATACATCCAAATACTACCGTGAGTTTCCCAGTAGTCGGGCCACTTCTAGAACTCCTCATTTGATATGATGCACTGTCATATTTTAGTTTTAATGAGTCCCACGCCATCAAATGTTACCTTTCTGATGGATGTATGGTCGAATAAATCAGAAAAGTCGCATAGTGCTATTTCTGGAGAATATGACAGAATGATATCCATATCTGGCCAAAAATTGCTAATAAAAATATGAAATATACATATCCATGTATACTGGGTAATAAAGATTCAGAATAAATATGATTATGGTGGGTCTACCTCGAAAACCTAAGGAGGAGTTTGTGAACAAACAAACAAAGAAACAGACAGACAGACAGACAGGAATTATAACTTATATATCGCAAAATGGCAGGTTTAGAATTTGGAAAAGAAAACGTACGAGTCATAATTATATATTTATATATATATATATATATATATATATATATATATATATATATATATATATATATATATATATGTAAAGCGGGTCTACATTGGACCGATAAGATATTAATATCAGCGGGATCCCAGGGGATAATCCCCGCAGACAACACCTGCCTCTCGTCTAAAAAGAGCAGCGTTGTGTTTATTTTCCAATGCCTCAGGCGCCTCAGAAAAGGAATGCCGAGAGGATTCACGCAATTTTTTAAACACTAACTTCAATTGGTGCGTGGTTTCCTACTATAATGATACTTGTGTTCGACTGACATTGTAGGAAGTCTGTAAATATTTACAATTGAGATTCGTAACAGATTATGAAACACAATTTTAAAGTTCGCTTTTAAAAGACGATTTTAAATATTACTAAACATAAATGAATCCAAAAACAATTTACAAGTTGTGAAGCAAGATTATTCCGATTCCAGTGAGTGGTGTTCAGAATTCAGACAAAACAAATTAATGAGAACTGAGATCAATGAAGGTAATGATCATTATTATATTATTAGTCTTAATTATCGATCTATAAAAAAAGATGTGCTACCTATTCATGTACCGGATATATTTACCAAAGGAGAAATTTGTTTTTATCAAAATAGTCCTATAGCCATACAAAACATTCAATCCAGTCAGTTTTCGATTTATTTATTTGTCAGAAAGAGAGGGGGATGTCTAATGAGTCATCAATCTTGTAGAGTAGAAATAGACTGTGCCATTAAGTAATGGGGGCTTCTACAGAAATCACAAAACTATAAAAGTTACCTCCTCCGATGGTATACAAGAGCCTGGCTTTCAAAAGGTCGAAATACTATTCACGCTTAATACTGAAAAGTAAATCAAAGTAAAACTGATGGCGTTGCCTATTGTCAATATCAGCCGGACAGTGAGGGAATATATCCCCTTCACGCTTTGAATACACCATTGAGATTGTCTTTGCTGAAGTAGAGTGTCACACCTATCATCAGCCACCCCTTTTTACCACAGGGTTCAGTTACCAAAGCTCTGCTACTCACACGCGGATTTGGCAGGATTGTCTAGGCAGGGTCTACCGACTGAGCTAAACCGGACCCTGAGAAATAACTACTGCTACTTCGTTATAGTTATTTATAAACCTTTTAATAAAAAAGTAAAACAAAATAGATAAAATATGATATACATAACATATACAATATTATATGCAGATCAAATAATATTAAGTTATTCATCTGATACTTCCTAAAAATGCCGTTAAATTCACGCAGTTTTTAAATACTAGTCATACAAGAGCTTCGGTTTGAGCGTGGTTCCCCACTATAATGATCTTTGTGTCCGATTGACATAGTAGGATGTCAGTTATTACTTACTATTGAGATACTATTTCTTTGAATTTTTGAAATGAGGCTTGATAATTAGTATTATTTGGATTATTCGGACTATTGTCCTCATGTTTATTGGTATATGTACAACGTTTCGGTCGATGTGGACACATAGCATAGTGGATAAAGGCGTTAAGTTAAGACAGTTCTAAGTAACAATTATCTCAAAGCTGCAGGTTTAATCCTGGTCAAGGGCAGTAGTAACATTATAGAATTATAATTAACATAGCTTAAAACCTGTACTCCAGCTATGGTTAGCGAAATGGGAACATTATACCTCCGTGGATTGAATAAAGGGCTGGGTTCAGAGTTCCGTGATGGCTCCTGAGTTCGAAAAGAAGGTTCCCGAGTCCGAGAAGGTTCCCGAGTCCGACAAGAAATCCCTGAAGAAGGCCGGAGGGTACATCGTCTGAAACGTTGTACAGATAAAAATAAAGATGAGGATAATAGTCTGAATAATTCAAATGATACTATGGAGATATGTAACAGATGATAAAAGACAATTTTTAAGTTGCCGTTTTTTTCATATTTTGTCTTCATATTTTGTCCGCTATTGCTGTTTTTGTTCTATACAAATATATTTCTGTATAAGCAAAATAATAATAATAATAATAATAATAATAATAATAATAATAATAATTTGGTCAATAGACTTAATTTTTGAAATCCTTCTTGACAGTAAATCTCCAGTTCGAGAAGAAATATTAAAAAATGTTTACCAAAATGTGTAATTCTATCTACCATTTTGTAAGTTTTAATCTCTTCTTCTTTCAAGTAAAGTAATTAATCCTAATATCTCTAATTTCTCCCTGTAATCATCTAACCATTTTTATTAGTTTTTTCACTCAATATTACACTCGGATTTCCGAGTTAAGTGAGATATGACTTGGAAATTAAAGTTAAAATGTTAAAAAATTAAAACAGAGAGAGAGAGAGAGAGAGAGAGAGAGAGAGAGAGAGAGAGAGAGAGAGAGAGAGAGGGGGGGTATCTTAACACATAAAATATCTACATATTAATACGACTGTTCCTAAATCTTCCGTCCTTTATCATCCTGCAACAACCTCTGGTTAAAAATGAAAACGTCCAAATTAGACAAGATGCAATGCAAAAATGTGAGTAGAGATTATCTGGTGTTGCTTAATCGCAGATTTCTTATTCTATCCCATTCTATTTTACTCAAATTTTAAAAATGAAACATTCCAAATAGTCTTGCGCTCAAATACCCAACGTAAAATCAAAATGAATAAAAAAAAAAAGAAATTACATGTTTTTTTGTTTGATTGTTTGTCTTTGTAATATTGAAATTGTGAATTACGGAAGATGTTTTTGTAATTTTGATCTTATGTCTCCTGTACTTATTTACACTACATTTTAGCGAACAAGGCGAATTTCAAACACAACTTTTTTTCGTGTCATGTTTTTTTTTTTTAATTTTTTTTTTTACTTTTATTTTTTATTATTTATTGCAAAGACAGCAGTAGGATTTATATGTAATGAAATTGCAAATCATTCTTTTCTGACTTGAATAGATTCTCTTGATTTTTGTTTCGTTTCGAGGAAATTCTACGGGTCCCACAAGTGCAATATCTTATTATAATGGAGATTGTGTGTTTGTCTGTCTGTAACCGAAACTAAATCATTACTCAAGTCACAATTCCCTTAGTTATTGACGTCACATTCACCATCAATTTATTTTTATTTAAACCTCAATTATTGATAAAATTGTTATACTTTATTAAGACTCTTGGATTAATCTACATACTAACAACAAGCAAGTATATTTATATATTCAACAAAATAGCGGTTTACAATGTGAAGGAGAACGCTAATTTGCATATTGATATTAAGAAATTGATTTTAATAAATATATGCTTATTATTATTGATTTCTAATTGTTTAGTTTTATCTTAACGAATCTGAGGAAAAATCTCGGGGATAAATCTTAAAAGAAATCCATAAACAAGACGAAAGAACTGTAATTTTATCAAATACTTCATAATCTAACTAAATAGATAAATTAAGAAAAATGAAAGACGGGAGTGACGGAAAATGATGGAAGAGTTAGATTTAAAGCTGTTCTATTTTTCGATTATACCCCCTCTGTTTATAATTTTCTAGATAGTTTCTAATTTGATACAATATTTTATTACATCAAAACCTAAATACTTGCACCCGAAGGGTGCATATATTTGCTAGTTAATGTAATATCTATATGCAGGTCAAATTCTGTTAAATATTTCTTTCGATAGTTCCAAAGATTGTCTCTTAAACTCTTTTACCATTATT
>CM042175.1:18039540-18056513 GCA_023376005.1 Doryteuthis pealeii
TACATACTTTTAAATCCGTAGACCCTACACTAAATTTAGATTGAACTATCATGATCCCTTCTTATATACCCAAGTACACCTTGCAGTTGTCTTGTTGCATTAATTATGTAATTAATGAATTCTGCACAAACATTTATGCTAAACTGTTAATAAATAGTAAAATAAGTAAAATAACCGTAAAATAATCAGTAAAGAAAGCATAACATGTGAAAAAAGAGCTGCAAATATTTAATACTAACTTAATAATTTACCAAAGAAGTACATTTTCTAATGTGACAGGGGAAGCTGATGACTTTGATGTTCATGAATATTGGGCTTAAACTTTTGAAAATATATCGACAGGAGCAAGTTCTTGAGGGTTTTGTGGAATTAATTTCTTCTGATTACTAAGAAGGCTTAGTAGTTTCCATAGACCCCTTGTAAACCCCCAAATAATTACACGCACCAGCACTAGACCTCAAAGAATCTATGTAGACCACTTTGAGAAACACTGGGTTAGATGGACGGTCGGAGAGCCCCTCTTAGATCAATAGGCTGGTCAGGTAAAGCCTTAGCACCTATATGACTTTCCCGACTGGATTGCTCTTATGGCAACCCCCAACTTTTTTACGATATATGTGCTAGAAGGCGGTAGCTGAGGGTTTTTAGTGTTCTGAGTATGGCGTTAAACGGCATCTAATGGTGAAATTCCAATTCTGGATCTCTGGGGAGTGTGGATTACCTACATTGCCATTACTCCCAGGTTTAATCCGACACGGAGTGGTAGTACATGTTTAGTCCCATCTATTGGTTAAATAGATCAAAGTATGAGTTTTTTTAAATTGAATATCCTACAAGAATATAGACAAAAAAGATTTAGCATCAAATAACCCACAATATTGATATACCGTTAAACAAAACAAAATTATAATAATCTCTAACTTTTTACTATTCTTTTTTTAGAACAGTTCGATCCTAACCACTTCCAGTTTGTGTATGTTTCGCAACAATTATAATCCAAAGATCATTGACTACATAATGTTAGCTGACTTCGATGTCATTCATTACAGATTAATTGACGTTTAGCATTTGAAAATGTTAATACCAGTGTATGCTTATAAGCAAATAACGTTCCCGTTAGATCATCGAAGTTAAGCAGAAATAAGCCTGTTAAATACTTAGATGGGTGACCATTAAAGCAACAGAAGGAACTGTAAGCAACTAGATATCAAAGTGACTTAAGGATCCGAACTAGTTTGGCATGACGTAAAAAAACATTATTGAAATTACATCTGGGGCGACCAAATGAAAAATGAATAATGTGAATGTTCAGCCTCTGCTGTCCTACCACCAACATAAACTTTATAGGACAATATAATAAAAAAAGAAATAGACCACCGAACGATGACTAACGAAGTAACGATAAGTCAGTTCAACTCATAGATGCGCAGGAAAATAAATTATATATATATATAAATACATAAAGAAAATTTGAAAAAACAAGTGTTCCGAAAATGGGATGAATTTAATAATCGATGTTTAAAACATTTCGGTTACATTGAACCTTCATCAGGATGTCTCTTGGGGTGAAGAAAATGATGGATGTTTTTATATGTGACAGGAGATGAAAATCTTTTTAGTTAAGTAACTGTATTTGATCAGCGTTTTATTTTGTCGGATTTAATTTCCATATTTGCTCCCATATATATATATATATATATATATATATATAGATAGATAGATAGATATATAGATATATAGATATATATATAGATAGAGAGAGAAAGAGAAAGTGAGAGAGAGTGAGAGAGTGGGAGAGAAAGAGGGAACGAAAGAAACTGATATATATATATATATATATATATATATATATATATATAGAGAGAGAGAGAGAGAGACAGACAGACAGACAGACAGACATACTCAGAGAGAGAGAGAGAGAGAGAGAGAGATGGATAGAGATGGATAGAGAGATATAAACTGATGTAGATGTATAGATTAATATATTTAAAGAAACTAAACTTAAAAGATACATAGATAAGAACACACACACACACTCTCTCTCTCTCTCTCTCTCTCTCTCTCTCTCTCTCTCTCTCTCTCTCTCTCTCACACACACACACACACACACACACACACACACACAGACAGTCAGATTTTTGTCCTGATGAGCTACTAAACGAAACTGATAGTAGGTGTAACTGACTCATTAGGTTTATATATTATTCATGCTTGATTTTAGCTGACCTTAGGTTATATATATATATATATATACATTAGGTTTATATATATATATATATATATATATATATTATATATATACTCATTAGGTTTATATATATATATGCATATATATATGTGTGTGTGTGTGTGTGTGTGTGTGTGTGTGTGTTGTACTCCTTATATATATATATATATATATATATATATATATATATAATATATATATAGATAGATATATAGATAGATAGATAGATATAAACCTATGTTCAGCTAAAATCCAGCATGAAATCACATCAAAATATTCGTATCTACACGTTGCTTGTTGACCTCTATTCGTTCGTCTATTACACATGACTACCACGTGACTCACAATTAGTTAAACGTATGTGAACAAAGCGTAACTGACACCTCGCGAGTAGAGGATCGAATCCTGACGCCAACAACCCCACCATTTATCAATCACGGTCAGATCAGCGAGGTTATTGTCATAATCTCCCCCACCAAAAAAAGAGCAAAGAATGAGACGAGGCTACGTTCCCCAACCCCGGGGATGAAGTTAAGCTAGCTAGTGTAGTTTTCTCTTAATATATCTGGATTTCTATCCCACTATCGATCTTGTGAACAAAAAAACCCAAAAAAACATGATATTGATATTTACACCGAGTGAATGCTGCCCTGTCGGCGGGGCTTAACATAGGCTGTCTATCTGCTGATGAGAAGTGAGCCCCCACCCACCAAAGGTTTTTCTTCTCACGATTACACGATTAAAAAGCCCAGTTTCCCATACTGTTATTACCTTGTGGGAGGGTGAGTAGTTGGATGCATGCCTTTCCCAAGGGTATCAGCCTATATATATATATATATATATATATATATATATATATATATATATATATACTCATTAGGTTATATATAATATATATAATATATATATGTGTGTGTGTGTGTGTGTGTATGTGTGTGTGTGTGTATGTGTGTGTGTGTGTGTATACTCCTTAGATTTTGGGAGATTATGTGCTTAATTAAAGTCATACCTAATTTGTTAATTAATTAATTATAATTAAATGAATTAGGCGTGCATATTGGTTTAAATGTAAAGCGTAAACAAATTTTACGCTTTACATTTAAACCGATATGCATGCCTAATTCAATTAATTATAATTAATTAATTAACAAATTAGGTATGACTTTAATTAAGCACATAATCTCAAAAAATTGTCGGCTTTCGCCATTTCAAACACATTGTTTGTTCAGTCGGTAGAGCGTTTGGCTAGAAATCACAAGGTTCCTAGTTCGATACCGGCCCCCGCCAACTCAGCGTATGAGTAGCACAGGGATCTGTGCGGTAAAGTAAGGAGCTGATGGTAGGTGTAGCGCTCCACCCCAGATGCTAAAAAACAATCTCCTTGGTCTAGCACTATTGAAAAGGGAAAGACTCCCTCGCTGACTGGCTGATACCGACTTTAGGCCGCCCCGTCGACAGAGACATCTTAAGCACTCCTTGTATTTTTGCTGGGGATGTTATTGCTGAGGTGGGGATTACTTGAAGGTATTTACCAAATTAAAAAAAAAAAAATTTGCCTTCATGTTACCCCACCATTTGTTTGTTTGAATCTCTCTTTTACCCATTTGATTTACATTGTGACTTTTAAACGATCTACCGGTTGTTACTTTTGACAAAGCACCGGTCGAAAGGGCCCTTAAGTTTCCATTTTCTCTTTTCTCTTTCGAAAAATAAAAATTTTGCTGATCAATAAAGTATGTCGTTATTTTTCAAAATCTTGTTAATGACATCAACAGCTCAACTATTTATTTAAGAAACGAAAGAAGAATATTTGGAAGTTTATTAGCGTCATGTGAATGTTCTCATTGTGTTGAAATCTCGTTATGCTAAAGTTTTGTCATGTTAAAAATCTTATATTAAAGTCGAATACTAAAATCACATCCCCTCCGATCAATCGGCTGGTCACGTCAAGCCCTAGCACCTATATGATTTCCCCAACCCTATTGCCCTTATGGCAAGTCCCAACCCCTTTTTATCATATGGATGCTAGAAGGCGGTGGCTGCGGGTCTACATGTCCTGGGAATGACGTTAATCTCAATCTGATGGTGAGGTTCCAGTTTTGGAGGTTTGGGGAATGTGGAGCACCCCTTCATCACCATTGTTCCCTGGTCCACTCAGACCCGGAGTGGTATTACCTGTTAGGGTCCCATTTATGGGTTAAATAGAAAAATATATTTATAAAAAAATTGTATTATCCATTAAGAATTGATTTATTTCAAAACTTTATCGGCATTAAATGACCCACTGAGGTTGATATGCCGTAAAACAAAACGAACCAAACTAAAATCCCATGTTAAAACCTTGAGCTAAAATGTTTATTAAAATCTACTATTCAAATCAATTAGTATCGAGTACTTTTGAGAATTCAACGTTAAAATATCGTTATTTCAAAATATTCTTGGAATCTTAAAATATTTCTGCTGTTAAAATCTGATGTTATAATCTCGTAATATTAATTATTTGTTTTGCTATGTTAAAATCTCATAATATGAA
This sequence comes from Doryteuthis pealeii, assembly GCA_023376005.1. Taxonomy (NCBI): domain Eukaryota; kingdom Metazoa; phylum Mollusca; class Cephalopoda; order Myopsida; family Loliginidae; genus Doryteuthis; species Doryteuthis pealeii. The sequence goes on from CM042175.1 coordinate 18,044,301, forward strand.
AATATGTTTGCTATGTTAAAATCTGATGTTAAAATCCCGTTATGTTAACATATTTTTGTAATGTTATATTTTTCTGTTATAATCTTCTGTTGGAAATCTCCTTACTTTCAAAACTAACGCTAAAACCCTATTCTCATGTTAAAATCTTGTTATATTAAAATCTATTGCTAAACTCTTACATTAAATTTTTACGCTAAAAAAATTTCAGCTAGCAAAGTGGAAATACTAATAGTTTGATGTGATTTCGTGCACGATTTTTGCTGACATTATGTTATATATATATATATATATATATATATATATATATATGTTACGTAATCGCCGCCAAGCACCTATATTTGTAGCCTTGTGCCAGACTTAGAAAAAAAACCTTTAGAAAAATGTACTACCGATTATATCTTATTATCTTAGATTACTGGGTGGTCTTTGTAGAATCACCGAAAAAGATACAAATCTTTTTAACGAGAGATTGGAGACAAAAAGTCTATGATTAAGAAAAACCCAGTCTTTTGGGCTACAGAGAAGTCTTTGATCTTTAGGCTTGTGAACTCTGGTTGACCAGTGAGATTCGAAGGAATCGAACATTCGATTCGGTCGAGAGCTAGCTCGAACTTTCTAGAGAAAGAAACTTCTGGAAGATTATTCAGACACACTATATTAACGAGTGAGGGATCAGAGCCAGTTAGAGTCTGCGATCGGAGAGAGTCAGTCAGAGATCGGGTCCAGTCAGAGAAGATATCAGAGCCAGGAGGCCGCACGTGGCAGTTGATGAACTGATGTCGCTAAGTACTCAACCTGAATTTTAATCTTTTACGCGAGACGAAGTTGAAAACAATTATTATTATTAACGAAGTCGCTGGAGTACTGACCATTGAGACAACTAAGAATTACTAAAAGAAAAACATATGTGTTAACGAAATCTCTCTCTCTCTCTCTCAAAAGTAATAGAAGTTTTGAATATAATAAACTTCTGAAAAGTAAACACAGTATTATCATTGTTCTTTTACTACGGCGAGAAAAATACTAGGGGAATCGTTCTATCAATGAAATTCCCCTGACCTCTGGATACCCGTTGAGATAAAGGCAATTGGCCGTAACGAAGAAGCACGCGGCCGTAAAACGTGATACCTTTCCCTTGACCATAAACGAAAGGAGTGTGGAAGAATTTTGGGTCCACAGACGTTTACTGCTATGTGTCAGTTGTAAACAACTACCGTACGGAAAACACGATTTGATACCGTGAAAGGAATAACGGCCGTACGTACATATATACGAATTGGTACCGCTACGTAACGTATTACTAATTGAAGGCGTAACGTTACATATTCCTAACCGGTACCGTGACTACGATCACCCGTAACGTAACAATATATATATATATATATATATATATATATATATATATATATTATATATATATATATATGTGTGTGTGTGTGTGTGTGTGTGTGTGTGTGTGTGTCTAATCCTCTTAAATAATTTTAGTAAATACACTTATATTTTATTTGTTTATTGTTATCATTTCTGATTTTCAATTCCATTGTTCAATGCTGATATTGAGCTTTGTATATTGTCAGAATTTTGCCGGCAAAATAATTGATACAATGTAAATGTATATATTTCTAGATTATTTCAAATATATCCAACCACAAACCCAATCCTGATCATTTCTATTGCACTGTGACATTTATTTTGCACCGTATATATATGTTATTCAATGGCTGAACGGAAATACTTAAAACGTAACAGTGCAAAATTTTAACTGATATTGTATTTCGGTTCTGAGCAAAAACCAAACTATCATTTTGGGACATAATGATGAAATTATGTAAAATGATAACAATCAAAAAAATTGATGCAGTGCCACATTGATATTTTCCAAACTATTTATCTTGCTACGAAAAAATCACTAATCATCAAAAACATAAAATTGGTTTATTTTAAGACATTTTTGATAGCCGTTGTAAGATTCAAAGGTTATGACAAAGTCATAACTCGTTACAACGGAAACAAACTCCGACAAAGGTTGAGGGACAAAACATTTAATAGCTATACAGCACATGGATATGACGAGATACATAAAGTACATAGATACTTATACAAGAGTAGAGATAATGACACATTTATGAATGGTAAAATACAAGATATTAGGTATCAAGAGATACCTAAATGTACATAAAACGTAGTTACGGATACATGACTAAAGGATAGTCATATATCGTATAAGAGACTTACTAGCAGTGAGTGGCCAGTGTTAAGGGCCGAAGCCCCAACAAGAAAAGGGTAGACCGTGTCTAACCCATAGTGTCTCGTAGGTCGAGCAGCAGGCAAAGAGGAAGAGAAGTTCAAATCAGCCGCTTAAATACACGAGGCCCCTAGCGGGAACCAGCGATATTAAACGGGCAGACAACTCCCCATGCTAATACAAAAATAACCCCACACCGTTTTGGATGTTTTGGGTCAAAAAGTTTTTATAATTATAATAAATTCTTAGAAGTAGAAAAACTCTAGAACTCATTTTACAGACCAAGATAGATTACAAAAGTCGTCATTTTTCGCGCAACTCCGCCCAAATTCGGAGAGCTAAAAATCGACATAACTCGGGCAATTTTTGGAATTGGAAGCTCAAATGTTGGGAATTGTGTTACTTAAACATAATCCGCACCGGGACAAAATTTCAGAAAAAGTTAAGGGATGGGGGACATGGTCTTAAGTATTTGACGTAATTATCCACACACACACACACACACACACACACACACACACAGAGTCAAACACACACACACAACACACACACACACACACAACACACACACACACACACAAATATATATATATATATATATATGAATATATGAAGTAAAAAACGTTAAATTCGCTTCATGTAATAATTTATTCCAACTGTACAAAGCTTAGCTCGTAACAGCATCTTCAGACATTGAGCAAGAATATGGTTTGTCCTATTTCTGAAGATGCTGTTATAAGCTACACTTGCAGTTGAAATAAATTATTACATGAAGCAATTTTGAATTTTTATTCATCAATGTATATAATATATATATATATATATATATATATACATTGATATCATCAATGATATCATCAATGTACATATATATACATACCTACATATATATATATATATATATATATATATATATATATATATATAGATAGATAGATAGATAGATAGATAGATAGATAAAAGGATATGAAACACACAATATGCTGTTAAAGTGTAAACATTTTATATCATATTCATAGCTAATATTGAACATAAAAGTTATGCGATAGTTCTTTCTTTGGAACATCAATATTTTCGTTTTGAATTCAAATTATTTTCAGCTCCTTTCTCGATGAGTCCTGCATATAAACAAGCTCTGAAGATGATTTTTATAAATCGAAATATTGTTCAATATTAGCTATGAATGTGATATAAAATGTTTTCACTTTAACAGCATATTGTGTGTTTTCATATCCTTTTATCTATACTTATACCGTTGGATTCATTTCCTTTCTCTGAACTTTTATTTTTTATTGTGGTTGTGTATCTATGTGTGTGAATGTATGTATTTGTTTATGTGTGTGATATTCTAAAGCAAACGGAACTACAAAAAATGCACAACTGCTAAATATGTTATGTTATTTTTATCTTTACCTCATTGTCTACGTTTTTAGATTCGTAGGTTTTAAATTCATTTCTGATGTTGACTTGATTGTTTGTGTTGATTTATCTACCTTTTCAATTTATATTTTTTCCATTTTGTCGCACTCCTCCTATACTGTTCTTTCTTTGCGACACACAACACACACACACACACACACACACACACACATATATATATATATATATATTATATATATAATATATATATATATTTATATATACTAGCATATATATGCACCCCCGGGTGCAAGTATTTTAGTTAAATTTTATAATAAAATATATTAAATTAGAAAGGCTAATGAAACTGAATAAGAATGTAGATAAAAAGATTTTGAACAGAAGGGGTATGATTGAAAAATAGAACAACTTTGAAACTAACTCTTCCATCATTTTACGTTACTCCCGTCTTTCATTGGTAAATTTTCCTAATTAAACTGTTTAGTTAAAATAGGAAGTAAAGAATAATATTACAGTTATTTCTTCTTGTTAAGTGATTTCTTTTAAGATTTATTGAAGAGATTTTTGCTCATATTCAATAAGATAAAACCAAACAATTAGAAATCAATAATACTAAGCATATATTTATTAAAATCAATTTTTAAAGATCAATATGCAAATTAGCCTTCCCATTCATACTGTAAACCTCTATTTTGTTGTGTATATAAATACAAGTGCATGTTATTAGCATGTAGATATGGTCAACAGTGTAAGTAATGTAAAACAATTTTATTAATAATTGAGGTTTAAATAGAAATAAAATCATGGAGAATATGATGTAAATAACTAAAGGAACTGTGACTTGCATAGTAACATAGTTTCGGTTACAGACAGACAAACCCACAATCTCCATTATAAGATATATATATTATTTTAAAGCAAATACATAATATTCTATACAAAATGGAGCTGGTAAAAAATGCATAACTGCAAAATCTGTTAATGTCATTGTGAAAATGCTGAACAAGAATATTTTTAGCATAAAACAGACGAAAAATACTAATGCACTGGCAAACCTAAACATATTTTACTCTCATGAAACCAAAATGTATCAAAATAATATTTAACATTTGCCACAGCATTGATAATATTTGATTTATTTTTATGTTAAAATCCACTTTCTTTAAGATTAACACATTATACATGCATGTTATAACAATTATATATATATATATATGTGTGTGTGTGTGTGTGTGTCTATGTGTGTATGTGTGTGTGTTTGTGTGTATATATATGCATATGTGTGTATATATATGAATATATATATGCATATACATTTATATATATGCATATATATATATGCATGTATATATACATATATATGTATATATGCATGTATATATACATATATATGTATATACATGTGTATATGTATATGTATTGAAAATATAAATCAATAAAGGAGAGAAAATGTCGAATGGATAAAAAATATTTAATGAAATGTCGACACGAGTTAAATATTTTTATCCATTCAACATTTTCACTCATTTGTTGATTTATTTTTTCAACATACTGTCGGATTCACTTCCATTGTTTTCAACTTACATATGTACATATGTATATATATGTATTATAAACATATACATGTATAATATATATATATAATATATATATATATATATATATATATATATGTAAATGTGTAATACAGATATATGTGTATAATTTTCGAGTCACATACGGAGCAGTCTCCCATGTCTATAACATTGCTGATGAGACCTAATAGGTCGAAATGCACATAGGGGGATTGAAATTTTCTCGATTTGTTTAGGCTTACATTTGAACATATATGCCCGCCTAAATTCATTAATTATTAATTAATTAATTTTCAAAATTAGGTATGACTTCAATTAAGCACATATCCTCCAAAAATTGTCGGCTAAAAAGGCCATATAAAAATAAACACATTGTTTGTTTACTTACTTTCATATATATATATATATATATATATATAATATATATATACGCGCACACACATACCACACACCCCTTAGAAAAATGTAATTTTTCGATAAATACACACACACACACACACACACACACACACACACACATACACACCATAAAAGAAGAATATTTGACGTCATATTTCAAACCGTCTACCTTTCCAGCGTTCCTTCTTCAAATTTCAAATTTTGAATAGATTGATAAACAAGGACTATCACCGTCTTCCTCATTTTTCTGTGATAATTTTTTTTACTCTTCCTTAAAAACAAATGTCCTGAAGAAGATCTACTTAAGAGATCGAAACACTGCAGCGTCGGCTAATAAACTTACCACTCATTTATTTAAACCTGTGGTTTTTTTCAAATTTCTCACTATACTACATAACGTCGCATTCACTTCCATTTCTCTTCACACACACACACACACACACACACACACACACTCACACATATATATATGTAAATGTATAATACAGATATATATATATATATATATATATAGGCGTTTTTTTTTGCTAGTAATATAAATTATGTTAGATCAATTGTCACAGATATGGTGAAAGAAAAGCTTAATCTCACTATTGTAGCCCCCCACCCCTCAAATTTTATTTAAATAAAGTTAGACACCCCCACTAAAACAACAGTGAACGCGCCCTTTTATGAAGAAATAGATGAAACAGTAAATCAAATCATTGTGGGTAACGTAAACTCACCACTTAACCCATTTAAACCTGTGTTTTTTCATTTTTCTTAATATACTACATACATATATATATATATATATATTATATATATGTGTGTGTGTGTGTGTGTGTGTGTGTGTGTGTGTGTAAGTTGATAAACGGCTACAAAGAATGTCGCAATAAGAAAAATATCTTAACATTCTTCAGTCATTTTCTTACCTGTATATTATGCGACTATTGTGATTCACTTTTCTTTGGCTTGAATAACTCGGAAATTAAACTGTAAAAATTTGAAACCACGGCGGTTCGGTTGGTTGAAATGCCAGTCAATTAGGACCGGCATTGTCAACCAACAATATCTTGGAATAGAGCAAAAAATAATGTTTCAAGCTTTAATTTCAATATTTATACATTTACATGATATATGTTCCCGTGAACCCTGTGCTCTTATTAACACTGGAAACACAAGGGGTCAGGATTTGTACCGCTACCTAGAATAAAAATACTACCCCTGTAAAAAACTAAATACTTCCTACCGTAGTGTAATGGTTTGCTAGTCTCACATATCCTGAAAACATGATATATGTTACCGTGAACCCTGTGCTCTTATTAACACTGGAAACACAAGGGGCTAGGATTTGTACCGCTACCTAGAATAAAAATACTAACCCTGTAAATAATTAAAGTCTTCCTACCGTAGTGTAATGGTTTGCAAGCTAGTCTCACATATCCTGAAAACCTTCGTTTCACCGAAGTTAAGCAGCACTGAGCCTCTTTAATATTTAATTGGTGACCTCTTGTACAATAGAAATATAATAGAATACAATTGAAAAATTTTCGAATTTCGTTGAAATATTAGATATTGATTTAATCGGCTTAATTGATAGATTTTTCATGCATAAAATGCATTGATTTTAAAAGAATCACTTAATTCGAAGGATTGGCTGTAATTTGAACCCTTAAATAACCCCTTATAATGCCTGAAAATCACAAATTTCATGACAATGCTCGGTATCGGTTTTATTGCATTTCCGTAAGGTACCCCCCTTATAGGTCCAAAAGAAATCACCTATTTTTGAAAGCAACCTGAGTCATCAATTTATCAAATTCTAACTCCTTTATCCACTATGCTATGTGTCTAAGTGGGTAATTCAGTGTGAATTTGGGGAACTTATAAACTTAATGTATTGTTTTGCTTAGAATATCTACTTTTTCCCTACATATGATTTTTTTTACCTTGACTCATATTGGATACTTTTTAAAAATCTAATCTGGCCATTTTAATTATAGGTTTCCATATTGTGTTCATCTCGATACTTGGTCTACTCAAGAGATTACTATAGCTTATCCTTTGAACTGATTCTTTGAGGCGTCTTCTCTTCCAATGTTCTTTCCTATCTATTAACATAACTTCATCCCATAAGGGCAGAGGATTTCCCTTCTCATTCCATATATGATCAGCCATGCCCGACTTTTCTGTTTCTTCTCGAACCACTGCTTTATGATGCCCTTTTAGTGGACGGCAATGTATCGCCTCTGTATACTTTGCCCCAGCTGCATGGGATGGGATACACGCAATTCTTGGTCATGTTGTATTCTGTTAAGACAGTTATCTTTAGACTGGGGTTTCAATCCTGGTCAGGGGCAGCAGTAGCATCGAATAATAATTAACACGGCTTAACACCTGTTGAGTACGCCAACTAAGGTAAAATACGACTAGTGGTACGTTGCTCTTAAGCTGCTTTTCCAGTTTGGAGAGCTGCCCGCTAAGGAGTCTTCAGACTAGTCCATTTTATGGGACTTGTCTGTTTACCCCACAACAAATGGGTCGCAAAAAGAGTCAGTGTTTATCACAGAACTGTTATAAATCGGTTGAATGAAATGGGATTTACTTCGAGAAAAGCCAAATTGAAAACCAGCAATAAGACAAACATAAGAAAATGAGATTGAATTAGGCTATACGGAAACAATCATGGTATGTGGACAATTGGATGAAGATGATATTCAGTGATGAATTAAGAATCAGTATCGGCTAAAGTGATGATGCTGGAACTTTGTCTGGTCCCCATTCAAATGAAACATATAAAGATGACTGGTGAAGTAAACAAGTCAGTGGGATATGGGATCTCATGTCATTTAAAAGGACCAGAGGAAATAATGGTTATTACTCCAACAATGCAATTGCGTTCCAGGGATATAAAAATCAATGACATGACCAGCGAACAGTTCGGATCTAAATCCAGTTGAAAAATTTATAGTGAAAGATTTTATGCACCTACTAAGGCGGGAAATTTTGAACAATTTAATAGAGGATATTCCTTAATTAGGGAAATCCATGCCTGAACGAATTAAAGCTGTCATAAAAGCTGTAAAAGTGCAAAATAAGTATTAATGGTAATTTTTGTTTTCATTGAATTCCATAATATTGGGTATTCCGTAATATTTCCTCTGCATGCCTTGGAAAAATTATACGCATTAAATTTTAAATGATATAATATAATTTCTTGATGGTACAATGGGTGGGGGGCAGTCACTGTGTTATAGTAATAACGGGAACACTTGCGACATCTATAGTAAGCCAATTCAAACTCTTGTTATGCTATTACGTTCAAGTTTCCGCCTAATACCTTGAGAAATGTATAACCCTCATCCTCCCATCTATGATTTACATTGTACCACTACTGTTTTTCTACCCGTCAGAATGGGTGGCCTAGATATAGTACTGATGAGAAATCTCCGGCCCTTGATCTCTGTAGTACCCCTTCATTTCCATTACTTCCAGATCCACGCTGACCTAGATTAGTAGTACTTGTTAGGGTCCCATGTATGGGTTGAATATGTTTTTAAAAATTTGTAAAAAAAATGTGTTATAAAATAACAAGATAAATAAAACAAAAATGTCTTTAGAAAATAACTCAAGGATTGACATGTCGTAAAAACCAACCAACCAGCCATGCAACAAATATATGAAAAAACAAACATCCAAGCTGAAAAGGAGCTTCATTGTTTGATTAAATACAAATCAGAAGAAGAAAAAAACATGCTTAATACACAAACCATTAAGTGGGGTCGGAGGCAGATAATCTAATGTCCGGAGGCCATTTGTAAATGCGACTAACGTTAAATAGAAGAGGCTAATTATACTTATATGTGGTTATTTGAAATGGATAGGGTACAAGCGGAAGTGATTCAGTCCTTCCTGCGGTCAATATGAGGCCAAAAACATCGACTACGTCAAAACATCGGTGGTTTTTCTCTTTTCATTTTACAACACCCAAATAAAAAGTCTTCTCGCTCTCGACATGTCAATCCTTGAGTTATTTTCTAAAGACATTTTTGTTTATTTATCTTGTTATTTTATAACACATTTTTTTTACAAATTTTTTAAAAACATATTCAACCCTATACATGGACCCTAGCAGTACTACTAATTAGGTCAGCGTGGATCTGGAAGTAATGGAAATGAAGGGGTACTAACAGAGATCAAGGGCCGGAGATTTCTCATCAGTAACTATATACAGGCCACCATTCTGACGGTGAAAAACAGTAGTGGTAGCAATGTAATGCATAGATGGGAGGATGAGGGTTATACAATTTCTCAGGGTATTAGGCGGAAACGAACGTAATAGCATAACAAGAGTTGAATTGCTTACTAGGATGCGCAGTGTTTCCTGTAGTTACTATAACACAGTGGACTGCCCCCCACCCATTGTACCATCAAGAAATTATTTAATATCATTTAAATTAATGGTATAATTTTCCAAGGCATCAGAGGAAAATATTAGGATAACCAATAATTATGGAATTCAATGAAACACAAAAATTACAATTAATACTTTATTTGCACTTTTACAGCTTTTATACAGCTTTAATTCGTTCAGGCATGGATTTCCCTCATTTAAAGGAATATCCTCTATTAAATTGTTCAAAATTTCCCGCTTAGTAGTGCATAAAATCTTCACTATAAATTTTCAACTGATTAGATCCGAAACTGTTCGCTGGTCATGTCATTGAATTTTTTATATCCCTGGAACGCAATGCATTGTTGGAAGTATAACCATTATTTCCTCTGTCCTTAATAAATGACATGAGATCCCATATCTCCGACTGACTTGTTTACTTCACCAGTCATCTTTATATGTTTCATTTGAATGGGACGCAGACAAATTCCAGCATCTCACTTTAGCCGATACTGATTCTAATTCATCACTGAATATCATCTCATCCAATTGTCCACATCCATGATTGTTCCGTATAGCCTATTCAATCTCATTTCTTATGTTGTCTTATTGCTGTTTCATTTGGCTTTTCTCGAAGGTAAATCCATTTCATTCAACGCGAATTTATAACAGTTCTGTGAAAACACTACTCTTGCGACCCATTTGTTGTGGGGTAACAGACAAGTCCCATAAAATGGACTAGTCTGAAGACTCCTTAGCGGCAGCTCTCCAAACTGAAAAGCAGCTTAAGAGCAACGTACCACTAGTCGTATTTTGCCTAGTTGGGCGTACTCAACAGGTGTTTAGCGTGTTAAATTATTATTCGCTGCTACTGCTGCCCCTGACCAGGATTGAAACCCCAGTCTAAAGATAACTGTCTTAACAGAATACAACCATGACCAAGAATTGCGTGTATCCCATCCCAATCAGCTGGGGCAAAAGTATTAACAGAGGCGAATACATTGCCGTCACTAAAAGGGCATCATAAAGCAGTGGTTCGAGAAGAAACCGATCAGAAGTCGGGCATGGGCTGATCATATATGGAATGAGAAGGGAAATCCAGCTGCCCTTATGGGGAAGTTATGTTAAAATAGATAGGAAAAAGACATTGGAAGAGAAGACGCCTCAAGAATCAGTTCAAAGGATAAGCTATAGTAATTCTGAGTAGACCCAAGTATCGAGATGACCAATATGGAAACCTATAATTAAAATGGCCAGATAGATTTTTAAAAAGTACCAAATTATGAGTCAAGTAAAAAAATCATAATGTAGGGAAAAAAAGTGATATCTAAGCAAAACAATACATTAAGTTTAATAAGTTCCCCAAATTCACACTGCAATTACCCACTTAGACACATAGCATGTGGATAAAGGAGTAGAATTGGATAAATGATGACTCAGGTTGCTTTCAAAAATAGGTGATTTCTTTTGGACCTATAAGGGGGTACCTACGGAAATGCAATAAACCCGATACCGAGGCATTGTCATGAAATTGTGATTTTCAGGCATTATAAAGGTTGGTTATTAAGGGTTCAAAATTACAGCCAATCCTTCGAATTAAGTGATTCCTTTAAATCAATGCATTTTAATGCATGAAAAATCTGATCAATTAAGCGATTACAATCAATATCTAATATTCAACGAAAATTCGAAAATTTTTCAATTGTACCGTTCTATTATATTTTCTCTTTAATCAAGAGGTCACGCAATTAAATATTAAAAGAGGCTCAGTGCTGCTTACTTCGGTGAAAGCGAGGTTTCAGAATATGTGAGACTAGCTGCAAACGCATTACACTACGGTAGGAAGACTTTAATTATTTACAGGGTTAGTATTTTTATTCTAGGTAGCGGTGACAAAATCCAGCCCCTTGTGTTCCAGTGTTAATAAGAAGCAGCAAGGGTTCACGGTAACATATAATCATCGTTTTCAAGGATATGTGAGACTAGCAAACCATTACACTAGTAGAAGTTTAGTTTTTTACAGGGGAGTATTTTTATTCTAGGTAAGCGGTACAAAATCATGACCCCTTGTGTTTCCAAGTGTTAATAAGAGCACAGGGTTCACGGAACATATATGCATGTAATGTATAAATATTGAAATTAAAGCTTGAAACATATTTTTGCTCTATTCCAAGATATTGTTGGTTGAAACAATGCCGGTCCTATTGACTTGGCATTTCACCAACCGAACCGCCGTGGTT
>CM042175.1:18056613-18059113 GCA_023376005.1 Doryteuthis pealeii
ACAGATTATATATATATATATATATAATATTACTCATTTAGTTTATATATTTATATATATATATATATATATATATATATGTTGTGTGTGTGTATGTGTGTGTGCGTGGTGTGTGTGTGTGTGTATATTCCTTAGATTTATATATATATATATATATATATATATATATATATACATATATATATATATATATATATTATATATATATATATATATATATATATATAAACCTATGGTCAGCTAAATCCAGCATGAAATCACATGACAAAATATTCGTATCTGCACGTTGCTTATTGACCTTATTCGTTTCGTCTATTACACATGACTACGCACGTGACTCACAATTAGTTAAACGTATGTTGAACAAAGCGTAACTGAACACCTCGCGAGTAGAGGATCGAATCCTGACGCCAACAACCCAACCATTTATCAATCACGGTCAGATCAGCGAGGTTATTGTCATATCCCCAAAAAAAAAAAAGAGCAAAGATGAGACGAGGCTACGTTCCCCAATCCCGGGATGAAGTTAAGCTAGCTAGTGTAGTTTTCTCTTAATATAATCGGATTTCTATCCCACTATCGATCTTGTAAACAAAAAACCAAAAAAAAAACATGATATTGATATTTACAACCGAGTGAATGCTGCCCTGTCGGCGGGGCTTAACATAGACTGTCTATCTGCTGATGAGAAGTGAGCCCCCACCCACAATATTGTTTTTCTTCTCACGATTACACGATTAAAGACCAGTTTCCCATACTGTTACTCCTTGTGGGAGGGTGAGTAGTGGATGCATGCCTTCCCAAGGGTATCAGCGTATATATATATATATATATATATATATCTATATATATATATATATATATCATATTTATATATATATATATATATATATATTGGAGATCATGTGCTTAATTAAAGTCATACCTAATTTGTTAATTAATTAATTATAATTAAATGAATTAGGCGTGCATATCGGTGAATTAAATGAATTAGGCGTGAAATTAGGCATATCGGTGAATTAAATGAATTAGGCGTGCATATAGGCGCGCATATCGCTTTACATAAATGTAAAGCGTAAACAAATTTTACGCTTTACATTTAAACCCATATGCACGCTTTACATTTAAACCGATATGCACGCCTAATTCATTTAATTATAATTAATTAATTAACAAATTAGGTATGACTTTAATTAAGTACATGATCTCAAAAAATTGTCGGCCTTCGCCATTTCAAACACATTGTTTGTTCACTTTTTTTTTACCGTCCTTGTGGAGACAGAGACATCTTAAGCACTCCCTGGTATTTTTTGCTGGGGATGTTATTGCTGAGGTGGGGATCACCTGAAGGTATTTACCAAATTTAAAAAAAAATTTTTTTGCCTTCATGTTACCCCACCATTTTCTTCTTTGAATCTCTCTTTTACCCATTTGATTTACATTGTGACTTTTAAACGATCTACCGATCGTTACTTTTGACAAAGCACCGTTATTTTTCAAAATCTTATATATATATATTATATATATATATATATATATATATATATATATATATATGTGTGTGTGTGTGTGTGTGCATGTGTTGTGTATATATATATGTGTGTGTGTGTATGTGTGTGTGTGTATGTGTATGTGTGTTTGTGTGTGTTTACCACGTCGTTCACACGAATAGAATGCTACACAAGGACAATTTCTTAAGTTGAGTTTACCAGGTTGCAATTCAGTGTTTTAATTCTTCTACATCAGTTGCCATACCAATGTTAAAGACATCAACCGCTCAACTATTTATTTAAAAAATGGAGGAAAAATATTTGGAAGTATACATTTACCAAGTTTATTAGCGTCATGTTAATGTTCTCATTATGTTGAAATCTCGTTATGCCAAAGTTTTGTCATGTTAAAATCTTATATTAAAGTCAAATACTAAAATCCCATGTTAAAACCTTGAGCTATATTGTTTATCAAAATCTACTGTTCAAATCAATTAGTATCGAGTACTTTTGAGAATTCAACGTATTACATAATTATGGATCCCTAATATCTTTTTAAGGTAGTATAGAAATCCTTATGGCGATCAGTACAGCTGATGGCCTTGAGAGTGAGTGACAATGCTTGACCTCACTCTCACCTGGCGTTCTGGGGATGGAACGTGAGAACGGAAGTCAATAGAAGCCCTTCCGGTTTAAGGTGTAAGCAACTCAGTTAGTCAGTTGAGAGTTAGGACTTAGAAGCGAAGCTAGCAAGATGTGAGTCTCACTGCGTGATTGTCTGGCCTGGGGTTCATGAATAAAGTAACATCATTGTAAATCGAAGTCTTGTTGTTATTACTAAAAGCTACCAATAGCACAAGGCTTCTGATAAGAAATGATCCCCCAACAGAGACCCGGAATCCCCAGATAAGAAAGACCAGACCTGTAGAAGATATACCAGACCATTAGAAGATATACCAGATCCGGCCAGAAGAAGAGTAGACGACAAGAGTAAGACGTAAGAGGTATAT
>CM042175.1:18064113-18081613 GCA_023376005.1 Doryteuthis pealeii
GTGTGTGGTGTGTGTGTGTGTGTGTGTGTCTGTGAGTGTGTGTTTGTGTGTGTGTGTTTGTGTGTATATATATGCATATGTGTGTATATATATGCATATATCTATGCATATACATTTATATATGTGCATATATATATGCATGTATATATGTATATATGCATGCATATATACATATATATGTATATACATGTGTATATGTATATGTGTTGAAAATATAAATCAATAAAGGAGAGAAAATGTCGAATGGATAAAAATATTTAATGAAAAATGTCGACACGAGTTAAATATTTTTATCCATTCAACATTTTCACTCTTTTGTTTATTTATTTTTTCAACATACTGTCGGATTCACTTCCATTGTTTTCAACTTACATATGTACATATGTATATATATGTATTATAAATATATACATGTATAATATATATATATATATATATATATATATATATGTATATATATATGTATATATATATGTAAATGTGTAATACAGATATATGTGTATATTTTCGAGTCACACACGGAGCAGTCTCACATGTCTATAACATTGCTGATGAGACCTAATAGGTCGAAATGCACATAGAGGGATTGACATTTTCTCGATTTGTTTAGCCTTACATTTGAACATATATGCCCGCCTAAATTCATTAATTATTAACTAATTAATTTTGAAAATTAGGTATGACTTCAATTAAGCACATATCCTCCAAAAATTGTCGGCTAAAAAGGCCATATAAAAAATAAACACATTGTTGTTTACTTACTTTCACACACACACACTCACACACACACACACACACACACACACACATATATATATATATATATATATATATATATATATATATACGCGCACACACGCACACACAAAATCCTAGAAAAATGCTCAATGTCATTTTTCGATAAATACGCACCCCCTACACACATACACACACTCACATACACACACACACACCATAAAAGAAGAATATTTGACGTCATATTTCAAACCGTCTACCTTTCCAGCGTTATCCTCAAATTTCAAATTTTGAAAAGATTGATAAACAAGGACTATCACCGTCTTCCTCATTTTTCTGTGATAATTTTTTTTACTCTTCCTTAAATCAACAAATGCCCTGAAGAAGATCTACTTAAGAGATGGAAACACTGCAGCGTCGGCTAATAAACTTACCACTCATTTATTTAAACCTGTGTTTTTTTTCAAATTTCTCACTATACTACATACCGTCGGATTCACTTCCATTTCTCTTCACACACACACACACACACACACACATATATATATATATATATATATGTAAATGTATAATACAGATATATATATATATATATATATATATGTATATATATACACATATATATGTATATATATATGTATATATATACACATATATATATGTATATATACACATATATATATACACACATATATATATATACACACATATATATATATATACACATATATATATATACACATTTATATACACATATATATATACACACACACACACATATATATATATATATATATATATATATATGTGTGTGTGTGTGTGTGTGTGTGTGTGTGTGTATAAGTTGATAAACGGCTACAAAGAATGTCGCAGTAAGAAAAATATCTTAACATTCTTCAGTCATGTTCTTACCTGTATATTATGCGACTATTGTGATTCACTTTTCTTTGGCTTGAATAACTCGGAAATTAAACTGTAAAAATTTGAAACTACGGCGGTTCGGTTGGTTGAAATGCCAGTCAATTAGGACCGGCATTGTCAACCTACAATATCTTGGAATAGAAGCAAAAAAATAATGTTTCAGGCTTTAATTTCAATATTTATACATTTACATGATGTATGTTCCCGTGAACCCTGTGCTCTTATTAACACTGGAAACACAAGGGGTCAGGATTTGTACCGCTACCTAGAATAAAAATACTACCCCTGTAAAAAATTAAAGTCTTCCTACCGTAGTGTAATGGTTTGCAAGCTAGTCTCACATATCCTGAAAACCTTCGTTTCACCGAAGTTAAGCAGCACTGAGCCTCTTTAATATTCAATTGGTGACCTCTTTACAATAGAAATATAATAGAATACAATTGAAAAATTTTCGAATTTCGTTGAAATATTAGATATTGATTTAATCGGCTTAATTGATAGATTTTTCAAGCATAAAATGCATTGATTTTAAAAGAATCACTTAATTCGAAGGATTGGCTGTAATTTGAACCCTTAAATAACCCCTTAAAATGCCTGAAAATCACAAATTTCATGACAATGCTCGGTATCGGTTTTATTGAATTTCCGTAAGGTACCCCCCTTATAGGTCCAAAAGAAATCACCTATTTTTGAAAGCAACCTGAGTCATCAATTTATCAAATTCTAACTCCTTTATCCACTACGCTATGTGTCTAAGTGGGTAATTCAGTGTGAATTTCGGGAACTTATAAACCTAATGTCTTGTTTTGCTTAGAATATCTACTTTTTCCCTTACGTATGATTTTTTACCTTGACTCATATCGGGTGCTTTTTTAAAAATCTAATCTGGCCGTTTTAATTATAGGTTTCCATATTGTGTTCATCTCTAAACTTGGTCTACTCAAGAGATTACTATAGCCTATCATTTGAGCTGATTCTTTGAGGCGTCTTTTCTTCCAATGTTCTTTCCTGTCTATTAACTTAACTTCATCCCATAAGGGCAGAGGTTTTCCCTTCACATTCCATATATGATCAGCCATGCCCGACTTTTCTCTTTCTCCTCGAACCACTGCCTTACGGTGCTCTTTCAGTGGACGGCATGTTTCGCCTCTGTATACTTTGCCCCAGCTGCATGGGATGGAATACACGCAATACTTGGTCATGTTGTATTCTGTTAAGAAAGTTATCTTTAGACTGGGGTTTCAATCCTGGTCAGGGGCAGCAGTAACATCGAATAATAATTAATACGGCTTAACACCTGTTGAATACGCCAACTAAGGTAAAATACGACTAGTGGTACGTTGCTCTTAAGCTGCTTTTCCAGTTTGGAGAGCTGCCCCCTCAGGAGTCTTCAGACTAGTCCATTTTATGGGACTTGTCTGTTTACTCCTCAACAAATGGGTCACAACAAGAGTCAATGTTTATCACATAACTGTTATAAATCGGTTGAATGAAATGGGATTTACTTCGAGAAAAGCCAAACTGAAAACAAGCAATAAGACAAACATAAGAAAATGAGATTGAATTAGGCTATACGGAAACAATCATGGTATGTGGACAATTGGATGAAGATAATATTCAGTGATGAATTAAGAATCAGTATCGGCTAAAGTGATGATGCTGGAACTTTTGTCTGGTCCCATTCAAATGAAACATATAAAGATGTCTGGTGAAGTAAACAAGTCAGTCGGGATATGGGATCTCATGTCATTTAAAGGACCAGAGGAAATAGTGGTTATTACTCCAACAATGCATTGCGTTCCAGGGATATAAAAAATCAATGACATGGCCAGCGAACAGTTCGGATCTAAATCCAGTTGAAAATTTATGGTGAAGATTTTATGCACTACTAAGCGGGAAATTTTGAACAATTTTAATAGAGGATATTCCTTTAAATTAGGGAAATCCATGCCTGAACGAATTAAAGCTGTCATAAAAGCTGGAAAAAGTGCAAATAAGTATTAATGGTAATTTTTGTTTTCATTGAATTCCATAATATTGGGTTATTCCGTAATATTTTCCTCTGCATGGCTTGGAAAAATTATACCATTAATTTAAATGATATAATATAATTTCTTGATGGTACAATGGGGGGGGGGGTAGTCACTGTGTTATAGTAACTAACGGGAAACACTGCGACATCCTAGTAAGCCAATTCAAACTCTTGTTATGCTATTACGTTCAGTTTCCGCCTAATACCTTTGAGAAATGTATAACCCTCATCCTCCCATCTATGATTTACATTGTACCACTACTGTTTTTCTACCCGTCAGAATGGGTGGCCTAGATATAGTACTGATGAGAAATCTCCGGCCCTTGATCTCTGTAGTACCCCTTCATTTCCATTACTTCCAGATCCACGCTGACCTAGATTAGTAGTACTTGTTAGGGTCCCATGTATGGGTTGAATATGTTTTTAAAAATTTGTAAAAAAAATGTGTTAAAAAATAACAAGATAAATAAAACAAAAATGTCTTTAGAAAATAACTCAAGGATTGACATGTCGTAAAAACCAACCAACCAGCCATGCAACAAATATATGAAACAAACAAACATCCAAGCTGAAAAGGAGCTTCATTGTTTGATTAAATACAAATCAGAAGAAAAAAACATGCTTAATACACAACCATTAAAGTGGGGTCGGGAGGCAGATAATCTAATGTCGGAGGCCATTTGTAAATACGACTAACGCTAAATAGAAGAGGCTAATTATTACTTATTATGTGGTTATTTGAAATCGATAGGGTACAAGCGGAAGTGATTCAGCCCTTCCTGCGGTCAATAATGAGGCCAAAACATCTACTACGTCAAAACATCGGTTGGTTTTTCTCTTTTCATTTTACCACCAATAAAAAGTCTTCTCGCTCTATGTTTACGTCTCAAGCACCAAAATATTATTGGTCGTCTTCACGGCTTTCTTTCTTTCTTTCTCTCTTTCTTTCTTTCTTTCTTTCTTTCTTCGCAAACCTTTAATTCTCAATGTATATTTCCCCCTCTTTCTTTGCTTGTATTTTTTGCCTATTTTTTTAATTCTTCTTTCTTTCTTTCTTTCTTTACTTATTTATTTATTATTTATTTATTTATCACCATTTCATTCTTTTTTCTTTTTTTTCATATCGCCATTTCTTTCTTTCTTTCTTTCTTTCTTTCTTTCTATGTTATCACGATTTCTTTCTTTCTTTTTTTTCTTTTTTTCTTTCTTTCTCACAACTTTAATTCTTAATGTATATTTTCCCTCGCTTAATTTGCTTATGTTTTTTTCTTTCTTTCATTTTTTGTTCTTCCTTTCTTTTCTCTTTATTTTGTTTTTTCTTTCGTTCTTTTCCTTCTTTCTTTCTTTCTTTCTTTCTTTCTTTCTTTCTTTCTTTCTCACAACTTTAATTTACAATCTATAATACCCCTCACTTACTTTACTTGTATTTTTGTTCTTTCTTTCTTTTTTTCCTTTAATTTACAATGTATATTTGCCCCCGCTTGTATTTTTTGTTCTTTCTTTTTTTCGTCTTTCTTTCTTTTTTCTTTCATTATTTTTCTTTCTTTCTTCCTTTCTTTCTTTGTCTAAACTTTCATTTTCAATGTATATTTGTTCCCGTTTTTGTTCTTTCTTTCTTTCATTCTTTTCTAGCTCGACATCCTTTTTTTCTTTCTTTCATTCTTTCCGTTTTCTTTTCCTGTTTGCTTACTAATTCTTTCTTTCTTTCGTTCTTTCTTTCACGCTAGTTTATTCTCTTTCTTTCCTCTTTCTTTCTTCTCACAGTCAACACAATGTGTATTTGCCTCTTTTTTGTTTACTTGTAAATTTTCTTCTTTCTTTCATTTTTTTCTTCATGTCTTCTTTTCCTGCTTACTTTCTTGTTTTTCTTACTTTATTCGCACAATCGAAATACTCAATGTATACTTGCCTTTCTCTGTTTGTTTTTTCTTTCATTGATTCTCTCTCTCTCTCTCTCTCCTCTCTCTCTCTCTCTCTCTCTCTCTCTCTCTCTCTCTCTCTCTCTCTCTAAGCATCTTTCTTACTAATTTATTTAGATATACTAGTTACAAAAAATAAAAAACACCCTCCGGCGATGTAAAATAGATTTTTGAAACATATTGCATGAGTGGTGCGAGTAAAAAAATCCA
The DNA here is from genome assembly GCA_023376005.1 of Doryteuthis pealeii. Lineage (NCBI taxonomy): Eukaryota > Metazoa > Mollusca > Cephalopoda > Myopsida > Loliginidae > Doryteuthis > Doryteuthis pealeii. Next base: position 18,069,931 of record CM042175.1, read on the forward strand.
ATGTCAGCAAGTTTGTACCCTAAGTAAGTAAAATCATGAAATTCATTAAAGGATTAAAATATACAACAATTTGAAATGTAAACTTTAAATATGTATTAAAATAAAACAAACTATATATAGATCTATAATACCAGTCATGTGTTTATTAAAACTTGTTTTACAAAACAATTGTCTAAGGCTGCATGTTCAACAATTGTCTAAGGCTGCATGTTCAAATTTTGAGCGTATTTATTCTATGTTATGATGATTTTGGATAATGTGACGTAAGCAGTGACGGAATTTTTGTTACAGACAAAAACCATCTTTTTAGATGTATATATTGCATTTTCATTCGTATCTTTCTATCTCTGGTAATATCTATCTATCTATCTATCTATCTCATTCAATTTCGGACTAATACCCTTCGAATAGGTATACACACCTTCCTATATTTATCTAGTACCACTACTGTCATTCTACAAGGATGGCTGTGGCATTAACTCACGAAGGTTGATATGCCATTAAACAAAGAAACAACACTAACATCTCTTTCTTTCATTCATCTATCACATCCCCTTATCCTCTCTCTGTCTCTGTCTCTGTGTCTGTCTCTACCAATCCCTTTTCTATGTATATATAGCATTCTCTCTTTCTTTTTCATTCTTTTGGCCTTTTTCTTTCCCGGCCTAATTTATTGATTTTCTGTGGATATTTCATTGTTATTTTTTTCTCTCGTTTTTTCATTCGATTCGGCCAAAAATCATATCCCATTTTTTAGACAATCATTCAACTCCACAGAAGCACTTAACGATTGAAAATGTAAAGGCGCCAAACCAAAAAAGCACACCATTACTTAGAAGCTGACATAGCAAAATTTTCCTATGGCTACTTGCAATATCAGCAATATTAATACCATCCATCTATCTATCTATCTATCTATCTATCTCCGTTCATATGTATCTAACTCTTTTCTTATCTATCTATCTATCATATCTATATATCTCTGTTCATATACATCTATCTATCTCTGTTCGTATCTATCTATCTATCTATCTATCTATCTCTTCGTATCTATCTATCATCTATTTATCTATCTATCTTTGTCTATCTATCTATCTATCTATCTCTGTTCGTATCTATCTATCTATCTATCTATTATCTATCTATCTTTGTCCGTATCAATCTATCTCTCTCTGTTTATATCTATTTATCTATCTATCTACCTATCTAACCCTTTTCATATCTATCTATTTATCTATCTATCTTTCTCTGTTCATGTCTATCTACCTATCTATCTCTGTTCATATCCATCTATCTGTATATATCTGTTCATACCTACCTACCTACCTACCTACCTACCTACCTAACTCTTTTCATAACTATCTATTTATCTATTTATCTCTTTTCATATCTATCTATCTTTCTCAGTTCATATCTATTGATCAATCTATCTATCTATCTATCTATCTTTCTCTGTTCATATCCATCTATCTCACTCTGTTCATATCTATCAATCGTTTGAATTTTTTCACATTCACCCAAACATTGTTCTCAGCTATCCTTTGTGTATATATTAAAACGCATCTGCATTTCCATTTCGCCTTTGTGCCAAGCCGTTCATCTATCTATCTATCTATCTATCTATCTATGTTCATATCTATCAATTCATATCCATGAATTTACTCTGTTAGTATCTATCCATATATCTTACTCTGTTAGTATCTATCAATCGTTTGAGTTTTTTCACATTTACCCAAGCTTTGTTGCTTGTTCTCAGCTATCCTTTGTGCATATACTAAAACGTATCTATGTTCCCAGTTCGGCTTTTTACGAAGTCGTTTAATATCTATCTATCTATCTATCTATATCTATCTATGTTCATATCTATCTATCTATCTATCCATCTATCTCTGTTCATATCCATCCATCTATCATCTCTGTTAGTATCTATCTATCTATCTATCTATCCATATATATATATATATATATATATATATATATATATATATATATATATATATATATATATATATATATATATATATATATATGTGGTGTGTGTGTGTGTGTGTATATATATATATCTGTTCGTATCTATCTTTTAATATCTATCTATATCTATTCTTTCATATCGATCTTTTTATCTACCTCTGTTCATAATTATCTATCTATCTATCTATCTCTGTTCATATCTATCTATCTATCTCACTCTGTTAGTATCTATCAATCGTTTGAATTTTTTCACATTCACCTAAACTTTGTTGCTTGTTCTCGCTATCCTTTATGTATATACTAAAACGCATCTGCATTCCCAGTTCGCTTTCTATAAGTCGTTCAACTATCTATCTATCTATCTATCCATATATATATTATATATATATATATATAATAATATATATATACTAGTCTATTCTTATTTGTCGATGTATGTGTCGTCTGATCATTTTCACACTTATTAATCCATTAATCTAGTAATTTTTGTTTTAATCTAGTTTATCATTGTTGTATCTAATAAAACTGATATGCATATTTAGTCCGGCTAATTTAGTACCTAAATCTTCCATCTTTATTCGGGTATATCTATATCAGTCTATTCATATATATCTATTGATCAATCTATCTATCTATCTATCTTTCTATCTATCTATGTAAATTCATTTATATCTATACCTGTGTATACCTGTCTACCTTACACTGTTTACATCTGTCTTAATTTCTTCATATCTAAGTCTAGTTTATATCTATACATCTCACCCTGTTCATATATATATATATATATTATATATATATATATATATATATATATAATATATATATATCACTCTGTTCATATCTATCTATCTATCTCTTTATATCTATCTATCTCACTCTGTTTATATCTATCTATTTATTTATCTGTATGTGCGCATGTCTGCGTGTTATCACACTAGGACTACTTGCCCGTCACTTGCTGAATGGTGTTGAGATTCGCACATTGTAGAGATTTTTCCACTGTAGATACAGGCGAAAGTCTGGTAACGTGAGGGCGCATCGAATTTACAGCACTTCTGTTCTTGCTTTGCAAACTTACAAAACTATTCGCACAAGTAGGATGCAACACAAGTCTTTCTTAAGTGCAATTTAACAGGTTTGCATTCAGAGTTCTTTCTCCTAGACTGGATGCCTAACCAATTTTAAAGAGTCCAGTCTGCCTTACCATTTACTTATAACTGTATGAAGAATAGTTGGATTCATACCTTTCCAAGGAGTATTAGCGCTATGGTAATTTCAAAGAACCTTGTACAGTATTTAATTTCACTAAGGGCCGGTTCAGCTCAGTCGGTAGAGATTCCGCCTCAGAACCACAATGTTACGTTCAATACCGGCCTTGCTAACTTCTAGCGCTTGTGAAAAGTGTATAGACTCCATCGCTGTCTAGTTGATGCCGACAATAGTCCACTCCGCTGACTTTAGTGAAAGATATTTGCCATTTTGTTCTGCTGTGTTCACTTTCTTTTTAAAGTTCTTGTCCTCACTAGCTATACAACCCCAAAGCCTCATCCTGAAGTACCGCATGATGCTTTAACAAGACAGGAAAGCAATGGTTCGTTCACAATCTGGTGACACATATTTATTGACATTGTTGACCGAGTTCTACAAGGAAATAGTGTCACAAAGTTTGTATTGAATAATATAGCACTAAAGTAGACTTTTTATGAATATGTTCTTGTATATTCCTGAATGACTAGCAGGAACCATAGATATACCACAGTATAATAATTTGACTATTTCAACGTTTGATATGTTTATTTAAGAGCTAGTGATAATAGTTCAATGTTTAAAAAGTATAATAATTCTGTCAGAATTCTTCTTTCTTTTTCTAGTCTTTCTCCACTTACTACTTCTTTCCTGTTTTTCTTTCTTTTGTGCTTTCTTTCTATTTAAATGAGATTCCTATCTCCTACATTCTTTCATTTCCCACTGACGTGTAGCATGTTCTTTTACTTCCCTACTTAAGCTAGCGGGGGGTCGATGAGGCCCTATCTGATCAATCGCCTGGTCATGTCAAGCCCTAGCACCTATATGATTGTCCCGATTTTATTCCCCCTTTTGGCAAGCCCCCAATCTTTTTTATGATATATGTGCTAGGAAGCGGTGGCTGAGGGTCTTAGTGTCCTAAATAGGACAATAAACTGCATCTAGTGGTAAAGTTCCAATTATTGAGTTCTGAGAGAATGTGGGGAATGTGTGCCAGGTACATCCTGACCCGGAGTGGTAGTACCTGTTAGAGTTTTAAAAGTGTTGAAAAAATTGTGTTTAAAATAAAATTGAATACCCATCAAGAAATTGAATAAAACAAAATGTCTTCGGCATAAAATAACCCAACAAGAGTTAACATGTCGTAATATCTAACCAACTAACAACCAACAAATAATGTGCAAACAGAAATATGTTATCAAATATTCCTATCTAATACAAATAATTTCAATCATATCTATTTGACCGATAATAAATTTATTTCGACCAAAACTTAAGGGGCTTTTGGAAATTTCCAAAACTCCCCAGTTCAGTCTCATCAGACAGTCACAGTTAGAATGAATAACCCAATGGAATCTCACCAGAAAACTCATCAAATGTAGGTCAAACAACAAATATGAATTTACAGTTTCAAGCTAAAGAAAGTGTTGCAAAAGGATCCTTAAATTTCCTATTTAAACAGACATATTCAAAATATGTATATGAATGAATTTGATATGTAAAAATAGAATAAAATTGTCTAGACTACATTTATAAAAAAATTTAAATGATTAAGAATCGGTGTTATTAACTTCAACTTAGTCTAATTAGAATTCAAAAATATAAATCCATAACGCAACTATAACAGGTATTGTCACTCCGGTTTACAGTAAGTATTTACCCAGCCTATTCACCACCCGTAAGGATGTAAATATGAGACATCGAGTGGGGATCGTAGTTAAAGATCTAGATTATAAAATCTTAGTAAGTGAGTTCGCATTCCAGTCTCGCTATTACGTCCACTTTTGAAATAAAAACCTTGGGAATGGTATGAATCTTCTTATATCCACATCTATGAGTTAAATAGTTCCGCTACTCGTTTTCTACAAGGATGGCTAGCTTTGATATCAAATAACCCACGAAGGTTGATAAGCCACTGAATAAAGTAACGGAAACGAATCCATCGAGGATCGAACAGACTAGCTTGCTGGCCATTACACCACGATAGAATGCCCTAACTCAGGGTTAGATTAAGTATTTACTCAACTCGTTCACGGATGGAATGTGACATAAGGTCACAAGTAGGAGACATCCAGCGAGGATCGAACTCACTGTTCAGAAGTAATAGATTTGCGAGATTAGATGGAACTCATTAATATCGGGTTAGAGTATACCTGAAAGTAACAGCTGTGAAGGAGCCACAGCTTCAGAAGTAGAGCCTCACCACCTGAGCTTTATAAAGGTGAGCTTTATACATAGGACTTTTTGTGGGGGATATGTCCCGTTTGCAGGGTATACAGTTGGCATATCATAAGCCCCGTCGACAGGACGATTTAAAATCTTGAGTCAGCTTTTTTTATTCGCTTATATTAAATATCCAATCTACAATAATTCATCCAGTATATCATAACACAGATGTCTGACGCACGGATCTATACCTCTAACACAGGAGTGTCATATTAACAAGGAAACACACACAAGATTTCATTTTTTTTTTGTATATTCCCTTTAACACACGCCCAGAAAAATACTCTCTCACCCCAAATAAATAGTCACACCCAAAAATACATATTATAAACCACCAAGAAAATATCCAGAAACCTATCATAACTCGACCGGTGACTAACCAACTGCGGTTCAGTAATAAGCGTTTCCAGTTGCCGTAATAAGCCAATCGGCGATTGCCACGTTACTTTACTTTACGGCCATCGATTGGCAGATCATTAACACTGACTCATGGCGCACTGAATAACCTTGGGAATTTACATCCGGGTTTGCGAGAGTTTCGGCCATTTTGAATGCGTCAGTAATTACTTCCTGCAATTAAAATAAACGTAAGAGCAAAGGGTCAATAATTCATAATTGATTTGCTTTTTAATCAGTAAATGATTTTATTTCACATAAATATTTAATAAATCGTCTCTTTGATTGATTTAAAGTGATTGGTCCCTTGATACATATCGATATACTAACGTTGCCAAGGAAATATAAAGAGGGGTTGATTGAGGGAATTGTAGCTTTGTGATATATACCCGTTCATCTACTGGGTATGTAATATGGAGAGAAAGTGGGGAGAACAGGAAAGGAGATGGGCTCTTACTTGTTTTTCTTTGTCTTACTTCGTGGCTGGTCATTTTCCTCTGGACTGCTTCCTTCTGCTGGACTGGGCGATTTTATTGTTGGAATAATCAAGCTAGACTTATATGTTTTTAATATTCTTTATTAAAAAATCTCACAGCCCAAAAGGGTTTCCAAACGGGGTGAGACCTGACATCTTCTGGGTGTAAATTATCCTAATGACTGCTTCCCTCCGCTAACGGCCAGAATCTGACTAACTAGACCATTCATTTTCATACGCCTTTCCTTCGGCTAATCAGAAGTTGGTGCGCAGGTCAGCGAAAGGTGAACAGTCGTGAATAACTTTTTTTCAACGGTTAATTGCAATTTTCCATTTACCCTTGCGCTATTTGAATTTTAACAACGCTTACATACATAATTCGTAGTCTACCCACGAATTATATAATATTTGTACGTATAGGTGGGCTAAAAGTTGAAAATTAGACTGGAAGTTTCTCGATTTTTAACTTTGTATTTTCAGAATATGACTTGAACAAAAATCTCGCCGTATTATGCCATGTCTCAGTCGGTAGAACACTTAACTGGGAATCGTTCAGGGTTCGATACCGATCTTCACCAACTCAGCGTAGGAGTATCACAGCTTGGGTAATCTGATAAGAGCGGTAAATAATTTGGAAGCTGAGGTAGACGTGGTGTTCCCCCACCGCAAAACAATCTCTCTGGCTTAAACCAGGGAAATGAGTATAGTCATCTTCACAATTTGACGGATACCCAAAATCGGCCACTTTGCAAGTTTAGCTTAGTTGGTAGTATGTTCGGCTAGGAATCACAAGGTTCTTGGTTCGATGCCGGCCTTTGCCAACTCAGCGAATGAGTAGCACAGGGATCTGTGCGGTAAAGTGAGGAGCTGATTGTAGGTGTGGCGCTCCACCTCAGATGCTAAAATAATCTCCTTGGTCTAAGTTTTATTCACCGATTGTAAATGCTACGTTACTAGGTCATTTTTGTCGCTTTTAAAGCATGTACAATCTTTTTTTTCTAATTCTACCAAAAAACCTGCTCCTGGTGATAATCTAAGGTCGATACTAATTGAGAATATTTAGAAAATAAATATCTACAAAGAATCATTTTTGTTCCCCCCTCTCTCTCTCTCTCTCTCTCTCTCTCTCTCTATATATATATATATATATATATATATATATATATATTTATTTATTATGGAAAAGATGAATTACCGGTGAATATGGTCACGGTGGTTGATGTGAAGTTCATAAAGGTAAGGCAGTGATATAACAAATAAAAAAGTGCTCAATACTTTGGTAGAGCAAATTATATATATATATATATATATATATATATATATATCATTTCAAATAAGTATTTACTCTTTGTGTGCGGAACATTTCTACATTTTTTCTATTATCATTATATATATATATATATATATATATATATATATATATATATATATATATACTTGTCTCTCTATATACACATACTAGTCTCTAATGTTCTTATGCTACCCAGACCAATGATAATATTGTTTTTAGAAAACTGACGTAATTGTTGCAATAACTATTTTTAATGAACGCATCTCTACCAATTATAGATAGGATCTTAGATGAATTGAATCAATACAATTATGCTACAAACACTCGCTGCGCTTACACATCTTATCAGCACGTTTTATATCAGTTGTCTGAATCTTTGTCAGTATTTAAAGATACTCGGCGAACAACAGAGACGCTTCGCAGTGTTTAATTGTTAGTGAGATGTGCAAATAAACCATTTTTCGTGAGTTCAATTCTCACTAGAGTCTCCTATAATTCTAACAGTGCTAACATAAGTTATAGTGAGAATATGACTACTATAGAGTAAATGACAATAACAGAGCAGTATTACAGATATATATATATATATATATATATATATTAATAAAATAATAAAATTCGAAGGCAATACAATGCGTAAAAAATAAAGACAAAAAAGATGTTTATATGTCTTTATATGTCTAATCGATTTCAAAGCGAAGCTTTATCGTCAGAGACGGATTTCAGAATGACGTGCTTATGTTTTGTTTTTTTTTATATTTGTGTGGTTATAATTTCTCTTCTTATTTCCTTTTCCTCTCCTTTTTTCCTCTCTTTCTTCTTCTCCTCCTTTATGAATGGGCGAATAACTGTAATTTCTTATTTCTCTCTTTCTTTTTTTTTCTTTCTTAAAAGTTTGTTGAGAACAAGGCTGACATCCGGTAAGATGTTGCAATGTAGCAATGTGTAGCAATGTGTAGCAACGGTGTGAGCGTGTCATAATTTCAAAAACAAAAGTGAACAAATGAATAAAAACCGTTAATAGAAAATTTTTTTTTTTTTTAACATACTTAGCTTTTGTTTCGCTTTCACCTTTCATTTCTTATTCTTTCTCCCTCTCTTTCTTTTTTTGTGTTATTTCTCTTCTTTTTCTTTTTTTTTTTTTTTCCCCTTTATCCCCTTTGTTCTCTAATTTAAATTATTTTTTTATAGTAAATAAGTAAATAAAAGATTATCTTAAATTATGTATTAGTATTGATAAAAAATAAATGATTCTTTTTTATTATTATTATTTTTTTTTTTTAAGAAAATATCTTTTATGAGTACTTTTTCTCTTTTTCTTTTAAACTTAAATAGATTAAATATTATATTAATTATATATTAAAATATCATATAATAATTAATATTAGGATTGATGTAAAATTCAAAACAATAAAAATAAGACAAACCATTCCCCCCTTAAATTTCAGATAGATTAAATATCATAAATCAAATATTTGAATTATAAAAGGCATAATGTACTGCTTCAATTATATATTTTATTTAACTATTTTTTTTTTCATTCTTTTGTTGTTATTATTATTCTTATTTTTTTTTTTTTCCCCACTTTTCCTTAAATATTTATTAATAGTTCTAGACTGACCGTACTCCTAAGAGGGTATTATGGTTTAAAGAAATAGTGTCATGGTTTAAAGAAATAATGTCATGTAAAGGAGTTAATAAGTATGTCAATATTGTTAAATTAATCGTAATTAATTTTTTTATATTTCTCTATTATCTTCTTTTCATTCTCAATCATCCCATCACTATATAATATATATATATATATATATATATTTAATTTTAATTAAAAAAAAAAAAAAAAAAAAAAAAAAAAAGGCTATATATGAAACGTGTAAATTTAGTTAATCGTGTATTCTGAGTTTAATTCTAATCTATTGATAGTTGGTAGGTTTAAAATTTATGGTAGGGAAAAATATATATATATGAGAGAACATGTATACTAAATAAACTAAAACCTATATATGGAACGTGTAAATTTAGTTAATTATGTATTCTGTGTTTAATTCTAATCTATTGTTATATTAGGACCTAATTTAGCTATTAATAAACTTTCTCTAATTCTGAGATTACCAATGTTGCGTATTATAGCCTCTATCTTAACTGAAAAATTGTTGTCCTTATTTTTGCATTTGATTAGGTGTTTATGGAATGAGGATGCACGTGTGTGGATGTGTTCCTTGATTCTAATGTGGAGGGTCTAATTGTACTACCTATGTAGAAATTAAGGCATTTGGAGCAAGTTAGACGGTAAATTGTATAGGTCTTGTGGCATAAGTTAGGGTCTTTTATTGGGCAGTTGGTTAGTGAGCATGGTGTAATAACATTTTATGTTTTATTGTTAGATGTTGGCGTAGTGAGGGTCCAGAGTGGGCTAGTTGGATATCTAGTCCCTCTCTATGAATAGCCTTGCGTATTTGTTTAGTGATTGTTTCACTGAAATGTGGTAGTTTCAGGAAACAGGTGTTAGAGTGTGTGTGTAGTGTCCGTGTTTTCTGTTATTTAAATGGCGTATATATGAAGTTGGGTAGCCATTGTTTTTGAGGGTGTTCATAAAGTGTGCAGTGTGAGTGATTCTGTCTGTTTCTTCACTACATCTATTGTGTATTCTATTAATTCATTTATGATGTAACTAGTCTTGGAACTGAGTGAGAGCTGATTTGAAGTGTACAAAGAGATCCTTAGTGGTGTTTTTTTTGTAGAAGCAAGTGTAAATTTTGCCTGTAGGTGATATTCTTATTCTAAAATCTAGAAGTGCTAGGGAACGAGTGCTATCTGGATGTTCTATTTGGAATTGGATGTGGTTGTCTATACTATTGAATTTCTCAGCTATGTCATTGGCTTCTTCTTTAGATGATGTTAATATAAGTATATCTTCAATATACCTGGTGAAGAAAATGCATGATGGGCAGATGGTTAGTGCTCGTCGTTCCAGTGTATCCATGTATGCAATGGCCAATATTCCTGAGATACTGGATCCCATGGGTAATCCTGACATTTGTTTATATATATGTCCGTTAAATGTGAAATAGGTGTTGTCTACTATAATGGATAGTAGTTGGTGTATGTCCGCTGTAGTTAGATTGTGACAGTATAGGTTTTGAGAGATGATATGTTCCGATATGAGGTCAACCGCTGGTTGTGCAGGTACTGTGGTATACAGTGAGACCACATCTAAACTGAATGTGTAATTATTTTGTTATGCCACAAGACCTATACAATTTACCGTCTAACTTGCTCCAAATGCCTTAATTTCTACATAGGTAGTACAATTAGACCCCTCCACATTAGAATCAAGGAACACATCCACACACGTGCATCCTCATTCCATAAACACCTAATCAAATGCAAAAATAAGGACAACAATTTTTCAGTTAAGATAGAGGCTATAATACGCAACATTGGTAATCTCAGAATTAGAGAAAGTTTATTAATAGCTAAATTAGGTCCTAATATAAACAATAGATTAGAATTAAACACAGAATACATAATTAACTAAATTTACACGTTCCATATATAGGTTTTAGTTTATTTAGTACACATGTTCTCTCATATATATATAATTTTCCCTACCATAAATTTTAAACCTACCAACTATCAATAGATTAGAATTAAACTCAGAATACACGATTAACTAAATTTACACGTTTCATATATAGCCTTTTTTTTTTTTTTTTTTTTTTTTTTTTTAATTAAAATTAAAATATATATATATATATATATATATATATATATATATAGTGATGGGATGATTGAGAATGAAAAGAAGATAATAGAGAAATATAAAAAAAATTAATTACGATTAATTTAACAATATTGACATACTTATTAACTCCTTTACATGACATTATTTCTTTAAACCATGACACTATTTCTTTAAACCATAATACCCTCTTAGGAGTACGGTCAGTCTAGAACTATTAATAAATATTTAAGGAAAAGTGGGGAAAAAAAAAAATAAGAATAAATAATAACAACAAAAGAATGAAAAAAAAAATAGTTAAATAAAATATATAATTGAAGCAGTACATTATGCCTTT
>CM042175.1:18084113-18089113 GCA_023376005.1 Doryteuthis pealeii
ATATCTATATTAATGGTAGCGCTAATACCAATGTGAAAGCTATACATATAACTATTCTCTCTCCAGCTATTGGTAAATAGTAGGGTAGACTGGGTTCTTTAACCTTGATTAGATAATTTTCTAGATGATGGAAAACTCTGAATCCAAACCTGTTAAACTCAGCTTAAGAACATGACCATGTGCTACATACTACTCGTGCAGATGTATCTTCCAAGGAGACTCATTATCACCACTACTGTTTATTATAGCAATGATGCCACTCAATCATATACTTAAAATGTACAGGGGGTAAAAATTCACTAACTCACAAGAAAAGATAAACCCCCTTATGTACATGGATGACATAATACAATTTGCAAAAACTGAAAAAGAATTAGAAACCCTGGTACAAACTATTAGAATATATAGCCAAGATATAGGAATGGAATTTGGAGTTGAAAAATGTGCTATGCTAGTAATAAAACGGGGTGAAAGAAAATTAATGGATGGAATACAACTGCCAAATCAGGACACTATAAAATCACTTGATGAAAATGAAAGTTACAAATACTTAGGAATTTTAGAAGCAGACAATATCAACCAAGCAAAAATGAAAGGAAAAATTTTTTTTATATACCCCGGGAGAACTATAAAACGTCTGGTAACCAAACTTAACAGCAGAAATGTGATCAAAGGAATCAATACCTGGGCAGTACTCATTATAAGATACTCAGGACCATTCTTAAAATGGACAAAAGAAGAACTCAGACAGATTGACCAAAGGACGAGAAAACTAATGACCATGCACAAGGCTCTCCACCCTCGTGCAGAGAGGTTGGTAAATATACGAGAGTAATCCCAAAAGTAAGATCTCAAAAGCGATGAGGACACAGAGAGACTATTGGCAACACGATTGTGTTTGTTTTGTATGCGCCTGTGCCAGCCCCTCATGCATTCGGAGGGGTTGGCAAATATATATTTTATAATAATATGTTTGCTTCTTATCTTTTTCCCGGGCAACAGAGAATACCCCTACTATGTTTGCGTCAGCGTTTACTTCTTTGTGCCTATACATTTTTATTGCCCTTTGTGATTAATGGTATAGAAGACAAGGTCAGATCCCTGTTTTTTCTTACATGACCAACTACACGCTGGATGTTTGTGCCAACATAGGACATATTTATAAAAGAGGGAAGAACAATAAATATTCCCTACAAAGTGGCTCTTGGAAATCGTACCAAATTCTTTTTTCTTTATCGTTAAAAATTCTTCGTTTTGTATTTATGTCATTTTCGGATTTTTTTCTTATCCATAGAATCTCGTGAAAATATATATGAGAAATATTTAATGAAAATAGTTTATTTCTTTCTTCCTGGGCAACGCCTGGCATCACTGCTAGTTCTAGCTTGGGTTGTGTTTGAGTCAGAGTACCCTTCATTACATTCTTCCTCTGTCCATAGACATACGGTCCACCCTCCTTCAGTGCGGGCGAATCTACATATATGTCTAAGTGGGTGACTATCTCTGTGTTTCCATATTTTTGTCGTTTCTTTCTTCTATGTCAATGAATTTTGAAGAATACGAAAAAATAAAAGGAAATTTAAAAAATAATACTTCTTCCATTTTAACAAAATCATTTCCAGTGTATTCTTATTGTAAAATCATTCCCAATGTATTTTTATATCAAAAGCATTTTCAATGTATTTTTATATTAAGATAGTTTCCAGTTTAATGCTAAATCAAAATCATTTCTATTGTATTCTTGTGAGTAAATAATTTGAAATGCATTTTTATATCAAAATCATCTCCTATGCATTTTTATATTAAAATCATTTCCAATGTATTTTTTATATTAAAATCCTTCCCAATGTATTTTTATATTAAAATCATTTCCAATGCATTTTTATATTCAAATCATCTCCAATTCATCTTATAATAAAATAATTTCCAATGTATCTTTATAATGAAATAATTTAAAGTCTATTTTTATATTAGAATTATTTGTAATGCATTTTTAAGATAAAATTATTTCCAATTTATTTTTATATCTAAATCCTTTCCAATGTATTTTTATATTAAAATAATTTCCAATGTATTTTATATTAAAATCATTTCCAATATTTATTTTATTAAAATCATTTCCAATGTATATTTGTAATGGAATAATTTTACATTTTGTTTAGAATTGAATCAATTCCAATGCATATTTAGAGTAAAATTATTTCCAGTGTATTTTTATAATGAAATCAGTTACAGTGCATTTTCCTATTAAAATCATTTCCAATGTATTTTATGATGAAAAAACATTTCTAATGCATTTTTATGATAAAATCATGTCTCATGATTTTTTATTATGAAATAATTTCCAATGAACATTTATAATGAAATTATTTACAATGCATTTTTATCGGAAAATCATATCCAATGAATTTCTATAATAAAATAATTTACGATGCATGGTCGTATTGAAATTATTTCCAATGAATTTTTGTATTCAAATCATTTGAAATATATCTTCCCGATTCGTGAGCATGAGAATTCACTGAAAAGAACAAAGAAAGACTATTTACAGAAGCAAGTAACTGCAAAAACAATATAAGGACAAACAGAAAAACAACAAAAAAAAAAAAAGAAAAGAAAAGAAAAGAAACAAAAACACAAAACCCCCAGAAATTTGAAGAAAAACAACCATATGGATACTTCAAGCGACAAACTGGGGATATTACACACTAGAAGACCTGGCATAGCTAAGAAACGGAAATCTTATGGGAGAAACTGAATCGCTTATAATAGCAGCACAAAATAAGCGAATGAGTGAACTAGTATAAAAAGAGTGCAGGAATAATTATCACTGATAGAGAAAGGTAGTCCACCAGGAATTGTGCAAGAGATTTTTAAAAAAGGACATTTATACAAAAAGGTAAAATTGGAATAGTTAAAAACCTAAAATTAACATAACCGAGTAAATTTTGACCTCCCCAAACTCTAAACTCTGCAGTTATTAAAGAACTAAGAGTTTTAATATTTGAATTGTGATATCAGCTATCATTGGTGCCCTGGGAATGGTCACTAAATGACGGGGAGTAATCTGGAGGAATTGTAAATAAGAGGAGTAATCGAGATCGTCCGACCCACGGCACCTGGAGACCCGAAAAGAAACCGTCACTCAGAGACCTGTAAAAAAACCACCAGCTTGTGCTGCTGTGAAATACTCACAAGCAATAATAATAATAATAATAATAATAATAATAATAATAATTAGCGGATCCCGTAGAATTTCCACAAAACGAAACCAAAATCAACAGGAATTTTTAAAGCCAGAAACGATGATTTGCAATTTCATTGCATATAAATCCTACTGTTGATTTTGCAATAAATAATACAAAACTAAACGTGACAAAAACACGAACCGGAAAAAAAGTTGGGCTGGAAATTTGCATGGCGCTGTCCGCTAAAACATAGCGTAAATTAGGGCAGGAGACCTGGGCTACATGAGATCAAATTTACCAAAATATCATCCGTAATTCATTATTTCAATATTACGAATACAACATGTAACTCCTTTTTTTTAAACCCATTTTAATTTTACGTTGGGCATTTAAGCTATGTAAAACCATTTGGAATGTTTCATTTTTCAAATTGGGTGAAATAAAAAAGGAAAAATAAGAAAACTTCGATTAAGTGACACTGAATAATCTGTATTCCCATTTTTGCATGGTCTCTTGGACAATTTGGACGGTCTCATTTTTTAACCAGAGGGTATTGCAGGATGATAACGGAAGATTTAGGAACAAGCGTATTAATATATAGATACTACTACTACTTCTACTACTACTACTACTACTACTACTACTAATAATAATAATAATAATAATAATAATAATAATATTAATAATAATAATAATAATAATAATAACGGCTGGATTGTGAAGATGATCAACTGGGAATTATGCAAAAAATTAAATTTTGACCATACAACAAAATGGTATATGCATAAACCAGAATCTGTTCTTGAGAATGACACGCATAAACATTCTCTGGGACTTTTAAATAAAGACGGATCACCCTTTCCCAGCCAGAAGCCCAGACTTAGTGTTTATTAACAAAAAAAAATGAGAACGTGTCAACTGATCACAGGGTGAAGCTGAAGGCAAATGAAAAGATGGATAAATACCTAGACCTTGCCAGAGAATTGAAAAAGATATGGAATATGAAAGTCAAAGTGATACTAATTGTAGTTGGTGCACTTGGAACGGTCCCAAGAGGCTTGGGAAAAGGACTGGAAAATCTGGAAATCAGAGGAAGGATTGAGACCATCCAAAATACTGCATTGCTGCAATCAGCTAGAATACTCAGAAGAGTCCTGGAGACCTGAGGAGACTTGCTGTCACTCAGCCTCCAATGAAATACCATCAGCTAACGATGATGTAAAAAACTCAAAAGGAGTGAAAATAATAATCATTATCATCATCTAACGCTAACTCTGCTGAGACGTAGGATAAGAAGAAAAGAATATACTTGTTTACAAATCGTATCCCAGGCAACACAGTGAAGATCACCCTATTTGAGATATCTGAAGAGAAATCTCTCATATCGCCCTAAGACTAGAACTCTGAAGGATACAAACAAATATAAATGACAATGTCGAGGACAAAAACAGTAACAAACAAAAATAATAATTACAGGTAGGATAGGGTGGGAAAAGTAATCTCTTGGGAATTGTGCAAAGGATTAAGATTTTACTATGCTGACAAATGATATTTGCAAAATCAAAATCCACCCGAGAATATGATACATACAGATCTCAGGGATTTTGAGATACCTGGACACCCGAAAAGAAGCCGTCACTCGGAGACCTGTGAAAAACAGCCCGCTAGTGCTGCTGGGAAATACTCACAAGCAATAATAATAATAAAATAATAATAATAATAATAATAACTAGCGGATACCGTAGAATTTTCACGAAACGAATAAAAAATCAAGTGCCATTTAATAATAACTAGAATCTCGGACTGAAGGTT
>CM042175.1:18094113-18096613 GCA_023376005.1 Doryteuthis pealeii
GTTACAGACAGAAAAGCACACAATCTCCATTATAATAAGATGTTGTTATGAGAACTGTTAATTAGTAAAAAACAAAAACAAAACATTAGCCAAGTTTAATTGAATTTGATATGTTTAGGTTGGTTGGCTGGCTGGTTGGACTTTACCGCATGTCAATTCTTGAATTATTGTAAATCGAAAACGTTTTATGAATTGTTGTTGGGTATTAGATTTTTTAAAACTCAGTTTTTAAACATATTTTTTAAACTCATCTTTTGGTCTATTCAACCCATTTAAACAAATTTATAACTCATTTCCTCGTGTATTTAACCAATGCGTGACGCATACTACCACTCCAGGTCTGTGTTGACCTGGGAGTAATTGCAATGAACGGGTATTCCACTCTACCCTAAGCCCCAGAATTGAAACCTCACGACCAGATGCAGTTAAACGTCTTAACCAAAATGTAATATGTAATCAATGCATGATGTTGTGCCAAAGGGTCAATCAAGTGACCTCTGCAGGAGCTAGCTTAATTGCTGCCTTTTAAGCTACTTGCAAATAGAAGCGCCAATATTCTCATGGACCGCTTGTCAGAACGGTAACCCAACGTCCTAAGACGTCTGGTATATTTTTAAGTTGCAACCTTCAGTTTCAGATCTTACCCACGCAGTCAACAAAAAATAAATAAACAAATAAAAAAAAATAAATGAAAAAAATGAGAAAAAAGGGAAAAGAAAAAAAAGAACGAGAATCTTATGACAGCAACAATTGACACTTATAACCGGAAGCGGAAGTAACTTGACAATGAATATGAAAAGTGATATTCCTAACTGACTGGTCCACTGACAGAAATGATAGACAGGTTTTCCTGTTAGGATATGACGTTGTTCATTCTCGGCTTCTCAGCGCATATTTGATCACTTGTGTGTAATGGTGATCAAATATCATTTTATTCCTTATCTCCCGTTAATGGGGAACATTATAAAATCAAACGAGTGTCATTAGGTATTATCTTTTTACCAAACTTTACGGAATGGAAACTGTCAGTAAGAATAGAAATATATAGCAGTCCAAGAGATCAAATGTACACAGAGAAGCCGTGAATTAACAGCGGTATATCCTAACGGGGAAAAACTGTCAATCATTTCTGTCAGTAGTCCAGTTAGTTAGGAATATCAGTTTTCATATTCATTATCAAGTCACTTCCTGGTAATAGAAACCGGCTCTGTCAGCTGTGACTGTAGAATACACCATTGCTGAGGGGTAAGACCACACCCACCAATAAGGCCATCTATTGGCCATGAGTGAACATCCATGATGCTTAAGGATGGCAGGGCTAGGGAGTAATGACAGCGAAGAGTTCTTTTGGTGGTTGAGTATTCCATGACATGCAACACTCCACTTTTGCCTTTACTAGGGCTAGACAGGCGGCCAAAGAAGATCCATCCGATCAATCCCATCAAGCCATAGTACCTATATAATTGTCCCGACCGTATTGCTTTTATGGCAAACCCAAACACTTTTTATTATATATATATTTACCAACCCCACCGCACGAGCAGGATGCGACACAAGGTCAATTTATTAACCGGAGTTTAACAGGTTTGAATTCAGAGTTTTCCTTCTCCTAGACTGGTTACCTAGCCATGGTTAAAGAGTCCAGTCTGCCCTGCTATTCATCCATAGCTGGAGGGAGAATTGGATTCATACCTTTCCCATGTGAAATTCCAACAGCTTCGTCCAGGAATTGAACTCGCGTTGACGAGTCCATTTCCTACGACTCTAACCATTAGACCACAAGTCTCCTTTTAACACTTTTTATCATATATGTGATAGAAGGCGGTGGCTGAGGGTCTTAGTGACCTGGATATGGTGTTAAACTGCAAGTGAAGTTCCAATTTTGGAACCCTAAGGAGTATAAAATATTCCGTCATTACTCCCAGGTTTACTCTGACGCTGAGTAGTAGAGCCTGATAATTTAGTGACTCGGAGTAAGGGATTTGAGAAAACGGCAAAAGGTTTACTTAAAAAAACACCTTTATTAAACAGAGAAAGGAAAGGAGTTGCTAAAAGCAATGATGTTCAGCACTAATTGTCTTGAAGTAAAAAGGATTTTATGCTTTATAATCCCTTATCTGAGTCTATAGGAGTGGTCTTTCTTTCTGTGTTTACTTCGAACTCGGTCCCTCAGTAGGCTAAACATGCCTGTCTGTTTCGGGGTTCTATCCGTAAATGCTAGTGTCTAAGCAATAAACTGCCACCCCACATGGGACTCAATTCTTATTGGTTAAAATACAAATACTAAGGGGATATAACCTCCATATTTAAAAAAAAAACTTAATACCCAACAATAATGAATAAAACAAAAAACATCTATGGCATAAAATAACCCAAGGGTCGTCATGCCCTAAAATCCAACCAACCAACAATTAGAGGGGAAGTGACATTACTTTTCACCGACCCTCTGATGGTAGACACGTGACGCGTTGCATTTGCAGATTGGCTTCTATATTGATTA
>CM042175.1:18101613-18109113 GCA_023376005.1 Doryteuthis pealeii
CCTCTTCGAAATCAACCTCCATGTCTTCTTCTTCTTCTTCTTCTTCTTCTTCTTCTTCTTCTTCTTCTTCTTCTTCTTCTTCTTCTTCTTCTTCTCTCACTTATTCCCCTCTTGTATATCAATCTCCACTTCATGTTCTTTATCCACTAACTGTTATTGTATTTCTTCTTCTTCTTCCCCTTTTTTCCTTCTTCTTCTCCTTCAACATAAATCTCCATTTCTTGATCTTCTTCTTCATCCACCAAATCATCATCATCATCATCATCATCATCATCATCATCATCATTTTCTTGTTCTTGTTCTTGTTCTTGTTCTTCTTCTCCATTTTCACCCTTCTTCTTCTTCTTCTTCTTCTTCTTCTTCTCTCACTTATTCTCTTCTCCTACTTCTTCATTTTCACTATTTCTCTTGTTCTTCTTGTTATTCTAGTTCTTGTTCTTGTTCTTGTTCTTGTTCTTATTATTATTGTTATTATTCTATCACTTCTTTTCTTCTTCTTCGTTTTCTTCTTCTTCTCACAATTTCTCTTCTTCTTCTTCTTCTTCTTCTTCTTCTTCTTCTTCTTCTTCTTCTTCTTCTTCAATCCCAGTTTTACATCAGGATCATTTCATTTCCTACCATACTCATTTTTTTTAAATACCTTTTATTCTTTCTTTTATTGTTGTATATATTTGTCTACTCATTTTCTCTCTTTCTAATTTTATTTTATCTTTCAGCTTTTGTGAGAAAAAAACAAAAATACATTAAAAAAAAACACACAAGAAAAATCTAAAGAAAGGAAGAATGTGTTAATTTTATTTTGGTGGTATTATCGCTGAGCCTAATAAACAACTTTCTTTGATGAAAATGGGGCGTGTATTGTAATTGGTTGTATATGGGTGTGGGGGGGTGAGAAGTGATGGGAATCGGTTGGGTGTGGCTTGTTGCATGGATCACCGTGACCAGCCGAAGAGGGAGGCTGGGGGGGGTGACGGGTAAATGAATGTGGAAATGAAACGGGTGGACGCTAAAGAGACACAACACGTGAACAAAATAAGTATCGGGGCTTTCAGGGTGTGTCAAGCCTTTCCATTCACAGTGACATTAGGCATAATTTATTGGCGCGAAAGGAAGTGTTCAAAAAAGAAGGGAAATTTAGAATATTGTATTATATGATCTATATCGAGAAAATAACAATTATATAAAATAAGGAAAAATGATTCTAGCAACAGATATCACATAAATATACCGCGCATATATATATATATATATATATATATATATATATATATATATATATATATATATATATATAAGAGAGAGAGAGAGAGAGAGAGAGAGGGGGGGGGAGATTGATAGATAATCACCTAGCCTTTCTTTTACCAAGATGAGTCATGCCTTGTCGATTGAGCCTTTAATGTGCTAACTGCATATGCTGCTGAAGGGAAAAAAGCCCTCGACGAAGGGTGTTCTGATTATGACGCTATACTGCATCTAGTTGTGAGGCAACAGTTCTACAGCAATGGAGAGTGTAGAGTACCCCTTGATTGGTATTACACTTCCAAATCTTGATTCTTTGACATCTCCACACTCGACGGTAAGCCTCTAAATCCAGTAGAACAATTCACGTACCTGGGTAGTAATATCTCGTCCACAGAAAGCGATGTTAATACACACATAGGGAATACAAGTTTGGCTATGAACAGATTGTCAGCACATATATGATAAAAAGGGTTGGGTTTTGCCATAAGGTTGGGACAATCATATAAATGCTAGGATTTGACATGGTTAGCCGATTGATCGGAGGTGTTCTCTCCAACCGCCCACCTTTTCTAAGTAAGGGTTAAAGTGGAATACTTCCAGGGTTCCGTCCTTGATCATCAGAGGTCACTACCCACGCCCAACAGGTGGCCCCATTGGGGGAATGGTACTACTACTCCGGGTCAGAATGGATCTACGAGTAATGTTGATAAAATCGTATTCCACACTCACTAGAGGCCCAAAATTGGTTGGTTGGTTTGTTTGGTTTTACGGCATGACAACCATTGTTTGGTTATTTTATGCCGAAAACGTTTAGTTTTATTCATTCTTGATGGGTATTCAATTTTTTTAACTCAGTTTTTTTTCTATTTAAACTATATTCAATTTTTTTAACTCAGTTTTTTTTTCTATTTAAACCATATTCAATTTTTTTAACTCAGTTTTTTTTCTATTTAAACTATATTCAATTTTTGAACTCAGTTTTTTTTCTATTTAAACCATATTCAATTTTTTGAACTCAGTTTTTTTCTATTTAAACCATATTCAATTTTTTGAACACAGTTTTTTTTCTATTCAAACCATATTCAATTTTTTGAACTCAGTTTTTTTTTTCTATTCAAACCATATTCAATTTTTTGAATTCAGTTCTTTTTTCTATTTAAACCATAATCAATTTTTTTAACTCAGTTTTTTTTCTATTTAAACCATATTCACTTTTTGAACTCAGTTCTTTTTTCTATTTAAACCATATTCACTTTTTTGAACTCAGTTTTTTTTCTATTTAAACCATAATCAATTTTTTGAACTCAGTTCTTTTTTCTATTTAAACCATATTCACTTTTTTGAACTCAGTTCTTTTTTCTATTTAAACCATATTCAATTTTTTGAACTCAGTTTTTTTTTTTCTATTTAAACCATATTCAATTTTTGAACACAGTTTTTTTTTCTATTTAAACCATATTCACTTTTTTGAACTCAGTTTTTTTTTCTATTTAAACCATATTCAATTTTTTGAACTCAGTTTTTTTTCTATTTAAACCATATTCAATTTTTTTGAACTCAGTTTCTTTCTATTTAAACCATAGATGGTAACCTGACAAGTATTACCACCCCCGGTCTGGAGGTAATGGAGATAAAGGGGTACTCCACACTCACCAGATGTTCAGAATTGGCTGATTGGCCATGCTCGTGTGCGAGTTGTCAGCCAATCTAACCACAAAGTTTCTTTTATAGGATTTCTCAAAACATCCTTTATCCGCTTTCGTGATTACTTAGATGACTGATGAGGTTTTGATAGTTTAAGTAACCCAACGTTTGTATACGTCTTTACACCCAGCTAAGAAACTCACACACACACACTACACACACACACACACACACACACTACACACACACACACACACACATATATATATATATATATATATATATATATATATGGTTTTTTTTTTGGAATTCACAAATTTTAAAACTCAGTTTTAAACCTATTTTTTCCTCATTTGTTATCGACTTAAACGATAGATATCCTAACATGCACTAGGCTCGATCAATCTGGGTCAGAGTTGACCTGGAAGTACTGGCGAGGAAGGTGTATTCCACAATGCGCAGAGCTTGGAACCTTACCACTAGATATAATCTAACGCCCTGGAGGGGCTGTTTGATTCATGTCTTTCCCAAGGTAATTAGCATGAAGGGAAAAGCAAACAGTCTCGTCCAAGATTCGGTAATTTATGAGGAAGTGCGTCCCGGTCTCATGCCTCAAAAATTGCTGCCCGGTGACTATTAAAATAACGACCCCCTGCTATGGTGTTACTTAAAAGAAAACAACCAATTTAGGGCGTTAAATGTATTTTAGGGGGGGGGCTTCTCTTTTTTGTCGTAATTCTTATTTATTTATCAAACAAAGTAAAAAAAAATTAACAAATTGAGGTAGATAAATAGATAGATAGATATCCATCTTCATATCTAAACAAGAATTACGACAAATTAAACAAGAATTACGACAAATGACAATAAATAAACAAGAATTACGGCAAATTTCTATAAATAAATAAGAATTACGACAAATTACGATAAATGAATAAGAATTACGACAAAAAAGAGAAGCCCCCCCCTAAAATACATTTAACGCCCTAAGTTGGTTGTTTTCTTTCAAGTAACATCATAGCTGGGGTTGTTATTTTAATAGTCACCGGGCAGCAATTTTTGAGGCAGGAGACCGGGACGCACTTCCTCATAAATTACCCAAGATTCTTACTCGAGTCGCCGATTCCATTACGGAGCGCCTCCCAATATAGATACACTTATAACGTAACAGATTATGGTAGGCACCAAAGAGACGGGTGGCCAGAGGGGGGGGAGAGAGACAGACAGATAGACAGACAGACGGAGGCAGAGAGAAAGAGAGAGTCATGGTAATGCCTGCTATCAGTGCGCTCTGATGATGTCAATAATTGAGAGAAGTATACATAAAGTAAGGGTTCAGTTTATAATATAAGTACTACGCATATTTGGACACTGACGAAATCAGAACAGGGGAGAATTAACGGACACATGATATAATCTAAGTCTGAGTATTGAATAAAATGTACGGTTTGAAATCCTTAGAAGCTTGCCGACAACGACGGACACCTGAGGAAGGCCCGAGGGTAGAGTGGTCGAAGCGTTGTGATTATAACAACAGACTAGATGAGGTCACTAAATGGGAGTCTATTGGCTAATAACCATAATAATGTATCGTTTTACTCGTCAGAACTTGTACATTTTTTAAATCTATTTAAAGTAATTCTAAGGCCTGATACATCTGCTTCTCAATGGTTTTACGCGCCTTTGATCATCTTACGCAATTAGAAAATAATAAATAAATAAAGGCCAGTTAAGAAATGGTCTAAAGAAAACAAAACGAAATGTTCTCCTTTTCTTTTTCTTTTTTCCTTTTTTCCTTTCTTTCTTCTTCTTCTACTTCTTTCTTTCTATATCCCTTTCTTCTTTTACTTCTTTCTTTCTTTCTTTCTTTCTTTCTTTCTTTCTTCTTCTCTTCTTCTTTCTTCTTCTTCTTCTTCTTCTTCTTCTTCTTCTTCTTCTTCTTCTTTCTTTCTTTCTTATGTTTTCTTCTTCTTGCTTGATTTCTTCTTATTATTATTATTTGTTCTTTCTTTCTTTCTTTCTTTCTTTCTTTCTTTCTTTCAAAAGAAGGAAAGAAAGAAAGAAAGAAAGAAAGAAAGAAAGAAAGAAAAAATAATAATGAGAAGAAGAAATCAAGCAAGAAGAAGAAAACATAAGAAAGAAAGAAGAAGAAGAAGAAAAAGAAGAAGAAGAAGAAAGAAAGAAAGAAAGAAAGAAAGAAGAAAGAAATATAGAAAGAAAGAAGTAGAAGAAGAAGAAAGAAAGGAGAAAAGTAAAAAAGAAAAAGAAAAGGAGAACATTTCGTTTTGTTTTCTTTCTTTCTTTCTTTCTTTCTTCTTCTTCTTCTTCTTCTTCTTCTTCTTCTTTATTTCTTATGCTTTCTTCTTCTTGCTTGATTTCTTATTATTATTATTATTTTTTTTTCTTTCTTTCTTTCTTTCTTTCTTTCTTTTTTCTTTCTTTCTTCTTCTTCTCTTCTTCTTCTTCTTCTTCTTCTTCTTCTTCTTCTTCTTTCTTTCTTTCTTTTTCTTATGTTTTCTTCTTCTTGCTTGCTTCTTCTTCTTATTTTTTTCTTCTTTCTTTCTTCTTTCTTTTCTTCTAATTCTTCTTCTTCTTCTTCTTCTTCTTCTTCTTCTTCTTCTTCTTCTTTAAAGCCTTTCTTTGTCTTCTTTCTTTAGTTCTTTCTTTCTTTCTTTTCTTTTTCAAATCTTTCTTCTTGTTTGTTTCTTTTTTTGCTTTCGTCATTTTGCTTTCTTTTTCTTATTATTTTTCTTTAATTTCTTCTTGTTCTTGTTTTTGTTTTTGTTCTTGTTCTTGTTCTTCTTTCTACTACTTTTTCTTCTTCTTCTTCTTCTTCTTCTTCTTCTTCTTCTTCTTATTATTATTATTATTATTATTATTATTATTATTATTATTATTATTTCTTGATTTCTCCTACTTATTATCATTCTTCTTTTTTCTTTCATCTTCTTTATCTTCTTTCTTGATTTCTCCTTCTTCTTCTTTCTCATCATCATTATCATCATCCTTCTTGCTTTCTCTTCCTAAATCTTATTCTTCTTTTTTCCTGATCTTAAATAGAACAAAATGGCGCCGTATTTCTGTTATTTTGAGAGCTCCATATTCAATCAGCATCTTTTCGAAGAGGTAACATGGTTATAATGTTTCGTCTTGTAATGTAATTGATAAATATTGGCTATCAACAAGAATTCTGGGAAATGACTTGACATAGATAGATAGAAACTGACCGTGATATAGAGATTGGTGTAATATCGTGATAGATTATATATACTAGAAAATATATGCACCCTCCGGGTGCAAGTATTTAAGTTTTAATGTAATAAAATATTGTATTAAATTAGAAAGGCTAATGAAACTAAATAAGAATACAGATAAAAAGATTTGAAACAGAGGGAGTATAATAAAAGATTTGAAACAGAGGGAGTATGATAAAAAATGGAACAACTGAAACTTACTCTTCCATCACTCTCGTCTTTCATTGTTATTTTTTCTAATTTAAGTATTTAGTTATAAGAGGAAGTAAAGAATAAAATGACAGTTATTT
Source organism: Doryteuthis pealeii (assembly GCA_023376005.1). Lineage (NCBI taxonomy): Eukaryota > Metazoa > Mollusca > Cephalopoda > Myopsida > Loliginidae > Doryteuthis > Doryteuthis pealeii. The sequence goes on from CM042175.1 coordinate 18,108,044, forward strand.
TATCTTGTTAATGGATTTCATTTAAGATTCACTGTAGAGATTTTTGCTCATATTCATTAAAATAAAACCAAACAGTTAGAAATCAATAATACTAAGCATATATTTATTAAATTCGATTTTTTAATATTAATATGCAAATTAGCCTTCCCGTTCAACCTGTTAACCGCTATAATGTTGTATATATAAATATAATAGCATATTGTCAGTATGTAGGCATAGTTAACAGTATTAATAATGTAAGACAATTTTATTATTAATAATTGAGGTTTAGATAAAAATAAAATCATGGAGAATGTGATGTAAATAACTAAGGGAATTGTGACTTGAGTAGTAATATAGTTTCAGTTACAGACAGAAAAACACACAATTTCCATTATAATAAGATTCATATACCCATCTATTACAGAAAATACTATAAATAAAGCACTATCTTTGGATTAAGAATATATAGAAATACTGAGCGATAAATAGTCAAATAATCCAGCATTTCAGTAAAACCTTATACTTTAATGAGGAAATATGGACAAAGAAAGGTACGAAAAAATTAGAGTATCCCCGTGGACGTCTATAATAGTACGAAGATGTGTGAACTGGTGGGTTGCCTATTATTGTGTAATATCAACACCGTAACATACACCGGTTAGGATGGACTTTTCCTTTATAATGGTTTAATTATATTAGGTAATAGGACACCGGGAAAATTGGCTATAATAAGTAAACAATTACATTGTCTACTTAATAAATTTGGTTTCGAACTTGAAATCTAAACTAATGTAAAAAAAAAAAATTTTTTGTTATTACATTAAACCTTAATAATGGAGGTGTATCCCCTTTCAATAAACCCAACTATATACCTTAAGGATGCCGGGTTAGCTCAGTCGGTAGAGCGTTCGGCTAGAAACCACAACGTTCCTAGTTCGATATCGGTCCTTGTCAACTCAGCATATGAGTAGCACAGAGATCTGCGCGGTAAAATAAGGAGCTGATGGTAGGTTTGGTGCTCCACCTCAGATGCTAAAATAATCTCCTTGGTCTAGCGCTATTGAAAAGGGGATAGACTCCCTCGCTGA
>CM042175.1:18116613-18161613 GCA_023376005.1 Doryteuthis pealeii
AGAAAAATCTGAGAACAAAAAGATCAAAGGGATTTTTACAAAGAAACAAACAGCGAAAAGAGAGGAATATAATCGAAAATTAGAGTATCTCACTCTGTTTATATATATATATATATATATATATATATATATATATATATATATATATATATGTGTGTGTGTGTGTGTGTGTGTGTGTGTCTGTCTGTCTGTCTGTCTGTCTGTCTGTCTATATATGGGGTGTATGCGTGTTCATACATATATATGAGTGTCTGATATATATATATATATATATATATATATATATATATATATATATATATATATATATATATATATATATATATATATATATATATATATATATGGGTGTATATATGTGTATGCGGTACATATAATATATATGTATACATATAAATATATATGTATACATATATGTGTATATACACACATATATATATATGTATACATATATGTGTGTACATATATATATATGTGTATATATATGTGTATATATATGTGTATATATAAATATATACATATATATGTACATATATAAATTTATACACATGTGTATATAAATGTATACATATGTGTGTATATATGTGGGTATACGTACATATAAGTGTAAATATGTGTGCGTGTCTGTGTATATATACGTATATATGTGTATATGGGTGTGTCTGTGTGTCTATTTTAGTCTCTATCTATCTATCTATCTATCTATCTATCTAATTAGCTACATGCCTACGTTTGATTTTCCATGTGCAGGTGCCGGGCCGTTGCGTTTTACCCTCCAAAATCTCGATCGGAAGTGGAGAGCCTATTTGAGGGCTTCAGAAGGGTGAGTTGACTATTCGCTCATGAACCTAAATGACAGATAGAAAAATAATCATTTTCTCTTTTGTGTCATAAAATATAGTCGAAAGGAATATGTTTTTACCAATTTGTGATAAGTGATATCACGTAAACTGTTTCCATTTGAATGGATATAGAGTTGCCCCTTAATTCAAGCTCTCTGTATGACTTTGCTCAACGTTTCTGCAGTTAAATCGAACTTAACGGACCTAAATTCCACCATCGTATGTTACCCCGCCGAAAGGGAAAAAATACCAAGGAATTAACCAAATGTAATGAAATTTTTAGTGTTCTTATATTAATGAATGAAATATATAATGCACCAGTTATTTTATTTAAAAACATTTTTATTTCCTCAGGTTAGTTAACTTTGAACCACGTATCTTTGAAGATCTGTGTTACGTCTCAAATATACGTGGTTCAAATTAACTGACCTGAAATAATGTAAATGTTTTTTTAAATTAAAAAAAAATGGTACATTATATCTGATATTCATTAATATTTCAACACTGAAAATTTCATTAAATTTGGTTAATTCCCTGATTTTTTGGTATTTCTTTTCTTTCGGCGGGATAAGATACGATGGTGGAATTTAGGTCCGTTTCTGTAATCAATCCTTATTGCTGTATGAATATTATTCTTGAACTGTATCTATGTCTAAACATTATTTAAATATACACACACTTTTAAATAACCCAACAAAAAGAAGCCAGACAAATGGAGAGGGCATCTGGATTTCTTGAAATTATTCTGGCACAAAAAAAAGATTTGCTTAAATTATATACATTTTAGTTGAATAGTAAAATTCTATGATTTCTATTTGTTCCTTCACATTCTAACTTGATTTTTCAATTTGCTTACAACTTGTCAACTATCACTGAAAAAATAGACAAATTCTGGACCTTCTGATACCGATTGAAGTTGTTTTCCATATAGGATGCATACTGCACTGCTGCAATCTATACTAATAGATGAGGAGATCATCAGAAGTATCAGCTAACACTGATGAAAATCAAAAGGAGTAATAATAATATATAATAATAATAATAATATAAAAATTAAATTAAAATAAAAGTAATTGGTAATTTGCTTGAAGCATTGTTAAGTATGTTATATTATATTAATGATTTGAAGGCAATTACAATGCGTATAAAAAAAAAACAAAAAGATGTTATTTTTGTCTTATCGATTTCAAAGCAAACTTTATCTTCAGAGATGAATATCAGAAATGTACGTGCTTAAGTCTTTTTTTGTGTGGTTATATATTTTTAATATTTTTTCCTCTTCTTCTTTTTTTTCTTTCCCCTCCTTTCTTTTTTCTTTATGTTATGAATGAAATGGGCGAATAAGCGTAATTTCTTATTTTTGAATATTTGTTGAGAACGAATGTTTGAACCACTACGCTTGTATATGTATCCAATGTTGTCTGTCTATCTTCCGGTGAAATATTGCAACAAAGTAGCCATGTTGAATTCAAAATAAAAACGGTCACAGAAAATTCATATACTTAACTTTTACTTTTTTTTCTTTTTTTTTTTTTCTCTAATTTTTTTTAATTTTAAAATTTTATTTCTCAGTTGTAAAGTAAAATAAAATGTATTAATTTAATTAGATTGACCAGTAAATAAGTAAATAAAAGATTATCTTTAATTATATATAAAGAGGATTGAAGGAAATTTAAGAAAATTTAAGAAAAATATTAAATAATTTTTTAAATGTTTCAATATTTTCTGGGCCTCCCTGCACTATTTCCGAGAATCCGTAACGTCATAAAAAGGGAATTGAATTACACTACCGAAAATATTTGAGCATAATCCTCTTAACCAAAACTTTGGCTTTTCTCTCTAACAATAACAGTTAACAGAACCAATTATAATTGCAATTAAACATTTAGTCGCATAAATAGGATTAAACACGGCTTCGAGTTTAATACCACTGAGCGTGTTCTTTCTATAAATTAGTTGGATTTTACACCCTTCATTCTGTCTTGGAAGATTATAAGTCATTATTAAAGAAGCATACACACAAACAAAGAATTTGGAAGAAAACGAAATCATTATTGAAAAAACATAAAAACACACCAACACTCACACAAACGAACAATTTCTGAGATATTATTAAACAAACATAGAAATGCACAATTTATGGGGCCGGGTTAGCTCAGTCGGTAGAGCGTTCGGCTAGAAACAACAACGTTCCTAGTTCGATACCGGTCCTCACCAACTCAACGTATGAGTAACACAGGGATCTGTGCGGTAAAGTAAGGAGAGATGGTAGGTGTGGCGCTCCACCTCAGACGCTAAAAAAACAATCTCCTTGGTCTAGGGCTATTGAAAAGGGGATAGACTCCCTCGCTGACTGGCTGATACCGACTTTAGGCCGCCCCGTCGACTTTACTTTACTTTTTACAAATCACAAAAGAATGGATTGATTCAGACAGCAGTTAGAATATTTCATCCCGAAATGTTAAGAAAATAAATAATCTGGCGAATGAATAACATTTTAGTTATCTCATCTTTCTTTACAGTTACATTGTGATAGCCTTTAAAACCAACCACCAAACCAATATACACACAATGCTTCAATCACACAAACAAACGAAGAAATTGGGAGAATTCTAAGGCATTATTAACAAGCATAGAAACACACAATTACAATCAAGTACAAAACACTACAGAATGATTGATTCAGACAGCAGGAGCATCTCCTATGAAGCTACAAACTGTTAAAATTCTGACAAAGGTATTTTCCATCCCGAATTATATAAAAAAAATAAATCACTGGTAAATTAACAACATCCAAGTTACCTCATCTTTCATTACACTTACACTGTATAGCCTTCGAAATCAACCACCAAACCATTATATATATATATATATATATATATATATATATATATATATATATATATATATATATATATATAAAGATGTGTCATCTTTCTTTTCTCTTCCCCTTAATCTTCACTAACATTGATCAGTTAATTGTATATTTAAGCACTGTAGTAAACACATATTCTTTTTTTTCTGTTCTTTCTCCACATCCATCAGAACGAAAAAAAGAGGTAGAACGAGTGATATTAAAACTGGAGATGAGGATGCTTTGAGGAAGATCAAAGAAAGACCCGAAAGTGTGACACGGTAAAGACATGACGCGGATAAACCAAGAAACAACAATAAAAAAAGGGGGCATCTTCGTAAGTTAAAAGGGTCCCGACGCTCAAAAATATACCGACGCCGAAACAAAGGCATTTCCAGTGGGAAATGAGCGGGAATATTGTTCCAATTTAACATCGGCATCCCTGGAATCATAAACGGCCATCGCTCGTCTCCTCTACAAAGAACGAGGACAATTACGTGTTTCGAGAAAGAATTTACGCTTCCAGTTTTGTCACTCTTTATTTCACTAGAGGGCGCTCTTTGACTCTTCTTTGAATGCCGCAAATAAACGCAACTTAACATCGACTTCCTGCACTCAAAGACAAATGTGTCCTAGAGTTTCCGCCTCCCATCCAGGTACCACTGGCACGGACATTTTTAAAAGTGTGATTATTTCAAGTAGCATACCACTAACAATTAATCTTTTACCTACCGATTCTGATTCGACCCACCCTCGCTTATTGGTGAAAAGCCTGTGCCAAAGAGATCTTGTATACGCGCCGGCAATGAAATTGCAATTTTATTAGGCATAATTTGAAGTATCGTGCTGTCTTTAATTGTGCTGGCATTCAAAGGATGCTGACGATAATTCTCCAAATAGACACCGGGTTATTTGAGTACATTCTACTTGAGTTCATTCAGTACACAATAAAATTGGGTTAGCTGTTTGTTTTACATCAACGTGTGATAGAAGAGTTTATTGTTTGCTTTTCACGGCCTGCCATCCATTGTTAGGTTATTAAATGTCGAAGTCAGTCTTCCTTCAATCAATTATACACAACCAATTAACTAATGGTAACTATTTGTAAACCACAATATATATATATATATATATATATATATATATATATATATATGTGTGTGTGTGTGTGTGTGTGTGTGTGTGTATATTTCCAAGGATGTAAGTATGAATACTTATATATATATATATATATATATATATATATATATATATATAGAGAGAGAGAGAGAGAGAGAGAGAGAGAGAGAGAGAGAGAGACAAGACATGGGAGACTGCTCCGTGTGTGACTCGAAACCTCGACTGCCAAGCACACACGGAGCAGTCTCCCATGTCTATAACCTTGCTGATGAGACCTAATAGGTCGAAATGTATATATATATATATATATATATATATATATATATATATATATATATATATATATATATTTCCAACGAATTTCATTTCAAATAAGGATTTACTCTGATGAAGGTCGAATTTTCTTTGTGTGCAGAACATTTCTACATTTTTTCTATTATTATTATTTCATTTCATTTGATTATTCAAAAATAATAATAGTTTGAATAATGTACACATGGATAAACTCTTGACCGAAACATGTGTAAGTAAAATTGATTAAAATATCCTATATTATCTATTCTATACTTTCTTTCCTTTATTCATTTTTTCAACATACCGTCGGAATCACTTCCAGTTTCATTTTACATATATATATATATATATATATATATATATATATATATATATATTACATTATATTATAGGTAGATAGTAACGAGTGTTTCCTGGATAGGATTCACCCAAAATTGAGAACTCAATCGTACATATAAGGATTTGCGTGTATATTTTTAACATATACAGAGTAATATAATTAACGAATAAATGAATGGCCTAGTTAAGATATACATTTATTTCGGGATGTTTGCCTCTTTCAGTCAAAAATAGTCATTTTTTGCACTTTCCCTCTGAAAAAGATTTTAAAAAGCCGGAATCTCTGTCTGTCTGTCGCTCTTCTCTCTCTCTCTCTCTCTCTCTCTCTCTCTCTCTCTCTATATATATATATATATATATATATATATATAATATAAAGCTTTATATATATATATATATATATATATATATATATATACTAGCAAATATATGCACCCTCCGGGTGCAAGTATTTAAGTTTTAATGTAATAAAATATTGTATTAAATTAGAAAGGCTAATGAAACTAAATAAGAATGCAGATAAAAAGATTTGAAACGGGGGGGGTATAATCGAAAAATAGAACAACTGAAACTTACACTTCCATCACTCTCGTCTTTCATTGTTATTTTTTCTAATTTAAGTATTTAGTTAAAAGAGGTAGTAAAGACTAAAATTACAGTTATTTCTTCTTGTTAATGGATTTCATCTAAGATTTATTGAAGAGATTTTTGCTTATATTCATTAAAATAAAACCAAACAATTAGAAATCAATAGTACTAAACACATATTTATTAAAATCACATTTTAAATATCAATATGCAAATTAGCCTTCCCGTTCACACTGTAAACCGTTATTTTGTTGTATATATAAATACAATTGCATGTTATTAGTATGTAGATATGGTCAACAGCATTAATAATGTAAAACAATTTTATTAATAATTGAGATTTAAATAAAAATAAAATCATTGAGATTGTGATGTCAATAACAAAGGGAATTGTAACTTGAGTAGTAATATAGTTTCGGTTACAGACAGAAAAACACACAATCTCCATTATAATAAGATATATATATAGTTTCAAGCATTTTAAGTACTTATATGGGATCAAGCAACTAATAATAATACTTTGTAATAATTATAGCTCCAAGTAACAAATCCAAATGCAAATAATTTGCATATGGTCAAGTATTTCCATCTAACATTAATAAATTAAACAGTTATATAGTCTCAATTCTTTCAAGCAATAATATGGTTTCATTACTAAATGGGATAGTCGTCATATCTACCCATCTCTTATTGGGGAGGGTCAGTCCCTGTGACGTAGTGACTAACGAACTAGTCTGTGTCATCGAAGTAAACGAATTCGAACTCCAACCGCGCTATCACGTTAAATAAGAGTGGTTTAGAATATGTTAAACACTATCTATGTTTAAAATACCTAACATCATATTTTATTTTATTATTTTTAGACAATACAATGCTATTTTTCTATTTTGAAAACACAAGTTACAATAGTAGGCTGTTTTGGTGGGGATGGAACAGATTAATGGAATTTCAGTTTATTTCAATGGTGAAAATTGATTTGATATTTGAGTAAATTGAGTTACGAGCGAAACGAATTAAACTCTTAAGTCAAACTATAAGGGTATTTTATTGTAATAATTATCCAAAATATTTATCGAAAAGATAAAAGTCCATTTTTTTTTCTGACAGGGAGATTATAAGAACGTTTTGTCATTAAATAACATTAAATAACAAAAATTGAATAAAGAAAAAAACAGAAAAGAATATCTGGAAATAATGGCTGTTCCAATCAACTTTTTACAAAATAATAATAATAATAATAATAATAATAATAATAATAAATAGATAAATAAATACCAATAAGAATAATGATGAAGATATGACGTCTGAAAATAAAGAAAGCCTACATAGAATTTAATCTCGGACAGCTGTACGCTCCCGCCAATCATTTCGTATTTTCTTAACGTTAATTGGGATAGAAAATGACGTCAGGTGCGACTGGAGATTTAAATTAGAGACGATGGGTTGTCCGGATGGGGAAGAGAAGGGGAATGTCACGCTAAAGATGTCAATTGTGCCGGTCAGTCGTTGATGTTGATGAGAAGAAGAAAAGAGATTAGACAGCATAACAAAAAGAAATAAATTAATAAACAATAAAAGTAGGCATGGCTGGGTGGGAAAGGTGATCCATTGGGAATTATGCAAGCGACAAAAGGTTCGCAATGCTGACAAAGGGTATATGTACAAACCAGAATCTAACCTAGAAAATGAATGGATAGAGTACCGTGTCGCAGGTGTTAACGTGCTAGACTGCGACATCGCGGTAAGCGAGTTCGAACTACAGTCACGCCATTACGTTCACTTTCGGACTAATAATCCCTTATCCCCCGAATATGGGTTAAATATTACCGCTAAACTAAGGGTCAATTTAGCTCAGTCGGTAGAGCGTTCGGCTAGAAACCACAAGGTTCCTAGTTCGATACCGGTTCTCGCCAACTCAGCGTATGAGTAGCACAGGGATCTGTGCGGTAAGGCAAGGAGCTGATGGTAGGTGCGGCGCTCCACCTCAGACGCCAAAAAACCTCATTGGTCTAGCGCTATTGAAAAGGGGATAGAATCCCTCGCTGACTGGCTGATAGCAACTTTAGGCCGCCCCGACGACTTTGCTTTTTATTACCGCTACTGTTATTCTACAAGGATGGCTTTGGTATTAAATAAACTCCGAGTGATTGTATCTGTTAGTGTTTCATGTGTAGGCAGAATTCTAAAATTATTTGTATTAGATAGGAATACTTGAAGCCATATAACTGTGCAACTTATAAGTATTTCTATGATAATTACTATTAATTACACGAAACCATTTAATTGCTTGATCTAGTTAAAACCATATGTCTTATTGCAAATAAGACAAATAAAATAACCTAACAAAGGTTGACATGACCTTAAAACCAACTTAACCTACAAAACAACCAACCAACCTATTTACTCGATCCATATAAGGAACTTTAACCGCTACAACAACTCCAAGTGAGATTGATTGGTTGAATTTAAAAACATATTAACCTTTGAACGGTTATCTTATGCCTAGAATTTAGGGAATCAGTTTTATTGTACGGTAATATTTAGATTTTTAGGAATATTGCACGTTGATATTTACATTTAAGGAATCAGGTTTATTGTACGTCAATATTTACATTTAGAGAATCAGGTTTATTGTACGTTAGTATTTAATTTTTTGGAATATTGTACGTTAAAATTTACATTTGGAGAATCAGGTTTATTGTACCGTACTATTTATATTCTTATTAATATGGTGCGTTAATATCTACATTTGGAGAATCAGGTTTATTGTACCGTAATATTTATATTTTCAATAATATGGTACGTTAATATTTACATTTAGAGAATCAGGTTTATTGTACGTTAGTATTTAGATTTTTTGAATATTGTACGTTAATATTTACATTTAGGGAATCAGGTTTATTGTACATTAATATTTACATTTCTATTAATATTGTATGTTAATATTTACATTTAGAGTTTCAGGTTTATTGTACCGTAATATTTATATTTATTGTGTAGTCCTTAAGAAGCTGCTCTTGGTTCTTTCGTGTGTGTGTGTGTCTTTTTTTACGAATGATTTTTGAAAACATATCTATTTAATCCAGAGATTTACTAACACGCCGGATCAAGGTGGACCTGGGAGTAATGAAAATGAATGTTGCAACACACTCTCCAGATCTTCAGAAATATAGACTCATCATTAGATACAGTTTAATCTCTTATCCAGGATACCCGTTTTAAGGGGATTGGACGTTTTATACGACTGCAGAGGATACAGCAAGTGTTTTTAAGTCCTGCAGACTCCGTATCAGAGTAATGGCAATGAAATGGTAGCTACATATACGCATTGCATCAGAACTGGAGCCTCACCACCTGATTCAGTTTAATGCCATACCAAAGACACAAATGCTATCGGATGAGACAGAACGACTTGTATACTGGACATTTAATTAGACAAAAAAACCTTTGTCTGGTAGGGGTTAATTTTCATTTGTTTTTTTGTTTTTTGTTTTTTGTTTTTAGAAGTTGGGTAAAGCCAAAAATTGGAATGGCGTCTCTGTCTGGTCATTTCATGTATTTCATTTCTTCTTTTATTTTTACCTTTTCTTTGTAGTTTTACCTTCTATCCTCGACATTATAATTTCCTTCCTTTTCTTTCTTACCTTTTATTTTTCTTCCGTTGCTACTTTTTTTTCTTTTTTACTTTAATAGATTTTTCTTTCTCTTTTTGGATGTAAAATTCTCTGCTTTAATCATCCTACCTTTTTCCTCTTTGTCTGTTATTTCTCCCATTTCAATAGTACCCCTACTGTTCTTCTACAAGAATATCTTTCTTCAAGAAAAGGGTCGGAGGCACAACGGCCGAAACATTGTACAAATAACAATAAAGAATAGTACAATAGTTCAAATAATCCAAATAATACTAATGATCAAACCTCATCTCAAAAAAAAGAAAAAGAATGGCTTTGTCATTAAGTAAACCCCCGAAGGATGATATGCCATTAAATAAAGAATCAAAACCCATCTTTTATTTTTAACGTTTCTTTTATTTCTTTTCTCATTTTCAATGTAAATTCTTCTTCCTATCTTTCCTTTTTCATCTTACCTGTTGTTTTTTTCTAACCTTTCTTTTTTGATTTTGTCTATTCACGATGAAAATTGCTTACTTCTTCCCACATTTTTCCTTTTTTTTCCTTCAGAATTTCCTTCTTTGACTTTTTGTTTCTTGTTCTTTCTTTATTTTTTTACCTGATCCTACACTTTCCTCTTTCTTTACATGTTCTGTCTCTTAACATATAGCTTCCTTATTAAAAAAATACATTCTAGCCCTCACCTTTATGCCCTGTCTACAGGGACTGTAAAATAGTGTAGGTCGATCTTTCAGTTTTTTTAAATATCAAAATGTCCATCTATGCGAAAGTTGTGTGTTAGTATATTGAATACTGATAACAAAAATTAGATCTTTTACTTGCATCATTGTTTGAGAAAATAGCATCAAATATTGTCTACTAAAATGCAGTAAAAAAAATCCTCGTTTTCGCAAAATTTAGAAAATTTACCCAAATTTAGAAAATTTACCTTTTCAATATTTAAATCAGAAATGTTATTTTATTCTATCAAAATGAAACGAATTAAATATAAAAATAATTTAAATTGAAAATGTGTCCCCCCCCATCACCACCGACACCTCTAATATGCTGCTTTTTACCGCATTAATTAAGCTGCAACAGACGATCTTTGATGCTATTTCCTAAAACAATGGTACATGTAAAAGATCTAATTTTTGGTATCAATATTCAACATATTAACACATAACTTTCTGTTTATCATATATGTACTAGAAGTCGGTGACTGAGGGTCAATGTCCTGGGTATGACATTCAACCAGATCTAGTAGTGAGTTTCCAATTCTGAAGCTCTGGGGAAAGTGGTGTACCCCATGAGGGCCAGTACTTCAAGGTAAACTATAATCTGGAATGAGGGTACCTGTTAGGGTTCAATATGTGGGTTAAGTTGATAAAAAATAAGTTTATATATATATGTTTTAAAAATGAGTTTAAAAAACTGAATATTCAACAAGAATGAAACGTCTTCAGCATAAAATAAACCAAGGTTTGACATACTCTAAAACCAACCAACCAACCAACCAACCATTTTTTGTTTGAGCGTGCTTTACTCTACACACTATGAGACAGTTTAGTATCAGCGTTGTTAACTATATACATTTTAAACACCAAATTCTTCTTTAACACTATATAACTAAAATCTGATTCAGGCTGCTATGTATTTTACTATAAATAATTCAAATCGTGTTGGCAAGTCCTCTACACGTCATGCAAAATCCAATCCGGTATCTACAGAGTAACTCTATCATGAGCTTGCCCTTACTTCACCGGCAGTGACCAGTATGTATTCTTACTTGGATGGTTAGTGTGATAGGAGACAAATAACCGTATAGCTATTTTCTGGGATACAGTTTCCAGGATTTGTCCAAGACTGTACGCAGCATACAGGTGTAGCTCCCTGAACACCAATGTTTATCTTTTTCTTAATTCTTTACATCTCATATGTTTAGACATCTCTCTCTCTCTCTCTCTCTCTCTCTCTCTCTCTCTCTCTCTCTCTCTCTCTCTAAATATATATATACACACATACACACACATATATATAATATAATATATATATATATATATATATATATATATTATATATGTGTGTGTGTGTGTGTGTGTGTGTGTGTGTATTATTGCCTAAAAATTGGTAATATATTGAATAATTTACAAAATATTAGTTTTGGTTCTAAAACAAAATAACAGGAATTTTATAATTTCTTTTGGTACATTATACAGTCAAAAGTAGTATTATTAGATATTATTTTTACCAAACTCTATCAGCAATAATATAAATAAGTAGAATTTCCCCCATTATATACATATACACACCGTATATATATATATATATATATATATATATATATATATATATATATATATATATATATACCCTTTGTTATCTGCTTTCTTTTTATCAAAATTTCGTTCTGGTTATATATCTGTAGTGCCTATTTACACTGTCATCTTCTCTTCTTTATCTTTCTCCTGGCTTTGTACCGCCCTGGCCCCAACCTCCCCCTTTTTCGTCTTTTCTTCATTTTCTTCATCCTTCTTTAATTACACGCCGGGTCTCCAATTGTGACGACATCATTTCTACCGCAACAGCAACAATGGCCACCATTTATTTCCGCTTCCGGTCACGTGACACAGGGCCTTTATTGGAAGGGTAACGTCCAGCCGATCGCCTCTATTTGTCAGCGGCGATTACACCACAGTGCAATTAGTGGCAATGGATAGGATCATTTGTAATTAGGAGACGAAGAGCTGACCACAGGCCAGTGGCCGTCGACCAGCGTTTAAGGCCGCACGACAATTGCACGGCATGCTGGAGCCTTTGTCGCAGACCCTCGTCACTTGAATGTCGATAAAGCGAGCATAAGATGGGACAGACTGAATGATTTCGCTATTGACAATTGCTTAAGACAAAGCCATGAAAGTCCTTGACTCTGTGTAAGCGTATACAGGCATTCGCAAAGAAACTTTAAAATACACGGCTGGTGGGTTGGTTGGTTATGTCAACTGCTGTTAGGTGCATTTTTATAGTAAAATTAATTTCCAAACATTCTTATGGAAAAATAATTTCCAATGCTTTTTTATAGTAAAAATCATTTCCAATGCATTTTTATAGTAAAAATCATTTCCAATGTATTTTTTATAGTAAAATCATTTCCAATGCATTTTCATAGTAAAAATCATTGTCCAATGCATTTTCATAGTAAAAATCATTTCCAATGCATTTTCATAGTAAAAATCATTTCCAATGCATTTTTATAGTAAAAATCAATATGCATTTTTATAGTAAAAATCATTTCCAATGCATTTTTATAGCAAATATCATCTCCGATGCATTTTTACAGTAAAAATTATTGGTAATGCATTCTTACTCAGTTTGGGAGATATTAGATTCCCTTTATTTCACTTGAATGTCGATAAATCGAGCATAGGATGGGACAGACTGAATGATATCGCTATTGACAATTGCTTAAGACAAAGCCATGAAAGTCCTTGACTCTGTGTAAGCGTATACAGGCATTCGCAAAGAAACTTTAAAATACACGGCTGGTGGCTGGTTGGTTGGTTGGTTTTATCAACCGCTGTTATTTTAGACAAGTTATTTTTACATATATCCAGTGGACCATAATGATGAGACACATTTTAAATGCTATTTTCTCAGATTATAAAAATGACAGAGTACTAAATATATTTATTACATAACTGATACACAGGAATTTTACATGTTATCTAAGATCTGAATATTACATTAAGTTTTTATTACTTTCAGGTATTGATTTTAGTGAGCCTCATAATGCCGTGGAGTCCAAAAGAAAGTTCATATATAATAGGAGAATACTTCGGCAACCAAAGATCCATCGTTGCAGCCAAAAGAAAGTTCCGAATACGCATTTTGGAAAGCGAGAGGCACCATTCCGAAAGGTGATCCTTGGTGCTGTTACAAATTTCCGAGAGACAGGCAATGCTAGAAAGAAAAAATCCCTCGTAGTAAAGAGAAATCGAGCTCTCGAATGTTTCGGCATAATGTTGACCATCTCAAGTACATAATATTCAAATCTCAAATGTAAAACTGCTGTGTATTTGTTATGTAATAAATATACGTAATATCCTGTGTCGCTTTTAATCTGAGAAAATAGCATTTAAAATGTGTCTCATCATTATGGTCCAACCTGAATATTTAATTGGTTGGTTTGATTTTATGACATGTCAACCCTTGTTAGGTTATCTTATACCGAAGACGCTGTATTTTATTCATTCTTAATGGATACTCAGTTTTTTAAACTTAATTTTTAAAACACTTTTTAAAACTCATTTTTCTTTTAAACCCATATATATATTTACCAACTCCTCCGCACGAGCAGGATACGACACAATGTCAATTTCTTAAGAGGAGTTCAACAGGTTTTGAATTCAGAGTTTTCCTTCTCCTAGACTGGTTACCTAGCCATGGTTAAAGAGCTCAGTCTGCCCTGGTATTTACCCATAGCTGGAGGGAGAGTAGGATTCATAGCTTTCCCAAAGGTATTAGCGCTAAGTGAAATGCAATTAGCACGTCCAGGATTTGAACTCGTGGTGACGAATCCATTTCCCATGACTTTAACCATTACACCACTCGCTTCCTACTTTTCAACCCATATACGGGACCATAACAGGTACTACCACTCCAGGTCCACTTTGACCTGGGAATAATGGTGATGAATGAGCACTCCACATTCCCCAGAGCTCTAGCATATATATAACAAAAGGGGTTGGGGCTTCCATAAGGGCAATAGGGTTGGGACAATCATATAAATGCTACGGCTTGATGTGACCAGCCAATTAATCGAATGAGGCTAAGGGCCAAAGTGGAGTGTCGCATTTCATGCACTGCTCAACCACCAGGGTTCCATCCCTTAAGCATCACACGTTGCCATCCACGGCCAAGAGGTGGTCCGATTGTGTGTGGGGGGTCTTACCGCACTGTAAAGTTGCAGTTGGTGTATTTTAAAACCCCAGCCGACAGGGCTGTATACATTTAGTTAAATTACTATTAAATTGTTACAGCATATCTCATTTTTAATTAAGGACCTGCTAACATGGTGTAATGGTTAGCAAGCGCTAACCATTAGACTATGTGTTGCATATCTATTACTACTGAATGACGAGTTCGATACTCGATGGTTGCCTCAAATTTGTGATCTTTTGTCACATCCTACATGTGCCAAACTGGTTGAGTAAATTTTCAGCTAAATCTAATCTATATTTGAAATGATTATTTAATATATTATACACATCTTTTATATTTTCCGTATATTTTACAATCAAATAAACTTCATAAATTTCATTTTGTTTACAAACCATAACAATTGATGTTATTTTATCGTATTTTAAAATAAATATGAAATATGTAATAATATAAATAATCTTTACTTGAAAAATTGGTAATTTTCCAAAGATCTTTATAAACTACATATTTATGTTGATGATTCCAATTGTACATATGGCGTAGTGGATATAGGCGTGAGTTAATACAGTTACCTCTTGGCTGCAGCTTCAATCTTTTTCTAGGGCGACAGTAACAGAGCCTAATAATTAACACAGCTTAACATGTGTACCCAGTTATCGTTAGCGGAATGAGAACAGTATACCCCTGTGGATTGAATAAAGGGTTGGCTCTAAATTTCCCTGAAGGCTCTTGATTTCGATAAGACAGTTCTAGAATTCGAAAGGTTCCCAACTCCGACGAGAAATACCTGAAGAAGGCTGGCGAACACATCGGTCGAAACGTTGTACATAAAAAATAAAGATGAGAACAATAGTCCGAATAATCCAAATAATACAAATTATCAAGCCTCATCTTAAAACGTTTAGAGAAATATTTTCTTGGTTCTCATAAAGTTTTCAAAATTTCTTAGAAATCCTTTGAAATGAACGGTATTTAAAAAAAACGAATAATCTCATGACGTAAACAGATTTTAAAAAGAAAGGAACGTTGTTAATGATTACTAATTCGTCTCATTTTTTCGATTTATTTTCATTTGAATATATATTTTCTTAGAGACGCTTCATAACATCACCCTGTACTACTGCCCTGACGATCGTTTCATATCAATCTCTCTCTCTCTCTCTCTCTCTCTCTATATATATATATATATATATATATATATATATATATATATAGGAGAGGGATAACTCTGAATTCAAAATTCCCTCCAGCTATGGGTTAAATAGTAGGGCAGACTGGGCCCTTCAGCCTTGGGTAGGTAACCTGTCTAGGAGAGGGATAACTCTGAATTCAAAATACTTGAGGTCGGTCGTTGATTGGGTTTGTGGCAACCCTTGATGCACCAATTCTTTCCTATCGACTGTGCCAAAAAGTGTAGATGGTCCAACACAAACCTTCACCACTATAAACAAATCCCTGTGTGGGTGTTCATTGTGTGTGTGAACCCTCATACGTCGAAAATCGACGGGAGAGTCTATAACATATATATATATATATATATATATATATATATATATATATATATATATATATATATGAAAAATAGATGGAAATTAATCCGACAGTATGAAATTTAACATTATGAAAAAACATGTGATGTTTGTTATGTAATAGCTGACAGTACTGTTTCGACCAAATCGATAAGTTGGTCTTCATCAAAGAGCGACATAGATAGGAAGAGAAGATATCCGTTAAAAAAGACTGTTTACAGAAACGAACGCTGAGTTCAACCGCTGAAGTTTTGAAAAATGCATGTTCTGTTTTAAAAAAAAAATAAAATAAATTTTATTTTTAATTTTTAAAAATCAGAAGCATTATAGTTTATAGAAAAACTCAAAAGAGTTTGTTGTAAAAGTTTATAAAAATGTAAAGTGGGTATCAAAATAGTATAGTATATATTTTTCAGCTATTAAAAAATATACAAGTCCACATGAAATAAAATTTATTTTATTTTTTTTTTAAAACAGAACATGCATTTTTCAAAACTTCAGCGGTTGAACTCAGCGTTCGTTTCTGTAAACAGTCTTTTTTAACGGATATATTCTCTTCCTATCTATGTCGCTCTTTGATGAAGACCAACTTATCGATTTGGTCGAAACAGTACTGTCAGCTATTACATAACAAACATCACATGTTTTTTCATAATGTTAAATTTCATATATATATATATATATATATATATATATATATATATATATATATATGGATAAATAGCAGGTTAGTCTGAGCTCTTTAACTATGGTATGTCAACCGGTTTAGGAAAAGGAAAACATCGAATTCAGAACCATAGGGGCTCACTGTATAATATTGCCATGATATATATATATATATATATATATATATATATATATGTGTGTGTGTGTGTGTGTGTGTGTGTGTGTGTGTGTGTGTAAATAATTGGGCAGACTGGGCTTATTCACCTGGCTATGTCAACCAATATAAAAGAAAGAAAATTCTGAATTCAGAACTATATATGCCCTCTTCTTGTTAGTCAAAACTTTTTTGAATGCTCTAACTGTTCTTTCCTCCAACCCCCATCCCAAATTTCACCCTTTCAAGATAAAATAAAGTTTAAAAAGCACACATTTCGAAAGAACAGGAACAAGTAATTCTTTGACTCGCATCAAATTAACCGCTATGTTTCATTTTATTTCCCGCTTTTTTTTTGTAAAGTTTGATAGTATCTCGTATTAATATTGACAAAGAAACACTTAAATAACCTAATTTCCTTTAGCGGAATCCGAAAATACTATAATGGAATAGGGAGTAGAAAAAAGCCTCTGGTCCGCGAAAATCTTTAAGCTCCTTCTTAAAGACCTAGTTATCTCCCCTTAATACAGAAATCCTAAGAGCCCCATTTTCCAATTCCTTCATTAGTCGTGCTTTCCCAGAAAGGCTCATTGGGATTTGTTTGGTGAATTGGAATTAAAAGAAGAACGCTATCGTCTGCATTCCCTTCTGGGCGTTTTATTTTATTTTATTCTATTTTTTTCTTTCCCACGTTTTTTTTTTTAATTGCGAAGTTTTGGTACAATTATCTCATCGTTAGAAAAATTGTTTCTTTACTTTAAGCAAGAATTCGAATACACATGCTCGCTTGAGGATAAAAAAAACTATTAGGTTTTTTGTTTTGGAGTGACGAAGGGACTTGATTCCCACTAGATGCCTTATTTCTGCGACTGTAATGTTCTGGGCTTAGTTTTAAGGCGTATATATTGCATTATGTGATTTTGTTGCTGATGATGGATCAGTTTTCTTGTGTCTTTCTAACGCAGTGTGGAAGATGTGACGAGGAATGAAAATTATTACCTCTCAAACCAGGTGGGATATTCCTTATTTCATAAGAGTAAAAAGAGTAACTCAATCCGACAGTATCTCCACACACACACACATACACACACACACACACATTTACAGCAGACTATAAAAATTACTGGAAGCAAATAAAAAAAGAGTTGGCTTCAGCTATGAATTTTCTTTAAAAAGATTGTGCGACATTTTTTAGGGTCATTAACTTAAACAGTAAAAACGCCTTTTGGGACAAATTTAATTGTTTAAAAGTTCATTAAAAAATTAGATCTCTAATTTTAATTTTTTTTTTTACAGATGCCCATTATGATACTACTTCTCGACCAAAACAAAAATGTGACCTTAAATAATGGATTTAAATAATTTTAATTCGTTTTTACATTGAAAATGAGCCAACATTTTGGTGCATATCACATAAATGCGTCCTGGACTCCTTCCCGCCTCCATAGATAATGAAATGGTTCTGGTATTAAGTCACGGTACAAAATTATCCCTAAGTTACATAAACTTAATCATCTTATTTTATGATCTTCTTATCCCTGCTACTACAATACATCTGAGTATCTGAGCTGATATTTTTAATACGTTCACTAAAAAAAGGTTTCAAATTTATTACTCCAAAGAAAAATATTGTTCATAAAAAAATAAACATTAAAACAAATCACCGCACATAATTCATTACATTCTATTTTATTAGGTTTTAGTATGTTTGTATACAATACAGTGCTATTTTTCTCATAATGAATGTAAAAGGAAATTGAATTTTCATTGAAACTCAGCTCTGAATTTTATTTTATTTCTGTTCAGGTTCATATTTCAGTTGATTTATTACGTTTGATTTCATCGATGTTTGTTGCTCCTGATAGACACACACACACACACACACACACACACACACACACACATATATATATATATATATTTACCAACCCCTCCGCACGAGCAGGATGTGACACGAGATCAGTTTATTAAGCGGAGTTAACGGGTTTGAATTCAGAGTTTTCCTTCTCCTAGAGATGTTACCTAGCCAAGGTTAAGAGCCCAGTCTGTCCTGCTATTTACCCATAGCTGGAAAGTGAATTGGATTCATACCTTTCCCAAGGGTATTAGCGCTATGTGAAGTTCAAACAGCATCGTCAAGGAATTGAACTCGGGTCGACGAGTTCATTTCCTATGACTCTAACCATTAGACCACGCGCCTCCTGATAGGCATATAAGTGGCGTCAACTACGAAAATATTATTTCCTTGTTGGGAATAGCCTTGAAAATGACGGATGATAACAAGTTGGTATAATTTTCTTGGTTTGCATTTTAGGCAGAAGGTCATGGGGAGTAGACTTTGATATGGAATTATGATTTTAGTAATTTGGTGCCGGTTTGCTGGTTGTTTCTTTTAAAACCCCACTATATGAGTATTATTTGGCTTATTCGGACTATTGTCCTCATCTTTATAGATATCTGTACATCATTTCTGTTAATATGCCCTCCGGCCTTCTTCAGATTTTTCTTGACGGATTCGGGGACCTTCTCGAACTTTGGATCTTTCTTTCCGAACTCGGGAATCTTCTTGTCGTAATCGGGAGCCATCACGGAACTTTGAACCTAATCCTTTATTCAGTCCACGAGGGTATACTGTTCACATTCCACTAACCATAGCTTGGGTACAGGTTTTAAGTTGTGTTAATTAATATTCTATGTTAATGTCGCCATTGACCTGGCTTGAACATAGAGATAACTGTCACTGATATTATTGAGTTGAGCTGACATTATCCTTGTTGTTTGAGTGCGGAACTATTTCCTTCTTCGGCCGTGTCTTATTTATCAATTAACGAACGCAAGACTTGATCTTGCTGTTTTTTCAGAGCTCTTTATTTTATTTCGACCCAAGTAAATGCCCTCAGAGGACAGACCATCATCTTGAGTCCGTCCACTGCAAATGTGCAGTCAACTCTTTCCTTCCGTCGCTCTCGACTCTCAACTATTCCCTATCTCATTCACTCTTCGCACGGTTGTCCTTGCTCGGCAAATCGGAAGCCAAGGTCAGTGACTTCGATGTCATCACTCACACGTTGAAATAATTCTTCCTTTTTGATATACCATTAAAATATGATAGCAAAACTAATTGTCTCTCGCCCTATCGGCTAGGGCTGTAGAATACACCGACTGCACCTCTGCATATGCATAAGACACCTAAAGAGGCAACCTGTTGACTGATGATGGCGACCCGTGGTTCTTAAGGACCGAATCCTGGTGGCTGTGTAGTCCATCACATGCAACACGCGGACAGAGGCCTCCTCAAATCAATTGGCTGGTCACATCTATCTCTAGCTCTTATATGATTGTCCTGAACGTATAGCAAACACCCAACCCTTTTTGTGTGAGAAGGCGGCGGCTGAGGATCTTAGTGCCCTTGGTATGACGTTAAATTGACGTATTATTAGAAAAGAGATGGGCACCCCCCACCTCCGAAAAAAAACATGTGACTAAAGACGCCCGAAATTTGGTATCTAATAGTACCTAATAATATTCCATTCTGATTGTACAATATCATATTAGAAATGATATAATCCCTGTATCTTTGTCCACAAAGAAAAAATTACCTAAGCTGTACTGCTAATGCAGTGATTTGGCGAAACAGGAACCCTCCAATACCTAAGCGACTTTACCGACTAAGCTATTCGGTAAAACATCTAGGAGCTGAAGGTTGGTATGGCGTTTCACCCCAGCAAAAAGAAATGCCCTGTTTAATAAATAGAGATTTTGAAAAAAAAAACATGTCTTGTAGAAACACTAATTACATAAAAATATTATCCCGGGATATCAAACATCTTTGATTTTCACGTAGCTCATTCACTAGGGCATCCGACTTGGAACCCCAAGGTTCCGAGTTTGGTTCCCGTTCTCGCCAAATAAGTGCATGATTAGCATAGCCTGGGTCTGTGCGGCAAATTAGGATGCTGATCGTGGGTGTGTTGCTTCACCACAGCTAAAAATTGACTCCCTGGTTTAGCACAGCGAAAAGATAATATACCCCACTTTCATCTGGAGTGGTAGTACCTGTTAGGGTCCTATCTATAGGTTAAATTAAAATAGTGTATAAAAAATTGTTTAAACAATTTGAGTTTTGAAAAAAGTTTTGAATACTCATCAAGATGAATAAAACAAAATGTATAAAATAACCCAACTGGGTTGACATGTCGTAAAATCCAACCAACCAACCAACTTATTTGTGGATTATCCTGTATTTTTCTATTTTTCTGTAACATAATTTAGCAGATGTGGTTTAATGAGGATCATGTGTTTTATTTAAATGAACTCACATTAGTTTCTCGACAGGCATGAGATAAGGATGAGAAACACAGGGGAATAACCGCGAAAGACGCCAGACTTCTCGTCTTCTCTCGCTTAGATCTCGCATCTCTGCTGCGAGATTCGAGTTGTTCATTATTACAAATCTATATATTTGTATATTTGTTCCTTTGTTTTATTTCTTTTTAAGTAACTTTCTAGGCACTACTTTCTAACCAAAACCCACTCGCTATTCTTTGGTTGTTTTTTTTTTGTTTTTTTGTTTTTTTCGGCCCTGGCACCAAACGGCGTCTCAGCCGGCGCCTATGTTGAAGGTTTCTTCGAAACGATCGACGACCAGTCTTCGATTTTTCATATCCCGGAGATATTATCGAGACAAACAACGGAGTCTCTTGACGAGAATACCGGGTCTTGGCCCTCTGGCAAAAATCATAGTTCTTTTTCCCTTATCACCCCCTCTCTCTCTCTCTGTATCTCTCTGTCTATGTCTGTCTGTCCCTTCTCCCTTCCCCCCTCTCTCTCTCTCTCTCTCTCTCACCCATTCTTTCTGTTTTAAATCTTATGCGTTTATTCCTCTTGTTATCGCCACATCTTTTATTAACAAAAAACTCTCCGTATCTTTACTACTACAGCATAACTTTTCTTTTAAGCATCTCAGTAAGTTTCCATCTTAGTCGACCACTAGTTTGCATTTGAATAATTTGTAAAATCTTCTTTTAAGCTCATTCGGCTCTACTCATGGTATTAACCAGAACGTGACCGTAATATAGCGTCTGGAGTTCGAACTCGCTTACAACCATGTCGTAGTTCCAGCAAGTTAGCCACTACGCCAGATGTGCTCCCCCATCCTAGTATTTGGCCTTTGACAAACTTAACTAAGCATAGTAAATAAATCGGTTTGTTTTTTAACGTCATTTCAACACATGATGTGTTATTTAATGCCCCTAATTATTGATGATCCTAACTATTTATAAATTTGGTTTTGTTTATTTGGTTAATATCAACTCTTAATGGGTTATTTAACGTCAAAATTTGATTCATTTGTAAATGTTTGATTATATTCATACCTATTTTAATTTTGGTTTGGTTTATTTGTTCAACGGCATATCAACTCTTCATGGATTATTTAATTCGTCTATCTTTTCGTTTTCTTTCATCTTTACCCTGTGATCTGCTGGAACTGCAGGAACTGCCAAATCTATAAGTTGACAAGTCCTCTTTTTTTCTTAATCAATACTAGGTCTGGTATTTTGGCTGGTATATAGCGATTCATCTTTCTCTCAAAGTCCCAGATAATTTTCTGCGTTTCATCCTCAAGAACAGATTATGGTTTATGCATATACTATTTTGTTATTATTATTATTATTATTATTATTATTATTATTATTATTATTATTTCCTAGTGAGTTTTTCACATCAGCGTTAGCTGATGGTATTTCACAGGAGTCTGAGTGACCACAAGTCTCCTCGGGTCTCCAGGACTCTTCTGAATATTCTAGCCGATTGTAGCAGTGCAGCCGTCTGGGTGGTCTCAATTCCTCCTCTTGATTTGCAGATCCTCCAGTCTTTTTTCCAAGTATAAACTTGGGACCGTTCCAAGTGCACCAACTACAATTGATATCACTTTCACTCTCATATTCCACAGCTTTTTCAATTCTCTGGCAAGGTCCAGGTATTTATCCATCTTTTCATTTTCCTTCAACTTCACCCTGTGATCTACTGGAACTGCAAAGTCCACCAGTTGACACGTTCTCTTTTTCTTTTCTTTTTTTGTGAATCAACACAAGGCCTGGTCTCCTGGCTGGGATATCTCAAAGTCCCAGAGAATTTTATGCATTCCATTCTCAAGAGCAGATTCTAATTTATGCATATATCATTTTGTTTTATCAAAGTTTAATTTTTTTCATAATTACCAGTGGATCACCTTTCCAACCCAGTCGTGCCTAGCTTTGTATCCCTGTTGTGCTAATTTGCTTCATTCACTTAATACATGGTTTACAGTCTCATCTCTGTCACCGCACAGTCTACATTTACTGTTTTGTTGCGTCTTATCAATTATTATTATTATTATTATTATTATTATTATTATTATTATTATTATTACATATTTTCTCATACTTGTTTAAAGAAAGAAATGAACTGGATAAGAAATCATTTTAATAAAAGAAAATAGCAAGGAAACATCGACATATCTTTCAAGGAATAAGGACATCTTACCAAGCATCTATTTCTCATAGATTTTCGATTTTCTCAAGCAATATATTAGGGCTTAGAGTTTCAAATTAGAAAGTTGAGGATAAGCGTCAATGTGAATGCTTCAATTCAACGATTCCTCGCTCAACAAATTATCCATTGCGGTCGTTTGCCTCACCGACCCGGTTCTTCTTTTTGCGTTAACGCTCGGAAGTCTTTCAGGATCTGGAGTCGATTTTCGAAGATTTATTTCTAACATGAAACGATTGTCCGTGCAAAGAGGACGGCTTAAATGACTTTGAAGCAAAGCCGAAACCATTTTCGACGGCCATTTTAATTTGATCCTTTCAACCAGGTTTCCAGAGGACCTTTGTAAATTTCAGCCACTCTCTTCATACGACCAGCTTCCCTTTGTCTGATCAGATATAGAAAGTTTCACATATTCTCTTCTTTCATCTTTTGATGAGTTTTCATCCTTGTTTTTCATCATCTTCTTCTTCTCTTCTCTTCTTCTTCTTCATTTCTTCCTTCTTCTTCTTCTTCTTCTTCTTCTCTCTTCTTCTTCTTCTTCTTCTTCTTCTTCTTCTTTGTTCTCTTTATCTTCTTTCATTCATTCTTCCATTCATTCACAATCTATCTTATTTCCTCATCTTCATCTACATTATTTCTTCTTCTTCTTTCTTCTTCTTCTTCTTCTTCTTCTTCTTCTTCTTCTCTTCTTTTCTTCTTTCTTCTCTTCTTCTTCTTCTTTCATTCATCTTCATTCATTCACAATCTATCTTATTTTCTTTGTATCATCTTCATCTACATTATTTCTTCTTCTTCTTCTTCTTCTTCTTCTTCTTCTCTTTTCTTCTTCTTCTTGTTCTTCTTCTTCATTCATTTTTCCATTCATTCATGACTTATCTTATTTCCTTTGTATAATCTTCATCTACATTTCATCTTCTTCTTTTTCTTCTTGTTCTTGTTCTTGTTCTTGTTGTTGTTCTTCTTCTTCTTCTTCTTCTTCTTTCTTCTTCTTCTTCCCGCCTCTATCTTAGCTTCCTTTTTTCCTGATAATTCTCCACAGACGCTAACTTTTCTTCTTCTATTTCCTTATGTTTATTCGGCTTCTTTACTTCGCTTCATCTTTCATTCTTCTTCTCTTCTCTTCTTCTTCTTCTTCTTCTTATTATTATTATTATTATTATTATTATTATTATTATTTCTTTTCCCTTTCGTCCTTTCCACCTTCTTTTCTCCACTTCCTTTGCTCTTTTTTTAAAGACGTGATTACAGTAACGGTTTTGACCAAAGGAAATGGAATCGATCATCCGAATTCAAATCCTAGACAAGGTTGTTTACATTTAACTTTACCTCATTCCACTTGGGAAAGGCATGAATCCATATGTCCCCACGGTTATGGGTAAATAGTAGGAGAGACCAGCTTATTTAGCCTTGGTTAGGCAACGAGAAATAAAGTTCTGAATTAAACCGGCTTTACTCGGCTTAAAGATTGACCTTGTGTCACATCCTGTCCGTGATGAAGAGGATACGTAAATACCCACTTTGTCTCATTTTCAAACTTGTTATTGTTCTTCTTCTTCTCATATGTATTTACTAACACGGCTACACGAGTTGGATATGACACAAGGTCATTTTTAAGCGGAGTTTAACATGTTTGAATCCAGAGTTCGTCTTATCTTAGTCTGGTTTCCTAACATTGAAGAGCCCAGTCTGCGCTACTATTTACGAATAGCTGGAGGGAAAATAATTGTATTCATACCTTTTCCCCAGAGTATTAGCTCCATATGAAACACAATCAGTCCCGTCCAAGATTTGAACTCTTGTCGTCGATTTTATTTACATTACGCCACTGCACCAACCAACCTTTATTCCTTTTCTGCATTCCTTGTTATTTCGTTATTTTCCCGTTCTTCTTCTTCTTCTTCTTCTTCTTCTTCTTCTTCTTCTTCTTCTTCTTCTTCTTCTTCTTCTTTTTCTTCTTCTCTTCTTCTTCTTCTTCTTCTCTTCTTCTTCTTCTTTTTCTTCTTCTTTATTATTCTTTTTCTTCTTCTTTATATTTCTTCTTCTTTTCTTCTTCTTCTTTCTTCCTTCTTCTTCTTCTTCTTCTTCTTCTTCTTCTTTCTTCTTCTTCTTCTTCTTCTTTCTTCTTTTTTTTCTTCTTCTTCTTCTTCTTCTTCTTCTTTTTATTCTTCCTTCTTCTTCTTCTTCTTCTTCTTCTTCTTCTTCTTCTTCTTCTCTTCTTCTTCTTCTTCTTCTTCTCTTCTTCTTTCTTCTTCTTTTTTTTCTTCTTCTTTATATTATTCTTTTCTTGTCTTCTTATCTTCTTCTTCTTCTTCTTCTTCTTCTTCTTCTTCTTCTTCTTCTTCCATTGACGTTAAATCCCTATCTGATCACCCCACATCCTTTCCATCCCCCCTAACATCGTTATTTAAAATGGCCACCAATTATTTTGTATTGTCTGATTGTTCTTTTCACAGGACAGAAACTTATGCCCGTTTTAAAAATCCCCGACAATATCACAAAGCTTCGTTTTGTCTCTTGATTTCCAGAGACTTTGAAGCCAATCGTTCTCCCTTTTCTTGTCCAACCACCCCATCCCCCAACAACACCCCCTTTCGTCCGCGCTCCCGATTACTTTCCATAATCTCATGTCCCACGTAATTGGAGTCCCTGGATCAATAGGAGTGGTGGATTCTAATTTGAGTTCAGCTCAACTTGGGAGAAAGGGGTGGTTGGGGAGGAGCGGGGGGAGCTCGAAATAATGTTTGGTCAGGATGATAATAAGGTACAATGAAAAGAGAAAATGGGGGGGGCGGGGGGCGGGTCGAACGTTGAAAAGTCATTGGGTATTAAGGATTTGTCCAATTAATTACGGATCAAGGAAGCATGGACATGATCAACTGATTTTCTGCTCGTTTTTACGGCGAGATGAACCGAAAAGCCGTCTACTTTGAAGGATCAAGACCAGTGGAAGGTAAGATACAGATATGAATAAAAGTTAGGGATGTCCCCGAAGTGTAGTGGTTAACGTTCTGATCTGCGACATCATAGTAAGCGAGTTCGAATTCCAGTCTCTCTATTAAGTTCACTTTCGAACTAATACTCTTGAGAAAGGTCTGAACATCCTCATTCTACAGCTATAGATTAAATAGTACCCAATATTGTTTTTTTTTTCATGGATGGTTGTGGCTTCGGCTTTAAATAATCAGCGACCCGAATTAAGATTCTGGACGAAGCAATTTGCGATTCAAAACTCTGAATTTTTTTAGATGAAGCTTAATAATTTGGATTATTTGCATTATTGGTACTATTGTTCTCATCTTTAAATGTTATCTACACAACGTTTCGGCTCATAACACTACTTAACACTTGTACCTAGCCATGGTTAATGGTCTAACCCCGTGGTTTAAATAAAGGATGAAGTTCAAAGACATCATAGTAAGAAAGTTCGGCGACATCATAGTAAGCGAGTTCGAATTCTAGTCTCTCTATTAAGTTCACTTTCGAACTAATACTCTTGAGAAAGGTCTGAACATCCTCATTCTACAGCTATAGATTAAATAGTACCAATATTGTTTTTCTTCATGGATGGTTGTGGCTTCGGCTTTAAATAATCAGCGACCCGAATTAAGATTCTATACGAAGCAATTTGACATCATAGTTTGGGGTTGGCATACAGAACAACAAGTCTTCGAGATTTTTTAAGCAGTTGACTCTCATTAATACATATGGAAACTGCACGTCTGCCTACTTATTTATTCATTCATTGTTCCTCGTTTTGGAGGTCGAAGAAGAATCAAGGATTCCGTGAAAGGGGTCGATGATTTAAAAAGCTTGCTGAGTTTTTCTCCTTGGTTGATTCAAAATTTGATTTGCGATTCAAAACTCTGAATTTTTTAGATGAAGCTTTATAATTTGGATTATTTGCATTATTCGTGCTATTGTTCTCATCTTTATTGTTATCTACACAACGTTTCAGCTCATAACATTACTTAACACTTGTAACTAATCATGGTTAATGGTCTAACCTCGTGTTTTAAATAAAGAATGAAGTTCGAAGTTCAGTGAGAGCTACCGATTTAGATATGAAGGCTCCAGAGTTTGAAAAAACGGTCCGCGAGTTCGAAGAGAAATTTTATCATATTTCAACGTATGTAAGCACACACGCACACACACACATATATATATATATATATATATATATATATATATATATGTGTGTGTGTGTGTGTGTGTGTGTGTGTGTTATTTAGGAAAAGGTGACTTACCGGTGAAGATGGTCACAATGATGCAAAATTCAGAGAGGTAAAACAGCGATATAACAAATAAAAAGTGCTCACTACGTTAGTAGAGCAAATCTATTGTAATACAGGAGAAAGCAATAACCCACTCGAATTTCACCATAAGGATCTTCAGGGTTAAATCCACTGGATTAATCAAGATATTGATTAATTGCAATCGATTATACGTGTGTGACTTTCACGATAAACGGTTCGTAACGAACTGTTTATCGCGAAAGACACACACGTGACGTCATATTTTAAACCGTCCACCTTTCCAGCGTTCTTTCTTCAAACTTCAAATTTTTGAACAGACTGATAAACAAGGACTATCGCAGTTTTTATCGTTATTCTGTTATAAATTTTTTTTAATTACCTTTCCTTATATCAACAAATGCCCTGAAGAAGCTCTAATTAATAGATCGAAACACTGCAGTGTCGGCTAATAAACTTACCACTCAATTTATTTAAACCTGTGTTTTTTTCAATCTTCTTACTATACTACATATATATATATATATATATATATATATATATATATATATATATATTTTACACGAATATAAATATATATAACATATATGCATATACATACATGCTTGCATATATATACATATATATATATACATGTATTAAGGATTTATATATGTACACACATATGCATATATTGATATATATGCACTCGTATATATACGCATACATTCGCGCACGCATACATATATATACACACACACACATATATAATATAATATATATTATATATATATATATATACATACACACAGGCATACATACATATATATATAATATATATATATATAATATGCATATTACATACACGCAGACATATATATATTACATAGGCACACACACACACACACACACACACACACACTCACATATATATATATATATATATGTATATATACCCTATGTGCACATCTATATATTTACATGTATACATATACATATATATATGTACACACATATATGACACATACACACACCCACAAACACATACAACACGCATATATATGCATATATATATATATATATATATATATATATATATATATTATATGTATATGTATGTATATATATATATATATATACACATATATATTATATATATATATATATATAAATATATAATATATATATATATATATATGCAGAATTATATTCAGAGCTTTGTAATTCTCTTATAATTACAACCACGACGGTTTACCCTTTTTTTTGTCATAATGACATCATAGTTTGGGGTTGGCATACAGAACAACAAGTTTTCGAGATTTTATTAAGCAGTTGACTCTCATTAATACATATGGAAACTGCGCGTCTGCCTACTTATTTATTCATTCATTGTTCCTCGTTTTGGAGGTCGAAGAAGAATCAAGGATTCCGTGAAAAGGGGTCGATGGTTGAAAAAGCTTGCTGACTTTTTCTCCTTGGTTGACGCATAAAGATTATTCTTTAGGCCAGTTAGTCATTCCTGATGAAAAAATTATGACAAGAATAAAAAAAAGAAAGAAAAATGTATAGCCAACACTATATACATATATATACATATACACACGTATATATATATATATATACGTATATATATATACATATATGATAGTACGCAAACAGTTTGTTTGATATGGCTATGCCGACAATTTTTGTGGGAATATGTGCTTAATTGAAGTCATACCTAATTTGAAAATTAATTAGTTGATAATTAATGAATTAGGCGAATATATCTTTACGCTTCACATTTAAACAGATATATCCGCCTAATTCATTAATTATCAACTAATTAATTTTCAAATTGGGTATGACTTCAATTAAGCACATATAGATATATATAAATATACATATATATATGCATATATTTATACATGTGGAATTAAACAAAAGGCAGGTCTCCTTTTAACGATTTCATTGGTGATCTTTTCAAGATTTCTGTTCAACTTTTTAATATTTGGATGGAATCCCTGGATTAGTCCACCAAAGTTTTTATCCAAAGTACTTTCGGCACTTTGAAGTGTCATCTTCAGGGGTGATGTGTTTATGTTTCAGTTTTTTCAAGTTAGTAGTAGTGAGAGTAAGTAGTGAGGGGAATCCAAATATAACAAAGTTGGAGAGAAAGCTTGAAGAGCTTGTTAAACAGAGACATCTGTTTAATTCTATAAGTATAAATGAAAGAATGCTGCCTAAATACACATATACATATATACATAAACATTTATATATATACATGTAAAAAGTAAAGTCGTCGGGGTGGCCTAAAGTCGGTATCAGTCAGACAGTGGGAGTCTATCCCCTTTTCAATAGCACTAGACCAACATTGTTTTTGGCATCTGAGGTGGAGTGCCACACCTACCATCAGCTCCTCACTTAACCGCACATATCCCTGTGCTACTTATACGCTGAGTTGGCGAGAGCCGGTATACAGATACACATACAAATCTCTCTCTCTCTCTCTCTAATATATATATATATATATATATCTATATATATACACATATATATATGAGCATATATATACATTGATATAAGTATACTCATACGTCGGATTCATTTCCTTTCTCTTAACTTATATACGTACATATATATGCATGCACACATATTTATGTATATATACATACACCCACGTATATAGATATACATACAGACACAGACACAGACACAGACACACACACACACACACACACACACACATATATATATATATATATATATATATATATATATATATATATATATATATATAGTTTTTATTCAAGATCTCTTTTATCTGTGCAATTCAAAGGTGATTCTTTAAGAAAAAATGCTGAAAAAAACTATAGTATTTTTCGAGTCCTCGAATTTTCACATCTACGCAATACTGGATAGTTCCCTTTCTCCATATTTTCCCGGGACATGTCTATGTCGGCTCTCGGCTGGTTGGTTGATTGGTTGAATTTTACGGCCTGTTAACTTTTGTATTATTTTATGCTGAAGATATTTATGTTTTATTCATACTTGTTGGATATTCACATTTTTAAAAGCTTATTTTGGATGTATTTAACTATAAATGAAACCCTAACAGCTACTACCCCCCGGATCTGAATGGTACTGGGAGTTATGGCAATAATGGAGTACCCCCACAGACCCTAAGGCTCCAAAATTGGAATCTAACCACTAGATACAGTTTAAAAAACCTTCACAAGAAATCAAGACCCTTAATCATCGCCTTAACGTATATTATAAAAAGGGCTGCCATACGCGTGTGAACAATCATATAGGTGCAAGCCGCTTGACCGGAGTGGGCCTCTCTGACCGCCCGTCTAGCCTAAGTACGGGCCAAAGTGGATTGTTGAATGTTAGGGACTGCTGAACCATCAAGATTCCATCATTAAGCATTACGGGTCACCATCCATTGAATGGTACGATTTACCCCTCTGCTGATTATAGTGCCTCAGCCGATTGTGCTACTCAAATTTAAATGAAAAAACAGCCTATTTAATGGAGGGCTTATCTCCGATCATGTTGCCTAAGTACGAGGCAAAGTAGAGTGTTGCTCCTCGGATTCCTCAGTAATCAGGATTCCATCCTAAAGCATGACGGATCGCTACACACGGCCAAAAATCTAGCCCCATCGAGTTATATCTTTCTGCTTTAACGGAAGATGAATTCCACCCTGATATTAAAAAGATGGCTAGACTTTTAGAAAGGAAGAATAAAACTCGTCAGACAACAATTGTCCGTTGAGTTCAACAAAAGACACACACACAGATATATATATATATATATATATATATATATATATATATATAAAAAAATACTGTGTCTGATATTCTACCCTCTCATTAACAGATGTTCCCAACAAAAATGA
Source organism: Doryteuthis pealeii (assembly GCA_023376005.1). Lineage (NCBI taxonomy): Eukaryota > Metazoa > Mollusca > Cephalopoda > Myopsida > Loliginidae > Doryteuthis > Doryteuthis pealeii. Next base: position 18,148,197 of record CM042175.1, read on the forward strand.
ATAAAACAAAAACGTCTTCGGCATGAAATAACCCAAGGGTTGACATGCCGTAAAATCCAATCAACTGAACCAATCGGCCAAGCCGTTAGCCATGGGTAGGAAGTGACGTAAGAATGCAAGTATGGGAACAAACTCGCTTTTCATTAGCAAAGAATCTGCGAGACTAGCTTGATAACTATTACACCATGATAATTTGTTCTCAATAACTTTGCACATTTTTTTTCACTTTTTTTTCTCTTTTCCTTTCCATTTTATTTCTGTTACATCTCTCTTTGAAGTTTTAATTAAACTTTCAATTATTTCTGTTCCTAAATGACATTTTTGATTATATAACGCCGACATGCTGATAAAAATCGATCGTTTGAAACAGTTGGGTCAAACGTTCTTTTATTCCCTTTTTTTTCTCAAAATAGACGTGACTATTTTCTTAAAGGAAACGTGCGATCACCGAACTCCCATGATGTCTCTTTCGAGTGTCTCCATCCGTTTTGAAAAAGACGAAAACCATTTGCATGGCCTTGATGTTACTTCACAAATCATCAAAAACGAATATACTCCGCATGCCTTAGCGGAAGCTCTCCCCGTGGAGTCTCAAAAATCAGTAAGGAGGCTCCTTTCAGTGATGCTGTGTACTGTAAGACTGTCGTATTGAGAATGACATCTTCAGCATCATCTTGTGATTTAGCCCCCAGTAATTCAAGGTTTTACCTGAAGCTAAAATAGTTCTTATGAATAAGAAAGATTCTGGTTGTATATGAGTTTAAGTAGAATCTAAGTGAATGTTTGAGATGAGGCTTGGAGATTAGTATTATCTGCGTTATTCGGACTATTGTCCCCATCTTCATTGTTATTTGTACAACGTTTCGGCAGATATACCCTCCGGCCTTCTTCAGGTATTTCTTGTCGGACTCAGGAACCTTCTTGGACTCGGGAACCTTCTCGGACTCGGAAGGTTCCCGAGTCCGAGAAGGTTCCGGAGTCCGAGAAGAAATACCTGAAGAAGGCCGGAGGGTATATCTGCCGAAACGTTGTACAAATAACAATGAAGATGGGGACAATAGTCCAAATAACGCAGATTATCCTGAGTAAGTATTTCTATTCAATAATAATAATAATAATAATAATAATGCAAATAAAATTCCCTGGGACTTTGAGATGAAGACGGGTCACCCTATCCTAGCGAGGATACCAGACCTAGTGATCAACTGGTGGACTTTGCGGTTCCAGCAGATCACAGGGTCAAGCTGAAGGAAAATGAAAAGATAGATAAATAGCTGGACCTTGCCAGAGAAATGAAAAAGCTGTGGAATGTGAGAGTGAAAGTGATACCAATTTTAGTTGGTGCACTTGGAACGGTCCGGATAAAATTGGAAAAAAGACTAGAGGGTCTGGAAATCAGAGGATGAACTGAGACCATCCAGACTACGGTACTGCTGCAATCGGCTAGAAATTCAGAATATACCTAGAGAACAGAAGATACTTGTCACCCAGTTTCCAATGAAATACCATCAGCTAACGCTGATGTAAAAAACTCAAAAGGAGTGAAAATAATAATACAAACTTCGGAGTACTAGACTAGGAATGACTGGATGTGAAAGGCAAGCCACTGTAAATGGTGCAAGAAATTAAACTTTCACAATATCTCAGAATGATAAGTCACAAACCAGTATCCATTTTAAGGATGACATACATAGAAATCTCAGGGAATTTGACATACAAACAAATCACCTATTTCCGACCAGAATATCAGACTTAGTACTAATTAACTATAAAAACAACTTGCTATCTGGAGGATTTTGCTGTTCCAGCGGACCAAGGAATACTCCCCCCACAAAAAAATCGAAAAGAGGAACAAATACCTGGACCTTGCTAGAGAACTGCAAAAACTGTAGAACGGGATAAAAATTGTTGGAGCGGTCCCTAAGGGTTAAAAAAACTGGGGGTATTCGAAATTAGAGGAAGAATCGAGACCATCCAGACAAGAGCATTTTTGAGATCAGCTAGAACATTCAGAAGAGTCCTGTTGGCCCGAGGAGACTTGCTGTCATTTACATTCATTTGAAAAGTGGAAGAGATTGTGAAAAACTCCAACAGGGATCATTATAGAAATTTAAGAAACCGTTGGCTGAACTTGCACAAAGGTGTCAAAATTAGGGTGACCCAGAAAAAACAGAACCCATATAATTTATTCATTTTCCCATTAAACTAACCTTAAACTCCAAACCCGACCCTAACACTAACCCCTAACCTGAACTAACCCCTAACCCGAAACTAACCCCTAACCCTAACCATAAACCCCCTAGTTAAAATTAACAGTTTTATTACAAAATTAGTGGGTTCTGGTTTTTTTTGGTCACCGGTATACAGGGTGACCCAGAAAAACAGAACCCAAATTATTTATTCATTTTCCCATTAAACTAACCCTAAACCCCAACCCTAACCCTAATCCTAACCCTAACCTAACCTTAACGCTAACCCTAAACCCTGACCTTAGACCCCCATATTTAAAATTAGCAGTTTTATTACAAAATTTGTGTTTTTCTGCGTCACCCTAATTTTGACACCTTTGTACAAGTTCAGCCAACTTGTTTGTTGTTTTTTTTTTTTTTTTTTGCAACTAGATAGCAGGAAATTTTCTTTTACACGGCTTGTACATTTGATTGCCAAAGTTGAAATTATGAATACAGATGGTAATCAGCTGATGGTAATCTCAAAATGGGGCTTTACCGTCATTTGAAAAGTGGAAGTAACTCTGCGATAAGTTTGAGTTTTTTTTAAAAGAATTTGAAAACAGATATTTTTGCAAATTCTTAGCAGTATATTTTCTTTTACAGATTTTCAGATTTGAAAACTTCGTACAGCGCGTTGTGTGATGGTTATCGTCGTGGAAAATGAACTCGACTATCCGGGCTCAAATCCGGAACAAAGCTGTTTGCATTCCTTCGGTAAAGGTACGCATTTGATTATTTAAATAGAAGGGCGGACTGGACCCTTTAACCTCGGTTAGGCAAGCAATTCAGGGCAAAGAAAACTCTGAAAAAAAACCTCTGATTTAAAACCTGTCAAACTCTGCTTAAGAAAATGACCTTGTGTTACATCCTACCCATGTGGAAGGGTTAATATATATATATATATATATATATATATATATATATATATATATAATTGTTACTTGAAGTTATAATGGTTTACAAATGATTATTATTAGGTACTTGAAACCATATAACTGTGTGAAAAACAAGCGACTATTATTGAATAGCAATAATCACTAGAAACACAATAATAATATTAGTATTAGATAGGAATACGTTAAACCATACGACTATGTTCAAATCAGTTGAATTAGATAGGAATATTAAATACAACGGTGTGCAAAAACTCTTAAGAAACAACAACACAAAAGTACATAGGCGATTTGATTAATGGACGAGGGTGTTTGCCTTTCACATCGCGGGAATACACCTATGAAAGGTATACATCAAATAAGTCTCCATTCAGATATGGGTAAATAGTAGGACAGCCCGGGCTTATTAGACCACGTTTCTAGTAGAATGGCTAGACCACCTTTCTGAAAACTCTGAATTCAAACCTGTTAAACTCCGCTTAAGAAATTGACCCTGTGTCACATCCTACTCGTTGGTAAATATATACATTAAGAATAATTACTTGAAGCTATTTACTAAGGATTATTATTTGTTATTTCAAACTAAATGACTGTATGCAAACAAATGACTATTACATAGAAATAATTACTTGCAACCGTATAATTATTAATATGAGTTAAGGATATTTAAACCATACAACTGTGAGCAAATTAGTTGTATTAGATAGTGATATCATAACAAATCTCTAAAGTAACAGCTACATAAAAATTTATACATTTCGAGTGTCGAGAGGCGCCTTTAAACATCATAAACAAAAACTCACAAGCTTTTCCTTGTGTCCACAATTTCATTATCATATGATTAATGATTATTAACCCAGTTTAAGTCCTGTTGATGGTTTAATCAAAACCGAAACGTATTAGCGTCGGCTTTTTAAAGGTCAATCTTTGACATATTCTCTTGTTTTTTTTTATTTTTTTAATCCACATCATCATCAGGATGTTACACAATTAGCACGGATATCCATGACAATCTCTCGCCAACGTGCTCTATCATTCATTGTCCCTGAGAGGTCCTCTGTGCAGCATCCAGTATCCTCGCAAAGCCGGTCAATGTAGGTCCTTGCTGGGCGGCCCACACTAGCAAGTTTTTTCAAATACTTTAAACAAAAATGTAAAGATAAACGTACAATGATCTCAATTCCCTAACCTATAGTCATAAAATAATCCGATACCGGTTCACATGCCGTTAATATCAATCAATCAACACATCATTTGAGTCCCAGAATTATAGTTAAGAATACAGTAGAAGTCGATCAAGCAGCTGATGGCAATCCCGAAATCAGGCTTAGCGGAATAATTTCAAATGTGGAAAGGACTCTAAGATAAGTGTGTGTGAGATCTCAAGGGGAATGATGAAAAGAAGATTAAAGAGGCTGTTGATTTTTTTTGTGTTAATATTTGATAGCTGCCGATTTTCAGTACACCTCTAGTGCAGTTGAAGACTTACCTTATCGACAGATAACTGCGGCAACTCCCCCCCCCCACATGTTCAGGGAATCATAGACCTTCAAGTTCTACATACCTATGCACTCGTAGGAAAAGGATCGATAATTTTAGTCGACTACATTCCACAAATTCCTTTGCAGGGCGGCGGGGGTAAATTTAAGGAAAACCTTTTTTTTTTTCCTTCTCTCTTTCTGATTCAATCAGTAAAAAGATCGCTGATTAAGAAGACAGTGATGAAGAATGTGCTTATTTCCAAGATGAAAGGTTGAGAAAAAAATAAAGAAGAAGAAGAAGAAGAAGAAGAAGAAGAAGAAGAAGAAGAAGAAAAGAAGAAGAAGAAGAAGAAGAAGAAGAATTTAAGAAGAAAAGAAGAAGAAGAAAGAAGAAGAAAGAAGAAGAAGAAGAAGAAGAAGAAGAAGAGAAGAAGAATTTAAGAAGAAGAAGAAGAAGAAGAATTGAAGAAGAAGAATTGAAGAAGAAGAAGAAGAAGAAGAAGAATTGAAGAATTGAAGAAGAATTGAAGAAGAAGAAGAAGAAGAATTGAAGAAAAAGAAGAGGAATTTAAGAAAAAAAGCAGAATTTAAGAAGAATAAGAATAAGAATAATAATAAGAATTGAAGAAGAAGAAGAAGAAGAATTTAAGAAATAGAAGAAAAATTTAAGAAGAAGAAGAAGAAGAAGAAGAAGAAGAAGAAGAAGAAGAAGAATTTAAGAAGAAGAAGTATTTAAGAAGAAGAAGAAGAAGAAGATTTGAATGTCGCCGTGAAGGGAATTTGCTTGCCTCTATCTGCACCAGTTATATTACGGTAGTTCATTACCGTTCCTGCTAAGAACCCCCTCACACCCATTTACCCATCAATTTCCTTTGATCTTTCCGACTCTTCATCAATTCTCTTTTCGTTTTTTTCATTTTTCTCCATCCTCATCTTTCTTGGTTATTACATAGGAGTTCTAGACAAAAAGTATCGAGACTGAAGCTATATTTTTTTAACATTTAAAGATTTAAAATCGAACATTTAAATAAAGACTTTACAGTTGAGCAACTTACATAATAAAGTTCATTTATGCCTAGACGTCTAATATTCTCTTTGATGGCTAGACATCATCTCAGGTGAATTAAAAAATATATTATATACATACACACACACACACACACACACATATATATATATATATATATATATATATATATATATATATATAATATATAATATACCAAGCGTGTTGGTAAATCCTTGCGGTGAGAAAAAAACAGCAAATAGTTTGATTGTAAAAATATACTAGCAAACATCAACCGGGAGAAAAAAATGTTTGGAAAAAAGAAAAGACCAACAAAAAATAATCTATTGGTATAGTATTTGGCCAAAAGAAAAAACAATTTATATGTATATATATGTATATAAGATATATATATATTCATATAACCGCTAGGAGAATAAGCTAATAAGTAAAAAGTGCTCAATACCTAAGTAGAGCAAATAATAAAGATAAATCTAATGAGTCAGACGAACCTACTATTAGTTTCGCTTAATGCTCTTCGGGGCTAAGATCTTAGCCTGAAGAGCATTAAGCGAAACTTATAGTAGGTTCGTCTGACTCATAGATTTATCTTTATAATATATTATATATATATATATATATGTGTGTGTGTGTGTGTGTGTGTGTGTGTGTGTGTGTGTGTACAGAGAAAAATGGAAAGTGAATCCGACGGTATGTAAAATAGTGAAAAAGTTTTGAAAAAACACAGGTTCAAATAAATGAGTGATATTTATTCAGCCAACGCTGCAGTGTTTCAATCTATTTAGTAGATCTTCTTCGGGGCTTTTGTTGATATAAGGAAAAGGAAAATTTATCACAGAATTATAAGGAGACTGTGATAGTCGTTGTTGATGTTTTGAATGGAAAGTTAGCGCTCAAAAGCCCTGAAGAAGATCTGCTAAACGGATTGAATACTGCAGCGTTGGCTGAATAAATATCACTCATTTTATTTGAACCTGTGTTTTTTCAAAATTTTTTTACTATTCTACATTTCTTAACATGAATTTAATAGTTTTGAAAGGAGAGTTTTCCTTCTATACTTGTTACCTAGCCAAGGTTAGTGAGACCAGTCGGACCTACTATTTACCCATAGCCGGAGGGAAAGTAGTTGGATGCTTACCTTTCCCAATGTATATTAGCGCTACAAGAAATGAAAATAGCTTCTTCCAGGATTTGAAATCGGGTCAATGAGCCCATTTCCTACTACTCTAACCAATATATACGTATATAACTAAAGGATCACCGTCTGGCGTATAGCTAACCCTCACTTTGTTTACAAAGTTAGGGGACTCTCGTAAATTCATTTCCGCTTAGAAATGTATTAATTAAATATTCTCCTAAATTTGACAGCCGATAATGGCCGTATGAGTAAGAGACTTGGCGGACGAAAATTCAGTCAGATCTGCCAGAGGTAGCTGTTAAAGTATAGCCACACTGATGAGAGGTGAAACCTCGAAACACGTGTCTGGGGATTAACTTATTATATATGTATATATATATATGTATATATCTTATTATAATGGAGATTGTGTGTTTTTCTGTTTGTAACCGAAACTAAATTCCTACTCAAATCACAATTCTCTTAGTTATTGACATCACATTCTCCATGATTTTATTTTTATCTAAACCTCAATTATTAATAAAATTGTCTTACATTATTAATACTGTTAACTATGTCTACATACTGACAACATGCAATTATATTTATATATACAACAAAATAGCGGTTTACAGTGTGAATTGGAAGGCTAATTTGCATATTAATATTAAAAAATCGAATTTAATAAATATGTGCTTAGTATTAATGATTTCTAACTGTTTGGTTTCATTTTAATGAATATTAGCAAAATCTCTTAAATGAATCTTAAATGAACACTGATAACTAAATACTAACAATGAAAGACGAGAGTGATGGAAGAGTAAGTTTCAGTTGTTCCATTTTTTATTATACTCCCTCCGTTTCAAATTTTTTATTATATCCCCCTCTGTTTTATTCTTTTTATTATTTAGTTTCATTAGCCTTAATACAATATATTACATTAAAACTTAAATACTTGCACCCGGAGGGTGCATATATTTGCTAGTATATATAATTATCATCCTTCCTCTAACACTTAATACAAAATTGGTTTGCACTCTATGAAACAAGAACGTCAGTTACACTTCCTGTGCTTAAGTATCTTCTTAAATTCCTCAGGAGGAATAAAGTATATTTGTTAAGGGAAGTATCTCAAACATTTTTCCGATTTGATAGTCTTGACTGAAGATAACAGTAGGAAACTAGAACAATCCCTTCTTCTTAAAGGAGGATTTATTAAACCGGATTGCCTGTTCACTATGAATACGCAATTAGAAATTACAGAGTTAGAAACGGTTTTATAAAAATATAAACTCCTGGTCAAAAATATGGAATCAGTGTAATTAGGGGATATTCGATTATTGTTTTTATTCATTTCATCATCATCATGTCATGCAAGCAGCACGATACCCGAGACAATCTCATGCCATTCATCGCCGCCGGGCGTTCTCCCTGCAACATCCAGTATCCGCGCAAAGCTGATTGATGTACGTCTTTGTTGGGCGGCCACATTGGCGTGTCCGTGTGCTAGTTTCCATAGGAGGACGTCACTTATGAGTTTGTTCTTGTTTCTCCTGCAGTGCCAAGCGTGTTTTGTTCGTCTTACTCGGGTTGTCTGAGTGATATGGAGCAAGTGGCCGCACAGCTGTTTTCTCGTGGTTGTTTCCACGTCTTGTTTAAGACGCAGCATTTTTATGTAGCTCTTATCTAGCTTTTTCTCAAGGCGATTAGTTAGGTCCAAATAGTGCAACTGTACAGCAGCACCGACACAACTGCGACTTGGAAGAAATGTCGCTTTATATCGTCTGTAAGATTTCCATATAACTGTATATAGCAGACCATGCCTTTCCTATGCGTGCACCGTGAGAAACTTACAGTCCCAAATCCCCGTTTAAATTGTGTCCACGCTATATATATATATATATATATATATATATATATATATATATATTCTATGTTCTTCACCATTCTTAAAATGTCCTTCATTGAAGCTAGAACTGGGCTTTTGGTCCTAATGATGGTCTAAATGGCCAAAACTTTGCCTCGTCGACAATAAACATCCAGTTTCCATAAGATCCCGTGTTTGTCTACTTTCTCCACATATTGTCAGATTAACCTCCTCACATTTCTCCCATATATATATATATATATATATATATATATATATAGGAGGAGAAGAAGAAAGAGAGGAAAAAAAGGAGAGGAAAAGGAAATAAGAAGAGAAATTATAACCACACAAATAAAAAAACATAAGCACGTCATTTCTGAAAAAAACTCTGATGATAAAGCTTTGCTTTGAAATCGATTAGACATATAAAACATCTTTTTGTCTTTATTTTTTACGCATTGTATTGCCTTCGAATTTTATTATTTTATATATATATATATATATATATATATATATATATATATATATATATATGAGTATGAAAAGGTGGAATGAAAACATCACACAATGCTGTTAAAGAGAAAACAATTTATAATATAATCATAGTTGACATTGATCAATATTTCGATTTTACAAAAATCATCATCAGAGCTCATTCACTCCGTGGTGTTTGGTCATACTCATACTGTCGGATTCATTTCCTTTCTTTATACTATATATATATATATATATATATATATATATATATATATATATAAGGAGATGACTTACCGATGCATTAAATATCTCATTTCTACATAATTAAGTGAATTGTTTCACCGAGTTTAAGAGCTTACCATCAAATGTGGACATGTCGCTTAGATTTTTTAAAAAATGAATTTGGTTTTATCAGAGTTCACTAACAGGTCGATGTTCCAGGCTGCATTTCCAGACTGTTAACCTTTAAAGAATAAACTCGTGCCTTGCAAACCTGATACACATTTAAAAACACTAACCACATCAATAAGATGATTCTGAAATATCAAATATCTTTGATCTTCATATAGCTCAGTTGGTAGGGTAAAGTGGGGTGCTGATGATCGGTAGGGCTCCACATCAGGCACAAACCAATCCCTGATCTAGCGCCAGCTAAAAGAGGATATACTCCCTCGATGTCCGGCTGATTCACTTTACTTTACTCCTATATCAATTAAAATAACCAAATGAATCCGCCAGTATAAGAGATTTGAAAAACGCTCAGATGTTGTTAAGTAATGTTGTTTATTAACTTATATTGCATTGTACTGTTCGTATTTAAAAAATATATAAATATCTCTCTTTCTCTGAATGTTTGAGATGAGGCTTGGAGATTAGTATTATCTGCGTTATTCGGACTATTGTCCCCATCTTCATTGTTATTTGTACAACGTTTCGGCCGATATACCCTCCGGCCTTCTTCAGGTATTTCTGGTGGCTCCCGAATACGACAAGAAAGTTCCCGAGTTTGAAAAGAAGGTTCCTGAGTCCGAGAAGGTTCCCGAGTCCGACAAGAAATACCTGAAGAAGGCCGAGGGTATATCGGCCGAAACGTTGTACAAATAACAATGAAGATGGGTACAATAGTCCGAATAACGCAGATAATACTAAATATCTCTCTTTCTTGTAAAAGTCTCTTACCTCATACTCTAAACGTTATGCTCGTTGTTTGGTTTTGTTTTTTTTTTGTTTCTTTGTCAAATCTTAATATTCTTTTCTTAAAAGTCCGTTATGAGTTATTTCCCTTACAACCAGTCATATTTTCATTAAACTGTTTTCTTCTTTTTATAATAGACATGCTCTGAGGATGATACAAAACTGATTGAAATATTGCAATATAAGCTAATAAGACAACATTACTTAACATCTGTTAGCGTTCGGCTAGAAACCACAAGGTTCCTAGTTCGATACCGGTCCCCGCCAACTCAGCGTATGAGTAGCACAGGGATCTGTGCGTTAAAGTAAGGAGCTGATGGAAGGTGTGGCGCTCCACCTCAGATGCTAAAAACAATCTCCTTGGTCTAGCGCTATTGAAAAAGAGATAGACTCCCTCGCTGACTGGCTGATACCGACATTAGGCCGCCCGTCGACTTTACATATTTTTACTTACTTAACATCTCTGCGTTTTTCAAATTTCCTCTCTTTTACTACTCCTGGAAAAATATGAAATCAGTACATTTAGATGATGTATTTTTTTCATCTAGCTGTAAGAAATAAGATCCTTTAACCATTTTTGCCTCACCGCTCTCCCACTGCTCGTTTTTGACTCACGCCCCCTTAAGCTTTCCATAGCCCACTTTGGTAACCACTGATCTAAAGCAATATCATTAATCTGTGATCATCTGACCAAATCTTGGTTTATTTTGTTTTGTATTTGATTTTGTTGTTTTTTTGTTTATTTCTTGCTCATAATCCTTGCCTTTTTCACAAGAGTGTTCAAATGAATCTCTATTCTTGCTCTGATGATCGCATAGGTAAGAAACTTACAGTCCCCAATCACCGTTTAAATTGTGTCTACGCTATATATATATATATAATATATATATATATATATATATATATATATGAGAAGTAAACAAACAAACAAATGTGTTTTGATATGCTTTTTTTTAGCCGACAATTTTTTAATGAATATTTAATTGAATCTGTTTAGCCTTAAATTTGAATAGCTATGCCCGCCTAATTCATTAAATTATTGATTAATTTTCAAAATTAGACACACACACACACACACACATATAATATATTATATAATATATATTGATTGATATATTGAGTTAATAGTTGTTGATACAAAGGATTAATCGGATATCATAAAATATATAAAAATAATTATTAGAGCGGCTTTAGTATTAAAGTGTGTACAGAAATAACTACTCGAGTTTCGAGATCCTTATGGTGAAACTCGAGTAGGTTTATATATATATATTATATATATATATATATATATATATATTATATATTAAGAAAATTGAAAAAACACAGGTTTAAATAAGTTGAGTTGTAAGTTATTGGCCGACGCCAATGTTTCGATGTCGTTTATCGCAAAAGTTTTATACACACACGCAACCACACACACAAAATATCTAAAAATGCACAATGCCTTTTTTCGATACACACACTCACACACTCTCATACTTACACCGTAAAAGAGAATATTTGACGTCATATTTCAAACCGTCCACTTTTTTCAGCGTCCTTTTCTTCAGACTTCAAATTTTGAACAGACTGATAAACAACTTGCTTTTCTCGTCATTCTGTGATAAAATTTTTTATCACCTTCCATATACCAACAAATGCCCTGAAGATGATCCAAGTAATAGATCGAAACGCTGCAGCGTCGACCAGTAAACTTACCACTCAACTTATTTAAACCCGTGTTTTTTCAATTTTTTTATATACTACATACCGTCGGATTCACTTCCTTTTCTTCATATATATATATATATATATATATATATATATATATATATATATATATATATATATATATAAATAAACTGTGAGAAAAATAATTAAAAAGTAATTGCCTATGTAGGTTGCTATACTGATCTTAGTTGCAAATACCCCATTGATGGGGGTCAATATTTAGGTAGCGAATGTGTATGCTAAAAATTGTGATATTATAAAAAGTACCTTAAGCATAACATTTATATATATATGTAGATATAATACAAATAATTTATATACATAGATAATGAATTAGAATTATTTATAATAAATTTTTTTTATTTACATGTCATCGCTTCCTTTTTGCATTAACTAATAACTAAACTAATCAAGTTATTTAAAAGTTTAATAAAGATAAACACTACATTGAATTGTGGTATATGGAAATCTAATAGATTGCAATGGCGTTATCTAGATAATGAATTGGAATAATTTATAATAAAATATTTCATGTTTTTAAATGCATGTCATCCTGTACTTTCTTGTATTAACTTTAACTAATAACTTAACTAATCAAGTCATTTTAGAATTTAATAAAGATAAACCGCTCATTGAATTCACGTATATGGAAATCTAATAGATTGCAATGGAGTTATCAGAATAATTAATTAGAATAATTTTATTTATTTTTCTATTGTGCTATAGATGTACAATGGTTAAATTACAGAACTACTAATAGTGCCGATTACAGTCTTGGTTAACGCATTTTGGAATGATTCCCCACACACACACACACTTTAGGGGTGCCAGTTTCTGTGATAAGACGCCGTAGTTTCTCTTTTACTGTGTGCTGCTTCCAAAATGTGTTCAAGACAGCACAGATCATCCTTGTGTAGTTCCCGTCCCGCCTTTTTTTTAAACGAATTGTGAGAGTTCGGTTGGTGCAGCCATACATTAGCCCTGTCACAGCTACAGCTTGTAAGAATTATTGTTATCAGAGAGATTAGATTTCCTTATAATCGATAGTCTGTCTTTAGTAATCCTTGTTTTTTCCTATGCGTATATTGATATCGCTTTATGTAGATGAGATATTACTACCTAGGTATGCGAACTAGTCAAATAATTTCTTGTCATTATCTGTGGAGTTGTCTCCATCTCGTTTAAAGCACATTAACTACATTTTATTAGAGACTAATGTCGCTTGCTGGTTTCTCCGTGTTATGCATGAATGATTATGTTTGTGCAGCTATATTTTCGAGAAGCGCCTGATTATCTGCGTAGACCGTAATAGTTTGAATAGGATATCTGAAGTGCTTCTTTATAGTGCAAGGGGTGTAGCCGTACAGTAGCACTGTCATGGCTGGAGATTGGAAGAATTAACGCTTTATCTTATCAG
>CM042175.1:18166613-18181613 GCA_023376005.1 Doryteuthis pealeii
ACCAAGAATACTTGAAAGAGTTCTGAAAAGCAGAGGAAACTTGATGTCTTACTGGAACATTACAGGCCCTATCTAATCATTCGGTTAATAATATCAAGACCTAGCACCTATATGATTGTACCGATCATATTCAAATTTCGCTAATGGCGAACACTCAAACCTTTTTATCTTATGGATGCTATAAGGCATCAAACAAAAGTTTATTAATTCTACAAATTTATTAATACATTTGAAGTTGATTATGATTATTTTTACTAATTCATAAACCCAAACAAAAATATTCATCACCAAACTATTCGCTTAAGTATTTATATATACTAGCAAATATATGCACCCTCCGGGTGCAAGTATTTAAGTTTTAATGCAATAAAATATTGTATTAAATTAGAAAGGCTAATGAAACTAAATAAGAATGCAGATAAAAAGGTTTGAAACAGAGGGAGTATAATCGAAAAATAGAACAACTGAAACTTACTCTTCCATCCCTCTCGTCTTTCATTGTTATTTTTTCTAATTTAAGTATTTAGTGAAAAGAGGAAGTAAAAAATAAAATGACAGTTATTTCTTCTTGTTAATGGATTTCATTTAAGATTCATTGAAGAGATGTTTGCTTATATTCATTAAAATAAAAACAAACAGTTAGAAATCAATAATACTAATCACATATTTATTAAAATCACATTTTTAATATCAATATGCAAATTATCCTTCCCATTCACAGTGTAAACCGCTATTTTGTTGTATATATAAATATAATTGCATGTTGTTAGTATGTAGATAAGGTTAGCAGTATTAATAATGTAAAACAATTTTATTAATAATTGAGGTTTAAATAAAAAATAAAATCATGAAGAATGTAGCGTAAATAACTAAGGGAATGGTGACTAAGAGTTTCGGCTACAGACAGAAAAACACACAATCTCCATTATAATAAGATTTATTTACCAACCTTCTGCGCGAGCAGGATGTAGCACAATGTCAATTTCTTAAGCAGAGTTTAACAGATTTTCCTTCTACTATGGTGATTGCCTAACCAAGGTTAAAGAACCCATACTACCCTATGAGAAACTATATCTCCGACAGGCTCACCCCTGCTAACACTTGAATAATGACAATTTAGAATGGGGATATTATTTTGTTTGACCCTGTATATACTGAAAAAACTTCCTTTCCTACATGCTATGGACTGTAACAGGGCGGATCCCCTATGAAACGTAAGAAGCTTAATCTTCAGCGCCCTTAATCCCAATGGGACCCAAGAAGCGACTTTAGTCCACATTGCTTTAATGTTTTCGGTCGACTGTCTGATCAGGGGTTTAATATAGGGTAATACAATACAGAATGATAGTTAACCTAAATATTAAAACGTTATTAAAGCAAAAGGTAGGTTTTACGAAAATTATCTAAGTTATGGACTGTCTTTTGTTTTCTCTCTCTCTCTCTCTCTCTCTCTCTCTATATATATATATATATATATATATATATATATATATATATATATATAGAGAGAGAGAGAGAGAGAGAAACAAAAGACAGTCCATAACTTAGATACTTTTCGTAAATATATATATTATATTCTGTATGTCTGTGTGTCCGTATGATTGTTTGTGTAATGACTGAGTGCATGTCCTTTTATAAGGGAAAATTAGTGTAGACAAACAGGGATCAAAGTTCAATAAAATACACTGTTTATTTTTTTTTTTTCGTGAGGGTGTTCAAAAAGTGTTATCCCTCATTTTCCATAAGTAAAGTTAAATTGAAATATAATAAGGGTATAAACCAATGATATATTAAAAAAATAATTTTTGAAAATGATTAAAAAGTGAAACACATCAATAAATGATAAAACATAAAAGAAAAAATACAAACAAGAATAATAATACAAATGAACAACTTAAAATAAGAATATATAAAGTATAAAATATATAAAATATATATAAAAATAATCTTTATTAATCTCTATATAAATGCTGATAAGAGATTTATTTTTAACTTTTGAAATCCCGAGCAACGACGGGTAGCTCAACTCGTTTGATATATCATTTTGATAAATGATGTAATAAGACATTTTGACAGAAATTAAAACTTTTCTCAAATTTAATTAATTATTAATTACTGTATTCGGAGGAAGAGGAGGAAGAACTCCAAAGTAGTTTTTTTACTTACGAGAGTCCATTTGGTTTCAATTTAGTGTTTTCTTTCTCCAAGAAGAATAGTCGAATTCGTACCCTTTTCAAGCGTATTAGGCTCGCTGTAACAAAAATAATATAAATATGAAAGCATACTACCGCTGGCAAAAAAATTATAAAATTATTACACTTTGAATATGTTCACATAGGTTTCTTTATGTAGCAGTAAATAAACTTATAACAATTGAGACACAAAACATTGTTTCATGTACATAGCTTAAATCCTGGTTTGATTAAATATATCTTAAACAAAATGGCGTCCCATTGTAGTGTAATTGTTAGCAAGCTAGTCTTGCAGATTCATTACGACTAAATTGTCTGTCCGATTCTCGCTGGATCCCCCATATTTGCGATCTTATGTCACATCTTGTCCATGGTGAACGAGGTTGTGTAAATACTTGGAAATCCATTTCTACCGAATAACGATTTTGATCCTCGCCGGATTCCCCATGCTTGCGATCTTTTGTTAAATCCTGCCAATGGCGGAGGTATTGGGGAAATATATAGGTTTTTCATTGTGGTGTAATTGTTATTAAGCTAGCCGGGCAGATCAGTTAATATTGAATGGTAAATTCGATCCTCGTTGGATATCCCATATTAGCACTTTTATGTCCCATCCAACCAGAGGCAAATATAATGAAATTACTGAAGGTTTAGGAATAAATTATAGAATTACTGAATTAATATTTAGTTGCATCTACTCTAGTCTTTATGAGAGAATTTTATGGATTTCATTCATTCTCAATATTCCCGTATTTGTGGGATGTATCTTACTCATTGACAATTTTTTTAAAGATTTCCTATTTAATGTAAATAAGGACTGGCCATGTCAATGATTCTTTGTGGAATATTTTTTGTTATTGTCGGCCTGTCCAATCAGGCTCAGATTTAGATCTCGTGACCACAACAGTGACAACTACAAGCACGCATGCGCAGAACGCCGTGTGACAAAAATAAAGTTATGTTTTGGCGAAAGTGTGCATAATTTTTGACTCTCCCTCGTATGAAAGAAAATCGTCTACTGATTTATGAATGATGTGTCAAAAAGCTATGGTTTTTCAGCTATCAAGGTAACTTGGCCCAAAGTCTCAAGAGACATAACGCATTAGAAATAAAGACAGAATATACGGACAAGAACTGAAAGAATCTTCAGGCGAAGGAAAAAAAGCAGAAAAAAAAAGATTTATATTCACGAAGATCGAAAGCAGAGTTGGTTAGACGGAGTGATTTATGACGTCAGTTAGGTCAGGGATGCGCATGGTCAATCAGGCGAACCCCAACTGTCGGACACGAATGGTATCACCTGTCAACGGACTGACCGGTTGCCTGGAAATACGATGGGGGGGGGGGGGTAAATAGAAATGGATTGAATGGCCGGGATTGTTGTCAGAAATGGTAAGAAGCGGTGCCATCTATTGTTTGGTTAGGGTTGGACATCAACTTGTCATATCTTCTGCGAGTTGGAGATTGGTGAATGGGAAAAGATTGTTTTTTCATAGCGGTTTTTAAGAGACATTCAAAGAAATCAGTGTATTTATACAACATATCAAAGTTGTGGACGAATATATATATATATACAAGGTATGTCAAAAAATTATCGATATTTTTGTACCTTTTGACACACCTTGTATTCTGAAAAAGAACTTTCGTTCATTATCAATTTCTATCTTGTGAATACAGCTCTAATCTCGACACTTTTATGACACACCATTATATATATATATATAATATATATATATATATATATATAATATATATATATATATATATATATATATTATATATAAAGGTGAGATTTTGGTATGTACGTGTCGACATATAACTCCAAGACGGGAGGTCACCTAGATTCAAAATCTTGCATACGCATTGATATCGTTCTAACTAAGAAACACTCCAAATTTGGTTATTGATTTTTAAAAATTAAGGGATATTATTAATTAATGAAACAAAAATCAAACGATTTTTCGAAAGCTATAGCATGGCATAGCATAGCTGCTGCTGCTGGTTTCATCAGCAGAAAGATAAAAAGAAAGATTATAAGCTTCAAGTCATTGAAAATGTTAGCGACAACTTAAACTATGACGAAATGTTAACGTAAAATAAATTGTTTTTTTTTTAAATTTTATAATCTTTCTAAATATTTAATTTGTATTCATTGAATTATTTTTTACAGCGTGTTAAAATATTTTGCTTTGGAGAGCCGATTATACAAAGTAAAAATCATACTGCGTATG
The DNA here is from genome assembly GCA_023376005.1 of Doryteuthis pealeii. Taxonomy (NCBI): domain Eukaryota; kingdom Metazoa; phylum Mollusca; class Cephalopoda; order Myopsida; family Loliginidae; genus Doryteuthis; species Doryteuthis pealeii. The sequence goes on from CM042175.1 coordinate 18,171,037, forward strand.
TTTTTGAGACTAACTTTTATTGTACAATGTACACTCACTTAAATTAAATTGTTGTCATGCACAAAAAATTGTAGAAAAATGAAAATTGTTTCAAAACACAAGTTTACAGTTACATTTTTTAAAATAAGACTTTAAATGTCAATAAAAATCAGTCACCAGTATAGGGTTGTATGAATATAAACAAAAAAATAACAAAAGTTGTTGTTTTGTATTTAATACTAATGGTTAAAAACAGTCTTAATAGTTTAGAGAACTAATGAAAACGTTTTAAAATGTAAGCAAAAATAGATATTGCATTATTTTTATCGTTAAGAACTAGATTTGAATTGGCATGTACAAAAAATTTAAAGAAATAAATTACAATGTATTTCTAACTCATCAAGCAATTAAAAACTGAATTTAAAATTGTCCCCAAATACTATTATTATTTTCAAACTGGAGTTTCAGTGAAACTTTTCGTAGAAAAGTTATATTTACAATAATTACAATAACAATATTACAATAACAATATATTATATTTACAATAATCTTCAAAATTTTTGGACCATTCAAAAGAAGAAACATAAAAAAACCCTGATGATTTTTTTTTTTAAATCAGCTCACGGAAATAATGAAAATTATGAACGAAAACAATGTTTACATTTTCGTACCATTAAATCAACTGAAATTTAAAAATGAAAGGCTGAACTTGCACAACGGTCGGAAAATTAAAACGGAAATTTTTTTGGTGGTCCCCAATGAAAGTTTAACTACAGTCTATGAATTAAGTTATTGCGAATTGGGTTACGGTTTTAGGGGATTAAGGTTGGTTTTAATTACGCACAAAAAACAAATTCACATTAAATGTATAGTAATTTTTTAAAAGAAATATGTAATTAAAAACAACCTTAATCCCCTAGACAGTAATCCAATTCGCAAAAAGTTCATTGATAGACTGTAGTTAAACTATCATGGGGACCACCAACAAACTTTCCGTTTTAATTTTCCGACCGTTGTGCAAGTTCAGCCAAATGAAAATATGTTTGAAATAGTTTGTTTTGTTTCATAAAATATGTTAGGGGAAATATTTTTTACGAGGTTTCCCCCACCCTGCTTATTTTATGAAATCTGTGAAAAAAAAATCTGATATAAAACGATTTTTTTTTCAATAAAGATAATAGTCTGAATAATTATATCAAAAGATTTTTTTTTATTATAAAAAAAAACGTTTTCTGAATTCTACCTAAAAAATGTTAATATTATGACATAAAATTATTTCAAAACACTAAAAAATTCAGGATTACATTTAAAAAATATATTCAATGTTTTAAAAAAATTCCCTAAAATAAACACTGTAATACATAAATTTTCAGTGATTTTTTAAAAATTTTATTTTTAAGAATCCCTGGTGTTCCTAAAATCTTTTTGTCCAGTCATGGACCGGGTAATTTTGCTAGTATATATATATATATATATATATATATATATATATATATATATATATATATATATATATACAAGTATGAGCACCCACAAATAAACACATACATATACATATATACGAGGCGAGTGGTGTAATGACTTGATCCGTAGGAAATAGCCTCGTCGACCCGAGTTCAAATCCTAGACAAGACTGTCAACATTTCTCATAGGGCTAATACACTTGGGAAAGGTATGTATCTACCTGCTCTTCCTCCAGCTATGTATAAATAGTAGGAGAGACTGAGCTCATTGGTTAGGCAACCAGTCTATGAGAAGGAAAGCTCGGAACTATAACTGTTAAACCCCGACTAAAAATCGACCTTTTGTCACATCCTGCTCGTACGGAGCGGTTGGTAAATATGTACAAACATACATAGAAAGATGGATAGATTATTTATACTATATACACTCCTGAGAAAACTCTTATGATCAGACATAAAAGGGTTAAAAATATGAAATATTGTTACTTTAATGAAAAAAATATATTTTCGATACCTTTATGTTTAATTAGAAAATGTAGAAACAAATAAGTGAAAATATTTGAGGTTTTAATTGTTTGAAATATTAATATATTTCAATTAAAGTAACAGTATTTTATATTTTTTAACCCATTTATATCTGGTCTATAGATTTGGACCAGGATTGTATATAATGTCTCGAATATATATATTTATATAAGATACGAGGTATGTTCTAACAATGAACAAAACACACACTCACATACAGACACACACACATATATACATACACACAGACATACAAACACACACACACACACACACACACACATATATATATATATATATATATATATATATGTTATATATATATATGATATTATAGAGATAATATGGGAACTAATTATAAATATCAATATCATGGATAGAGCACTAATATCGAAGTTAGGTTATAGCGTGGACATGGAGTCAACGGCGCTGGTTACTGAAATGTTCTCGCCTATGCGATGTTCAGGCCAAGTATTGGTCTGAATATATGAACACACACCACATACATACATACATAGACACAGACACACAAATATATATATATATATATATATATATATATATATATATTATATATATATTTACATGAGGATTCCGTGTACGCTTATAAATTTTATGTTTTTTATATGTAACTAATTTTAATACGTTAAAGAGAGTTATGCAAAAAAAAACAAAAAAAAACAAATAAATGGTACATCTCAGATACATATTAAAACCCCGGATGTCAGCAAATATCATCACCTCAACTCAGACTTACATCAATTACTTATACATAATTGTAATATTAATAAATAATAATCGTCACAACAATGAAACAACAATATTTAAAACTTTAACTACACAACTCTAGCTATAAAAATGTTTATCCCCCCACACACACCCCTTTTTTATCTTCACTTACTATTAAAAAAATAAAAATTTCATTTGACGCGTAAATGTCATCTTCCCCATACCCCCTTATATATTAAACGCACACAGCAACTCAAAATTTAAAAGAATATTCTCTTGCCACCTGAAACAAACATCGTTTCTCCATGGTAATCATGCTCATACACAAACACGAGGTTTGTTTCGATGTCGTTTATCGCAAAAGATTTATACACACACGCGCAACCACACACCTAAAAAATGCACAATGCTTTTTTCGATACACACACTTACACAGTCCCGTACTCAAATTCGCTGAAGAGAATCCAATAAAATCATTTTCATCACCAACTAGTATAGGATTCCCAAATTCCCAAACAAGTCATTTAGCTATTAACATTAATTAAATATATAGACCATACCATTTTCGCCATTTATATATATATATATATATATATATATATATATATATATATATATATATAATTTGTATTGTGTAATTGCAAACAATAGAGCCGGGAGTTTTTCTTATATAGCCGGAGTTTAGAAATAATATATATATATATATATATATAATATATATATATATAATATATATATATATATATATATATATATATTACTTCTAAACTCCGGCTATATAAGAAAAACTCCGGGCTCTATTGTTTGCAATTACACAATACAAATTTATAAAATAAAATGGCCGAAAGAGAAAATACTGTAAGATTAAAATATACTAAAGTGCTTAATACAATAAGTAGAGCCAATGAATGATTAATATCTATCTATCTATCTATCTATCTATCTATATATATATATATATTATAATATATATATATATATATATATATATAAGTAAGTAAAGTCGACGGGGCGGCCTAATGTCGGTATCAGCCAGTCAGCGAGGGAGTCTATACCTTTTTCAATAGCGCTAGACCAAGGAGATTGTTTTTTAGCATCTGAGGTGGAGCGCCACATCTACCATCAGCTCCTTAATTTACCGCATAGATCTCTGTGCTATTCATACGCTGAGTGGGCGAGGACCGGTATCGAACTAGGAACCTTGTGGTTTCTAGCGGAACACTCTACCGACTGAGCTAACCCGGCCCATTTATATACATATTTGTTGCAAATTCAACGAGGAAAAAGGACATAGGCTAAAAAGAAAAAAATCACGAGCGATTTTAATTTTGGGTATTTGTTTTTTTTTATACCAAATAAATAGAAGAAAAAAATATCCTAATTGAAATTGCTTTCAGTCTTTTCTTTATGATAAATAGATAAATATATATATATATATATATATATATATGGGAGGGTGTTTGTAAATTGTTTTAACATGAAAATAACAGATTGTCTATTGGCATGACAATCCGAGAACATTAAGAATTGAGTCGGTCTATTTTGATATATTGTATCGTTTATGTTGGACCCTAGGTCATCTAACAAAGGTTTTAACCTGCTTAGCTGGCCCACACCTCGACTCTAGGCGCTGATAAACATACTTAATGGCTGGTGGTTTTCTATTTCATAGGCCTCTCCATCTCGTTTCGGTGCGAAGAGCCCTGCTGACAGTCGATGGGCGCTGTACATCATCTCTTCCCAATTGTCAGACACCATGCATCTCACACCTAACAAAACATACGCGTTAGACTCGGCTCAAAGTAAAACGGAGGAAATAAAAAAGAAAACAAAAATGAGATTGTCAACTGAAAAGATGGAGTGTTTATGAGATACTGTTTTTTTATTGATTTAGAACATTTTTCAATTATTATTATTATTATTATTTGAGTTTTCACATCAGTGTTAGCTGATGGTCTTTCACTGGAGTCTGAGTGACAGCAAGTCTCCTCAGGTCTCCAGGACTCTTCTGAGTATTCTGGCAGATTGCAGCAGTGCAGTGTTCTGAATGGTTTCAATCCTTCCTCTGATATCCAAACTTTCCAAACCCTTTTCTAATGCTTTTGGGACTGTTCCATGTGCACTAACTACAATTGGTATAACTTTCACTTTCATATTCCATAACTTTTTCAGTTCTCTGGCAAGGTCCAGATATTTGTCAATTTTTTCATTTTCCTTTTACTTCACCCTGTGATCCGCTGGCACTGCAAAATCCACCAGTTGACAAGTTCTTTCTTTTTTGTTAATCAACACTAGGTCTGGTCTTCTTGCTGGATAAGGTGATCCGTTTTAATTTCAAAGTCCCAGAGAATTTTGTGCGTTTCGTTCTCAAGAACAGATTCTGGTTTATGCATATACCATTTTGTTGTGTGGTCAAAATTTAATTTCTTGCATAATTCCCAGTGGATCACCTTCCCAACCCAGTCGTGTCTAGTTTTGTATTCTCGTTGTGCTAGTTTTCTACATTCGCAGAGTATATGGTTAACAGTCTCATCTCTATTACCGCAAAGTCTACATTTACTATTTTGTTGGGTCTTATCAATTTTCGCTTTGATGTAGTTTGTCCTTATGGCATTATTTTGTGCAGCAATTATAAGTGATTCTGTTTCTCTTTTGAGGTTTCCCTTTCTTAACCATGTCCAAGTCTTTTGATGTGCAACCTCATCTATTTGTCGTTTGAAGCGTCCATATAATTGTTTTTCTTCCCATTTTTGTTTTCTAGTCTTTGTCGTTTTTCTGTTGTCCATCTGCCGTTTCTACTATTGTTGGTCGCCATAAGTAATTTGTCTTTGCTCTTCCTTGTGTAATCTTCAAGTTGTTGGATTGTGGTTTCTACGCATTCCTCTATGTTGGCAAGACCTCTTCCCCCTTCCTTTCTTGACACATACAATCTATCTCTATCATCTCTAGATTATTATTATTATTATTATTATTATTATTATTATTATTATTATTATTATTATTTCACTCCTTGCAAGTTTTTCACACCATGGTCTTTCACTTTAGTGTGAGTGAAAACAAGTTTCCTCTGGTCTCTAGGACTTTAGGACTTTTGAGTATTCTAGCCGAACATAACAATGCTGTTGTCTCGATGGTCTCAATACTTCCATTGATCTCCAGTTCCTCTCGTCTTTTCTCTATGCCTTTAGGGACATTTTCAAGAGCCACAAATACAATTGGTATCATTTTCACCCTTACAGCTTTTTCAATTCTATTATTATTTACTCCTTTTGAGTTTTCACATCAGCATTAGCTGATGGTCTTTCACTGGAGTCTGAGTGACAGCAAGTATCCTCAGGTCTCCAGGAATCTTCTGAGTATTCTGGCAGATTGCAGCAGTGCAGTTTTCTGAATGGTTTCAATCCTCCCTCTGATTTCCAAATTTTCTAAACCCTTTTCCAATCTTTTTGGGACTGTTCCAAGTGCACCAACTACAATTGCTATCACTTTGACTTTCATATTCCATAACTTTTTTTAGTTCTCTGGCAAGGTCCAGATATTTGTCCATTTTTTCATTTTCCTTTAGCTTCACCCTATGATCTGTTGGCACTGCAAAATCCACCAGTTGACAAGTTCTTTCTTTTTGTTAATCAACACTAGATCTGGTCTTCTTGCTGGGATAAGGTGATCCGTTTTTATTTCAAAGTCCTAGAGATTATTATTATTATTATTATTATTATTATTATTATTATTATTAGATTTTCATACCTGCCTTAGCCTGTGGTTCACTGGGGGTTGAGTGACAGCAAGTCTACTCAGGTCTTCAGAACTCTTCTGAATATTCTAGCCGATCCCAACAGCGTTGTAGTTTGGATGGTTCCGATTCTTCCTCTGAATTTCAATTCCCCCAAATTCTTTTCCAGAGCTTTGAGGAACGTTCCAAGAGCACCAGTTACAATTGGTACGACCTTCATCTTCACCATATATATATATATATATATATATATATATATATATATATATATATATATTGTAAACAAGGTATGTTTGGAATGGCTTTTTTTGCCGACTCCAATTAAGCACATATTCTCCAAAAATTGTCGACAAAAAAGCCATTCCAAACATACCTTGTTTACAACTTATCATATCGTCCTGTAATAAAAAGTCACTAGAAGAGGAATATTAACCTACTCTAAACAAATCATAAAAATCTAAGAAGTCCGTTTGGTGTAGCGGTTATGGTATCGGCCTGTCAGCTTGGCAGTCCGGTTTCAAATCACGCACAGGGCGGCCTTCCTATCTATAGCTCTGCTGATGAGGCCTAATAGGCCGAAATGTACATACAGAGATTGATTTTTCTCGATTTGTTTAGCCATACATTTAAATAGGCATTCCCGCCTAATTCATTATTAATTAATTAATTTTCAAAATTAGGTACGACTCCAATTAAGCACATATATATATATATATATATATATATATATATATATATTGTCCAACTTCCTTTATTCAATTTTTTTTCTCTGTCGCTCTTTCTCTTCTCCTCCATTGTCTGTTATTGATCCTCTCTATCTCGAAATCAAAGAAGAAAACTTATAAGTAATTAGAGGCCTATAACATGCTTTCCTCATAAAAGCACCTAAGAATTATGAACTGATAACGTTGCTTTCTTTTCTTAGGTGTATGCAAAATTTACGAGCAAGTTTTCATCTATGTATTCAGTGTCTAAGTTTTAGACTGCTGAGAACACTAATATATTTTCGTGGTGAAAGATATCGAAACATGCACGTTTCCTATCGATGGGGCTTATAATGCGTCGTCTGAACTCTCTGCAAAGGAGTAAGGTCTTTCCAAAAAGACTAGTAGGATTTTACGGATTGTTAACCCTTTTGGGGTTATTTCATGCCGAAGGCGTTTTGTTTTATTTATTCTTGTTGGGTATTGACATCTTTTAAAACTCATTTTATAGGGACATTTTTCATCTACTTAACCCATATATGGGACTATAATATGTACTACCACAATGGGTAAGAATGAAGCTGAGAATAATGGTAATAAAAGAGTACTCCTCACTCCAGAATTGGAACATCTCCACAAGTTGTGGTTTAACCCAATACGCAGAACACTAAGACCCCCCATAAACCCTTTCTAACGCATATATGATAAAAAGGGTTGGTGTTTTACCATAAGAGCAATAGGGTTGAGACAATGATAGGTGCTAAAGATTGACGTGACCAGCAGATTGATTGAAGTTGAGGGGGTTCTCCAGCCGTCCGTCTAACCTAGATAAGGTTTAAAGTTGAGTGTTGCACGTTATGGACAGCCCAGCCACCATTACTACCCCCTTAAGCATCACGGGCTACCACCCACAGCCAACAGTTTGTCTCATTGAAGAAGGTCTTACTCCTCTGCATAAGTGCAGTCAGCGTATTCTAGCGATGGCCTCCATATAACTGCTTCCACACAAAAAGACTGATTGGGCATCAAATAACTGTTGTAGAGTAGCTAGCACCCCTTCAGCACTCTACCAGATGGACGGGCTCATAGCCTTAACATAGCCTACGATTAAAGTGTATTAACAAGACTGTACTGTATTGGCTATTCCACATTTGACTCTCCTCTATTTAGTGTAAGTTTTGCCTTTAAATTGTTTGTACTTTATTCTGTGTTTTGTATGTATCCGTTGCCACCGGATGCTGGTGCTGAATTAAGCACCTGACGTCTAAGTGTATCATTCCACATCGACGATACAACAATAACCCAACATTGACAGACGTTAAAACTAACGAACCAACCAACCAACCAAAATATGTACCAAGTTGTATTTCTACTATTCTTGTTAGTGTATAAGCGTAGATTTATTTGTTCGATTGTCGGTCTTGACAAGTGTTGCTGTCCATGGCCGAATCAATGGACGGTGACAAGGCTTTACCCAGTAGGCCAGAGATTTGATGTGACTGATTGGATCTGGTAACAGTAGTGAGATTCACAGTGGGTCGATTGATTTGATAAAGACAGAATAAATGGGAGGGTGAGAAGAATGAATGATTTCAGAGAATCGAAAACCAGGCTTTACAGCCAGTACGAGAAAGCTAATAGATATCTTGTGAACATTTCCTCAGATATCGAAGATCCTGTAACTTCTATTCATCTATCTATCTACCTATCTATCTATCTATCTATCTATTCTATATATATATATATAATATATATATATATATATATATATATATAATATAAAAAATAAATATATAATATATATATATATATATATATATATATATATATATATATAAAATTGGTAAAATTTAAAAAACAAAATAAAATCTACAAAAGGGGGGAAATTTACAACAACCGTTCTTCCTGGTAGTAAGATCAAACTCGAGTAATAAAATGGTTGTAATATAAATTAAGAGAGCGCTATTGCCATTGGCTGGAGGTCAGGTGACCAGTACTATATCTATGGTCATCAGGAGGCGAGGTCATTTGCTGAGGGGGAAGGGTCGAGGTTTGATCAACCCCGATTGGTCCCTTGGGTGAGGAAATTCGTTGTTGAAAGACCAGAAATTTCCAATGATCCAAGGAATAACAACGCTGATGACTTCCCCCTCAATCATCTTATAGATGTATTTTTACAAGATATATATATATATATATATATAATATTATATTATATATATATATATATATATATATATATATATATATAAGGAAGTGAATCCCACAGTATTTCAGAGAAGACATTTGAAAAAAAAAAACACAGATGTTATTAATTAATGTTTTATTTATTGGTTAATATGCAATATTTCAATCTGTTATTGAGTGAAAAATAAATTCTATTATAAATATGACCACTTTGTTTGGGACATAATTCATAAAGGACTTTAAGAGAAAAGATATTTAAAATTCTTAATGTTTTATAAAGATTTGCATAACGTTTATTTCCATACAGATTATAGATTGAAATATTGCAATATTATCCAATAAATACAACATTAATTAATAACATCTGTGTTTTTTTTCCAAATTTCTTCTCTGATATATATATATATATATATATATAATATATATATATATATATATATATATATATATATATATATATCAGGGTAATCCTAAATGTAATGTCTCCAAAGTGCTAGGGACACTGGAAATCTTTCCTTTTGGTTATTGGTAACAATGCTTTTAAATCTGATTGTACATGAATATACATATATTTATGAATGCCAAGTAAATGAAAAAAGAAAAAAAGAAAAGTGCGATATCACTTTCATATATAAGAGAGGTACTTATTTATATGCATTTTTATACCATACAAGTGTCAATAAATAATACCAAATAATATCCGTTTTGATTGTATAATGCTCTACTGGAAACAATAAAACATAGTACATTTTTTTCAGATGAAAATTATCGCTTAAAAAAAATGTACTTACTTATCAGAGATACTTCATATATCTATCGAATTACCCCCAATCATAAACTGGACTCAACTCAACAAATGGTGTTGACGAAGGGTACGACTTTTTATTAGAGTTCTCCTATGCTGGTCGAGTATCGAGAATAAAGGGCTAAATTTGCTCTACTATTTATCCATATAGTGGTGATGGTTGAAAATACATGGTTTTAATGCCTTTCCCGTAGGCATTAGCCATGGCCGGTGCACGATTATTTGGCACCCTATGCAATCTTTTAGATGAGCACCCACTTGAGAGTTTTGATATAAAACTAATATAAACCCATTAGTCCATTGTTTCTAAATCTTGAAATACCATTGATAACATAATTTTCATATTGTGGCTTTATTACTTCATCCATGCAAATTACCAATTATTGGTATTACATTAAGTCAATAAATCCTTGCCGTAAAAGTCAATGAAATAGTGTTCACTACAGATATCC